>SZWC01000211.1:439573-467880 GCA_023375785.1 Penium margaritaceum | reverse complement strand
ACTAGAGCGTCACACTTTGGCACTAGAGCGTCACACTTTGGCACTAGAGTTCCACACTTTGGCACTAGAGCGTCACACTTTGGCACTAGAGCGTCACACTTTGACACTGGAGCGTCACACTTTGGCACTAGAGCATCACAAATTGGCACTCAAGCTTCACACATTGGCACTAGAGCATCACTCATTGGAAGTAGAGCGTCACAATTTGGCACTAGAGTGTCACACTTTGGCACTAGAGCGACACACTTTGGCACTAGAGTTTCAAACTTTGGCACTAGAGCATCAGTGTGCAACTAGAGCGTCANGAGCGTCACACTTTGGCACTAGAGCATCACAAATTGGCACTCAAGCTTCACACATTGGCACTAGAGCATCACTCATTGGAAGTAGAGCGTCACAATTTGGCACTAGAGTGTCACAATTTGGCACTAGAGCGACACACTTTGGCACTAGAGTTTCAAACTTTGGCTCTAGAGCATCAGTGTGCAACTAGAGCGTCACACTTTGGCAATAGAGTGTCACACTTTGGAACTAGAGCGTCACACTTTGGCACTAGAGCGTCACACTTTGGTATTAAAGCGTCACACTTTGGCACTAGAGCGTCACACTTTGGCACTAGAGCTCCACACTTTGGCACTAGAGCGTCACACTTTGGTACTAGAGCGTCACACTTTGGCACTAGAGCTCCACACTTTGGCACTAGAGCGTCACACTTTTGCACTAGAGCGTCATACTTTGGCACTAGAGCGTCACACGTTGGCACTAGAGCATCACACTTTGGCACTAGAGTGTCACACTTTGGCACTAGAGCGACACACTTTGGCACTAGAGTTTCAAACTTTGGCTCTAGAGCATCAGTGTGCAACTAGAGCGTCACACTTTGGCAATAGAGTGTCACACTTTGGAACTAGAGCGTCACACTTTGGCACTAGAGCGTCACACTTTGGTATTAAAGCGTCACACTTTGGCACTAGAGCATCACACGTTGGCACTAGAGATTCACACTTTGGCACTAGAGCGTCACACTTTGGCACTAAAGTGTCACACTTTGGCACTAGAGCATCACACTTTGGCACTAGAGCTTCAACCTCTAGCACTAGAGCGTCAGACTTTGGCACTACATCGTCACACTTTGGCACTATAGCGTCACACTTTGGCACTAGAGCTCCAAACATTGGCATTAGAGCATCACAATTTGGCACTAGAGTGTGACACTTTGGTACTAGAGCCTCACACTTTGGCACTAGAGCATCAAACTTTGGCACTAGAGTGTTACCCTTTGGCACAAGAGCGTCATACTTTGAGACAAGAGCGTCACACTTTGGTACTAGAGCCTCACACTTTGGCACTAGAGCATCAAACTTTGGCACTAGAGTGTTACCCTTTGGCACAAGAGCGTCATACTTTGAGACAAGAGCGTCACACTTTGACACTAGAGCGTCACACTTTGGCACTAGAGCGCCACACTTTGGCACTACAGCGTCACACTCTGGCACTAGATTGCACACTTTGGCACTAGCGCTTCACACTCTGGCACTAGAGCCTCACACTGCGGCACTAGACCTTCACACTTTGGCACTAGAGCGCCACACTTTGGCACTACAGCGTCACACTCTGGCACTAGATTGCACACTTTGGCACTAGCGCTTCACACTCTGGCACTAGAGCCTCACACTGCGGCACTAGACCTTCACACTTTGGCACTAGAGAGTCACACTTGGGTACTAGAGCGTCACACTTTGGCACTAGAGCGTCACACTTTTGCACTAGAGCGTCATACTTTGCCACTAGAGCGTCACACGTTGGCACTATAGCTTCACACTTTGGCACTTGAGCGTAACACGTTGGCACAAGAGCATAACATTTTGGCACTTGAGCATCACACTTTGGCACTAGAGCTTCACACCTTGGCACTAGAGCGTCACACTTGGGCACTTTACTTCCACACTTTGGCACTAGAGCGTCACACTTTGACACTATAGCGTCACTCATTGGCACTAGAGCGTCACACTTTGGCAATAGAGCTTCACACTTTGGCACTAGAGTGTCACATTTTGGCAATAGAGCATCACGCGTTGGCAATAGAGTGTCGCACTTTGGAACTAGAGCGTCACACTTTGGCACTATAGCGTCACACTTTGGTACTAGAGCGCCATACTTTGGCACTATAGCGTCACACTTTGGCACTAGAGATTCACACTTTGGCACTAGAGCGTCACACGTTGGCACTAGAGTGCCACACGTTGGCACTAGAGTGCACACGTTGGCACTAGAGCTTCAACCTTTGGCACTAGCGCTTCACACTTTCGCACTAGAGCGTCACACGTTGGCACTAGAGCGTCAGACTTTAGCACTAGAGCATCTCACGTTGGCACTAGAGCGTCAGACTTTAGCACTAGAGCATCTCACGTTGGCACTAGAGCGTCAGACTTTGGCACTATAACTTCACACTTTGGCACCAGAGTGTTACACTGTGGCACTAGAGCTTCACCCTTTGGCACTAGCGCTTGACCCTTTCGCATTAGAGCGCCACAATGTGCCACTAGAGCGTCACACTTTGGCACTATAACGTCACACTTTGGCACTAGAGCATTGTACTTTGGCACTAGAGCGTCACTCTTTGGCACTAGAGCGTCACATTTTGGCACTAGCGCTTCACACTTTCGCACTAGAGCGTCACACTTTGGCACTGGACCTTCATACATTGGCACTAGAGTGTCACACTTGGACACTAGAGCGACACGCTTTGGCACTAGAGCGTCACAGTTTTGCACTAGAGCGTCAGACTTTGGCACTAGAACGTCACACTTTGGCACTAGAGCGTCACACTTTGGCACTGGACCTTCATACATTGGCACTAGAGTGTCACACTTGGACACTAGAGCGACACGCTTTGGCACTAGAGCGTCACAGTTTTGCACTAGAGCGTCAGACTTTGGCACTAGAACGTCATGCGTTCGCACTAGAGCTTCACACCTTGGCAGTCGAGCATCACACTTTGGCACAATAGCATCACACTTTGGCACTTGAGCATCACATTTTGGCACTAGAGCTACACACCTTGGCACTAGAGCGGGACTTGGATCGGGACTGGGATCGGGACTGGGATCGGGACAGGGATCGGGACTGGGATTGGGGCTGGGATCGGGCTGGGATCGAGACTGGGATCAGGACTCGGATCGGGAATGGCATCGGGACTGGGATCGGGACTGGCATCGGGAGTGGGATCGGGACTGGGATCGGGACTGGGATCGGGACTCGGATCGGGACTGGGATCGGGACTGGGATCGGGACTGGGATCAGGACTGGGATCGGGACTGGGATCGGGACAGGGATCGGGACTGGGATCGGGACTGGGATTGGGACTGGGATCGAGACTGGGATCAGGACTTGGATCGGGACTGGGATCGGGACTGGGATCGGGACTGGCATCGGGAGTGGGATCGGGACTGGGATCGGGACTGGGATCAGGACTGGGATCGGGACTGGGATCGGCACTGGGATTGGGCCTGGGATCGGGACAGGGTGTTAATCCTCTCTGTACATATTATTGTCTCCAAAGTGGACATGAATGCGCAGGGCATGCTGATCCAGAGAGTGGAGGCAATGCACACTGAGTCTGCACGCCGAACCCACCCTCGATTACCTCTGGGGTCGCCAGTGCGCTTGCCTCCCTCTCCCGACATTGTCCCTGCATTGCTCTCCGTGCCAGCTGTGGCCACTATATTGGATCCCTTGTGAAACCTAGTTTTGGATTACTCTGGTCGCTTGCATACCTTCGGGAACCTAGTTTAAGTATAGAATAGTTCGGGGCATACTGTGTGGTACTGTGTGTTTTTTGTGGATCGGGGCAACCAGCCCCTTTTGCATGTCGTGCGAGGGCTTTGCCCTCGCTCGAGCATGTTGCGCCGGCGAGCTTTGCTCGCCAGCCGACGGGTGAGTCTCGCTCACCGAGACTCACCCGCTCGAGCTCTTTTTGGCTCGAGCTTGACACTTAGGTTCCAGCGCGGATTCATGGCCGCGACGTAAACCCAACCCTAGCATACTCAAACCTTGACCATTTTCAGCAAGACAAGTTGCATTCGAGCCGTGGTGAGTTTCTCACATGGATCGGGACTGGGACCGGGACTGGGACCGGGACTGGGACCGAGACTGGGACCGGGACTAGGACCGGGACTGGGATCGGGACTGGGGTCGGGACTGGGATCCAGACTGGGATCAGGACTGGGATCAGGACTAGGATCGGAACTGGGATCGGGACTGGGATCGGGACTAGGACTGGGACTGGGACTGGGACTGGGACTCAGACTGGGACTGGGACTGGGACTAGGTCTGGGAGTGGGACTGGGACTGGGACTACGACTAGGACTGGGACTGGGACTGGGACTGGGACTGGGACTGGGACTGGGACTGGGACTGGGACTGGGACTGGGACCGGGACTGGGATCGTGACTGGGATCGGGACTGGGATCGGGACTGAGATAAGGACTGGGATCGGGACTCGGATCGGGACTGGGATCGGGACTGCGATCGGGACTGGGATCGGGAGTGGGATCGGGACTGGAATCAAGACTTTGATCGGGACTGGGATCAGGACTGGGATCGGGACTTGTATCTGGACTGGGATCGGGACTGGGATCTTGACTGAGATCGGGACTGGGATCGGGAGTGGGATAAGGACTGGGATCGGGACTAGGATCGGGACTGGGATCGAGACTCGGATCGGGACTGGGATCGCGGCTGGGATCGGGGCTGGGATCAGGGCTGGGATCGGGGCTGGGATCGGGACTGGGATCGAGACTGGGATCGGGACTGGGATCGGGACTGGGATCGGGACTGGGATCGGGACTGGGATCGGGACTGGGATCGGGACTTGGATCGGGACTGGGATCAGGACTGGGATCGTTATTGGGATCGGGACTGGGATCAGGACTGGGATTGGGACTGGGATCGGGGCTGGGATCGGGGTTGGGATGAGGGCTGGGATCGGGCTGGGATCGGGGTTGGGATCAGGGCTGAGATTGGGACTGGGATCAAGACTTGGATCGGGATTGGGATCGGGACTGGAATCGGGACCATGATCGGGACTGAATCAGGACTGGGATCGGGACAGGGATCGGGACTGGGATCGGGACAGGGATCGGGACTGGGATCAGGACTGGAATCAGGACTGGGATCGGGATTGGGATTGGGACTAGGATCATGACTGGGATCGGGACTAGGATCGGGGCTGGGATCGGGGCTAGGATCGGGACTGGGATTGGGGCTGGAATCGGGGCTGGGGTCGGGACTAGGATCGGGACTGAGATCGGGACTAGGATCGGGACTGGGATCGGGACTGGGATCGGGACGGGGATCAGGACTGGGATCGGGACTGGGATCGGGACTTGGATCAGGACTAGGATCGGGACGGGGATCAGGACTGGGATCGGGACTGGGATCGGGACTTGGATCAGGACTAGGATCGGGACGGGGATCAGGACTGGGATCGGGACTGGGATCGGGACTTGGATCAGGACTAGGATCGGGACGGGGATCAGGACTGGGATCGGGACTGGGATCGGGACTTGGATCAGGACTAGGATCGGGACGGGGATCAGGACTGGGATCGGGACTGGGATCGGGACTTGGATCAGGACTAGGATCGGGACGGGGATCAGGACTGGGATCGGGACTGGGATCGGGACTTGGATCAGGACTAGGATCGGGACGGGGATCAGGACTGGGATCGGGACTGGGATCGGGACTTGGATCAGGACTAGGATCGGGACGGGGATCAGGACTGGGATCGGGACTGGGATCGGGACTTGGATCAGGACTAGGATCGGGACGGGGATCAGGACTGGGATCGGGACTGGGATCGGGACTTGGATCAGGACTAGGATCGGGACGGGGATCAGGACTGGGATCGGGACTGGGATCGGGACTTGGATCAGGACTAGGATCGGGACGGGGATCAGGACTGGGATCGGGACTGGGATCGGGACTTGGATCAGGACTAGGATCGGGACGGGGATCAGGACTGGGATCGGGACTGGGATCGGGACGGGGATCAGGACTGGGATCGGGACTGGGATCGGGACTGGGATCGGGACTGGGATCGGGAGTGGGATCGGGACTGGGATCGGGGCTGGGATCGAGACTGGGATCGAGGCTGGGATCGGGGCTGGGATCGGGGCTGGGATCGAGGCTTGGATCAGGGCTCAGATCACGGCTGTTATCGTGACAGGGATCGGGACTTGAATCGGGACTAGGATCGGGATTATGATTGGGACTGGGATCGGGAGTGGGATTGGGACTGGGATCGGAACTAGGATCCGAGCTGGGATTGGGGCTGGGATCAGGGCTGGGATCGGGACTAGGAACAGGGCTGGGATCAGGGCTGAGATCAGGACTGGGATCACGACTTGGATCGGGACTTGGATCGGGAATGGGATCGGGACTAGGATCGGGACTGGGATCGGGACTGGGATCGAGACTGGGATCGGGACTGGGATCGGGCCTGGGATCAGGACTGGGATCGGTACGGGAATCAGGTCTGGGATCGGGGCTGGGATCGGGACTTGGATCGGGACTGGGATCGGGACTTGGATCGGGAATGGGATCGGGACTGGGATCGGGACAAGGATCGGGACTTGGATCGAGACTGGGATCGGGACTGGGATCGGGACTGGGATCAGGGCTGGGATCGGGGCTGGGATCGGGACTGGGATCGGGACAGGGATCGGGACTGGGATCGAGACTGGGATCGGGACTGGGATCGGGACTAGGATCAGGACTGGGTTCGGGGCTGGGATCAGGGCTGGGATCGGGACAAGGATCGAGGCTGGGATCGGGGCTGGGATCGGGACTGGGATCGGGACAGGGATCGGGACTGGGATCGAGACTGGGATCGGGACTGGGATCGGGACTAGGATCAGGACTGGGTTCGGGGCTGGGATCAGGGCTGGGATCGGGACAAGGATCGAGGCTGGGATCGGGGCTGGGATCGGGACTGGGATCGGGACAGGGATCGGGACTGGGATCGAGACTGGGATCGGGACTGGGATCGGGACTAGGATCAGGACTGGGTTCGGGGCTGGGATCAGGGCTGGGATCGGGACAAGGATCGAGGCTGGGATCGGGGCTGGGATCGGGACTGGGATCGGGACAGGGATCGGGACTGGGATCGAGACTGGGATCGGGACTGGGATCGGGACTAGGATCAGGACTGGGTTCGGGGCTGGGATCAGGGCTGGGATCGGGACAAGGATCGAGGCTGGGATCGGGGCTGGGATCGGGACTGGGATCGGGACAGGGATCGGGACTGGGATCGAGACTGGGATCGGGACTGGGATCGGGACTAGGATCAGGACTGGGTTCGGGGCTGGGATCAGGGCTGGGATCGGGACAAGGATCGAGGCTGGGATCGGGGCTGGGATCGGGACTGGGATCGGGACAGGGATCGGGACTGGGATCGAGACTGGGATCGGGACTGGGATCGGGACTAGGATCAGGACTGGGTTCGGGGCTGGGATCAGGGCTGGGATCGGGACAAGGATCGAGGCTGGGATCGGGGCTGGGATCGGGACTGGGATCGGGACAGGGATCGGGACTGGGATCGAGACTGGGATCGGGACTGGGATCGGGACTAGGATCAGGACTGGGTTCGGGGCTGGGATCAGGGCTGGGATCGGGACAAGGATCGAGGCTGGGATCGGGGCTGGGATCGGGACTGGGATCGGGACAGGGATCGGGACTGGGATCGAGACTGGGATCGGGACTGGGATCGGGACTAGGATCAGGACTGGGTTCGGGGCTGGGATCAGGGCTGGGATCGGGACAAGGATCGAGGCTGGGATCGGGGCTGGGATCGGGACTGGGATCGGGACAGGGATCGGGACTGGGATCGAGACTGGGATCGGGACTGGGATCGGGACTAGGATCAGGACTGGGTTCGGGGCTGGGATCAGGGCTGGGATCGGGACAAGGATCGAGGCTGGGATCGGGGCTGGGATCGGGACTGGGATCGGGACAGGGATCGGGACTGGGATCGAGACTGGGATCGGGACTGGGATCGGGACTAGGATCAGGACTGGGTTCGGGGCTGGGATCAGGGCTGGGATCGGGACAAGGATCGAGGCTGGGATCGGGGCTGGGATCGGGACTGGGATCGGGACAGGGATCGGGACTGGGATCGAGACTGGGATCGGGACTGGGATCGGGACTAGGATCAGGACTGGGTTCGGGGCTGGGATCAGGGCTGGGATCGGGACAAGGATCGAGGCTGGGATCGGGGCTGGGATCGGGACTGGGATCGGGACAGGGATCGGGACTGGGATCGAGACTGGGATCGGGACTGGGATCGGGACTAGGATCAGGACTGGGTTCGGGGCTGGGATCAGGGCTGGGATCGGGACAAGGATCGAGGCTGGGATCGGGGCTGGGATCGGGACTGGGATCGGGACAGGGATCGGGACTGGGATCGGGACTGGGATCGGGACTGGGATCGGGACTGGGATCGGGACAGGGATCGGGACTGGGACCGGGATTGGGACCGGGACTGGGACCGGGACAGGGACCAGGACTAGGGCCGGGATTGGGACTGGGACTGGGACCGGGACTGGGACCGGGACTGGGATAGGGACGGGGATCGGGACTGGGACCGGGACTGGGACCGGGGCTGGGACCGGGACTGGGACCCGGACTGGGACCGGGACTGGGACCGGGACTGGGAACAGGACTGGGATTGGGACTGGGAGAGGGACCAGGACTGGGACTGGGAAAGGGACTGGGATCGGGACTGGGATCTGGACTGGGATCGGGACTCGGATCGGGACTGGGATCGGGACTGGGATCGGGAATGGGATCAGGACTGGCATCGGGACTGGGATCGGGACTGGGATCGGGACTGGGATCGGGATTGGGATCGGGGCTCGGATCGGGACTGGGGTCGGACTGAATCGCCAGTGAGATGGGGACTGGGATCGGGACTGGGATCGGGACTTCGATCGGGGCTGGGATCAGGGCTGGGATCGGGAGTGGGATCGGGGCTGGGATCAGGGATGGGATCGGGACTGGGATCGAGACTGGGATCGGGACTGGGATCGGGATTAGGATCGGGATTGGGATCGGGACTAGGATCGGGACTGGGATCGGGACAAGGATCGGGACTAGGATCGGGACTGGGATCGGGACTCGGATCAGGACTGGGATCGGGACTGGGATTGGGACTGGAATCAGGACTGGGCATGGGACTGGGATCGGGACTTGGATCAAGAGTGGGATCGAGACTCGCATCGGGACTGGGATCGGGACTGGGATCGGGACTGGGATCGGGACTAGGATCAGGATTCGCATCGAGACAGGGATCGGGACTAATATCAAGACTGATATCGGGACTCGGATCAGGACTGGGATCGGGACAGGGATCGGGACTAGGATCGGGACTAGGATCGGGACTAGGATCGGGACTAGGATCGGGACTAGGATCGGGACTAGGATCGGGACTAGGATCGGGACTAGGATCGGGACTAGGATCGGGACTAGGATCGGGACTAGGATCGGGACTAGGATCGGGACTAGGATCGGGACTAGGATCGGGACTAGGATCGGGACTAGGATCGGGACTAGGATCGGGACTAGGATCGGGACTAGGATCGGGACTAGGATCGGGACTAGGATCGGGACTAGGATCGGGACTAGGATCGGGACTAGGATCGGGACTAGGATCGGGACTAGGATCGGGACTAGGATCGGGACTAGGATCGGGACTAGGATCGGGACTAGGATCGGGACTAGGATCGGGACTAGGATCGGGACTAGGATCGGGACTAGGATCGGGACTAGGATCGGGACTAGGATCGGGACTAGGATCGGGACTAGGATCGGGACTAGGATCGGGACTAGGATCGGGACTAGGATCGGGACTAGGATCGGGACTAGGATCGGGACTAGGATCGGGACTAGGATCGGGACTAGGATCGGGACTAGGATCGGGACTAGGATCGGGACTAGGATCGGGACTAGGATCGGGACTAGGATCGGGACTAGGATCGGGACTAGGATCGGGACTAGGATCGGGACTAGGATCGGGACTAGGATCGGGACTAGGATCGGGACTAGGATCGGGACTAGGATCGGGACTAGGATCGGGACTAGGATCGGGACTAGGATCGGGACTAGGATCGGGACTAGGATCGGGACTAGGATCGGGACTAGGATCGGGACTAGGATCGGGACTAGGATCGGGACTAGGATCGGGACTAGGATCGGGACTAGGATCGGGACTAGGATCGGGACTAGGATCGGGACTAGGATCGGGACTAGGATCGGGACTAGGATCGGGACTAGGATCGGGACTAGGATCGGGACTAGGATCGGGACTAGGATCGGGACTAGGATCGGGACTAGGATCGGGACTAGGATCGGGACTAGGATCGGGACTAGGATCGGGACTAGGATCGGGACTAGGATCGGGACTAGGATCGGGACTAGGATCGGGACTAGGATCGGGACTAGGATCGGGACTAGGATCGGGACTAGGATCGGGACTAGGATCGGGACTAGGATCGGGACTAGGATCGGGACTAGGATCGGGACTAGGATCGGGACTAGGATCGGGACTAGGATCGGGACTAGGATCGGGACTAGGATCGGGACTAGGATCGGGACTAGGATCGGGACTAGGATCGGGACTAGGATCGGGACTAGGATCGGGACTAGGATCGGGACTAGGATCGGGACTAGGATCGGGACTAGGATCGGGACTAGGATCGGGACTAGGATCGGGACTAGGATCGGGACTAGGATCGGGACTAGGATCGGGACTAGGATCGGGACTAGGATCGGGACTAGGATCGGGACTAGGATCGGGACTAGGATCGGGACTAGGATCGGGACTAGGATCGGGACTAGGATCGGGACTAGGATCGGGACTAGGATCGGGACTAGGATCGGGACTAGGATCGGGACTAGGATCGGGACTAGGATCGGGACTAGGATCGGGACTAGGATCGGGACTAGGATCGGGACTAGGATCGGGACTAGGATCGGGACTAGGATCGGGACTAGGATCGGGACTAGGATCGGGACTAGGATCGGGACTAGGATCGGGACTAGGATCGGGACTAGGATCGGGACTAGGATCGGGACTAGGATCGGGACTAGGATCGGGACTAGGATCGGGACTAGGATCGGGACTAGGATCGGGACTAGGATCGGGACTAGGATCGGGACTAGGATCGGGACTAGGATCGGGACTAGGATCGGGACTAGGATCGGGACTAGGATCGGGACTAGGATCGGGACTAGGATCGGGACTAGGATCGGGACTAGGATCGGGACTAGGATCGGGACTAGGATCGGGACTAGGATCGGGACTAGGATCGGGACTAGGATCGGGACTAGGATCGGGACTAGGATCGGGACTAGGATCGGGACTAGGATCGGGACTAGGATCGGGACTAGGATCGGGACTAGGATCGGGACTAGGATCGGGACTAGGATCGGGACTAGGATCGGGACTAGGATCGGGACTAGGATCGGGACTAGGATCGGGACTAGGATCGGGACTAGGATCGGGACTAGGATCGGGACTAGGATCGGGACTAGGATCGGGACTAGGATCGGGACTAGGATCGGGACTAGGATCGGGACTAGGATCGGGACTAGGATCGGGACTAGGATCGGGACTAGGATCGGGACTAGGATCGGGACTAGGATCGGGACTAGGATCGGGACTAGGATCGGGACTAGGATCGGGACTAGGATCGGGACTAGGATCGGGACTAGGATCGGGACTAGGATCGGGACTAGGATCGGGACTAGGATCGGGACTAGGATCGGGACTAGGATCGGGACTAGGATCGGGACTAGGATCGGGACTAGGATCGGGACTAGGATCGGGACTAGGATCGGGACTAGGATCGGGACTAGGATCGGGACTAGGATCGGGACTAGGATCGGGACTAGGATCGGGACTAGGATCGGGACTAGGATCGGGACTAGGATCGGGACTAGGATCGGGACTAGGATCGGGACTAGGATCGGGACTAGGATCGGGACTAGGATCGGGACTAGGATCGGGACTAGGATCGGGACTAGGATCGGGACTAGGATCGGGACTAGGATCGGGACTAGGATCGGGACTAGGATCGGGACTAGGATCGGGACTAGGATCGGGACTAGGATCGGGACTAGGATCGGGACTAGGATCGGGACTAGGATCGGGACTAGGATCGGGACTAGGATCGGGACTAGGATCGGGACTAGGATCGGGACTAGGATCGGGACTAGGATCGGGACTAGGATCGGGACTAGGATCGGGACTAGGATCGGGACTAGGATCGGGACTAGGATCGGGACTAGGATCGGGACTAGGATCGGGACTAGGATCGGGACTAGGATCGGGACTAGGATCGGGACTAGGATCGGGACTAGGATCGGGACTAGGATCGGGACTAGGATCGGGACTAGGATCGGGACTAGGATCGGGACTAGGATCGGGACTAGGATCGGGACTAGGATCGGGACTAGGATCGGGACTAGGATCGGGACTAGGATCGGGACTAGGATCGGGACTAGGATCGGGACTAGGATCGGGACTAGGATCGGGACTAGGATCGGGACTAGGATCGGGACTAGGATCGGGACTAGGATCGGGACTAGGATCGGGACTAGGATCGGGACTAGGATCGGGACTAGGATCGGGACTAGGATCGGGACTAGGATCGGGACTAGGATCGGGACTAGGATCGGGACTAGGATCGGGACTAGGATCGGGACTAGGATCGGGACTAGGATCGGGACTAGGATCGGGACTAGGATCGGGACTAGGATCGGGACTAGGATCGGGACTAGGATCGGGACTAGGATCGGGACTAGGATCGGGACTAGGATCGGGACTAGGATCGGGACTAGGATCGGGACTAGGATCGGGACTAGGATCGGGACTAGGATCGGGACTAGGATCGGGACTAGGATCGGGACTAGGATCGGGACTGGGATCGCGACTGGGATCGGGGCTGGGATCGAGACTGGGATCGCGCCTGGGATCGGGGCTGGGATCGGGGCTGAGATCGGGACTGGGATCGGGACTAGGATCAGGATTCGGATCGAGACAGGGATCGGGACTAAGATCGGGACTGGGATTGGGACTAGGATCAGGACTGGGATCAGGACTAGGCTCGGGACTGGGATCGGGACTGGGATCGGGACTGGGATCGATACTGGGATCGGGACTGGGATCGAGGCTGGGATCGGGACTGGGATTGGGACTCGGATCGGGATTGGGATCGGGACTGGGATCGGGACTCGCATCGGGACTGGAATCGGGGCTGGGATCAGGACTGGGATCGGGACTAGGACCGGGACTAGGACCGGGCCGGGACCGGGACTGGGACAGGGACTGGGACCGGGACTGGGACCGGGACTGGGACCGGGACTGGGACCGGGACTGGGACCGGGACTAGGACAGGGACTGGGACCAGGACTGGGATCGGGAGTGGGACCGGAACTGGGACCGGGATTTGGACCAGGACTTGTACTGGGACTGGGACTAGGACTGGGACTAGGACTGGGGCTGGGACTGGGACTAAGACTGGGACTGTGACTGGGACTAGGACTAGGAATACAACTGGGACTGCGACTGGGACTGGGACTGGGACTGGGACTCGGACTCGGACTCGGACTCGGACTCGGACTTGGACTCGGACTCGGACTCAGACTCGGATTGGGACTCGGACTAGGACTCGGACAGGGACTCGGACTGGGACTCGGACTAGGACTCGGACTGGGACTGGGACTGTGAATGGGATTGAGATTGGGACTGGGACTAGGACTGGGGCTGGGATTGCGGCCATGACTGGGACTGGGAATGGGAATGGGACAGGGACTGGGACTGGGACTGGGACGGGGACTGGGACTGGGACTGGGACAAGGACTAGGACAAGGACTGGGATTGGGACTGGGACCGGAACTGGGACTAGGACTTGGACTGGGACTGGGACTGGGATTGGGAGTAGGACTCCAACTTGGACTCGGACTCGGACTCGGACTTGGACTGGGACTCGGTGTGGGACTCGGACTGGACTTGGACTGGGACTCGGACTAGGACTTGGATTGGGACTCGGACTGGGACTCAGACGTGGACTCGGACTGTGATTCGGACTGGGACTCGGATTGTGACTCGGACTGGGACTCGTAGTGGCACTGGCACTGGCACTGGCACTGGCACTGGCATTGGCACTGGCACCGACACTGGCATTGGCACTGGCACTGGCATTGGCACTGGCACTGGCACTGGGCGTAACAAAGGCACAACTAGGGCACAAGTAGGGCGCAAGTACGGTGCAAGTATGATACAAGTAGGGTGCAACTAGGGTGCAACTATGACTTAACTAGGGTGCAAGCAGGGCGCAACTGGGGCGCAACTAGGGTACAACTAGGGCGCAAGTAGGGCGTAACTAGGGCACAACTAGGGGCACAACAAGGACGCAACTAGGGTGCAACTATGACTTAACTAGGGTGCAAGCAGGGCGCAACTGGGGCGCAACTAGGGTACAACTAGGGCGCAAGTAGGGCGTAACTAGGGCACAACTAGGGGCACAACAAGGACGCAACTAGGGTGCAACTAGAGCGTAGCTACTGCCCAATTGAGGCACAACTCGGAAGTAAATAGGGCGCAAGTCCGGTGCAACTAGGGTGCGAGTACGGCGTACCTAAGCCGCAAGTAGGGCGCAAGTAGGACACAAGAAGGGCGGAAGTAGGGCGCAACTAGGGTGCAACTAAGGCGCAACTAGGACGTAGCTAGTGCCCAATTGAAGCACAAGTAGGACGCAACTAGGACGCAAGTAGGACGCAAATAGGGCGCAAGTAGGGCGCAACTATTGCGCAAGTAGGGTGCAAGTAGGATGCAACTAGGGCGCAATTAGGGCACAACTATAGTGCAAGTAGGACGCAAGTAGGACGCAAGTAGGACGCAAGTAGGACGCAAGTAGAGCGCATATATGGTGCAAGTCTATGTTGCTCTCGACTCGCGACCCTGCATGCTGGGTCGAGGGTCGGCGTGTCGACCTCGACCTGGTGTCGAGGTCGGCCGACGCATCCCCCCTCGCCAATACTTAGCAAATTTTCTTGTCGCGCTTTCTTCTGCAGAGGACTTCGAAACCCATTTTTTTTGCTGTTCCTGATGCCCTGCGAACTACAAACGGTTTGCCGGCAAACCTGGTCTGTCATCCCCTCCCTTTTTTCTTTTCTTCTGTCAACCGCTAAATGGTGGACGCTTGACGGTAGAGGATGGACGGAAGAGGATGGACGGTAGATGATGGACGATAGAGGCTGGACGGTTGACCTTGGATAGTAGACGCGATAGATGCTGGACAATAGACGCGCTAGACGCTGGACAGTAGACGCGCTAGACGCTAGATAGCAGACGCGCTAGACGCTGGACAGCGGACACGACGATGGTGGAAAGGAGACGCGGTGACGGTGGACGAAAAGCGGTGGACAAAGGTGTTGAACACGAGCGGCAATATTTTATCTGTCACATGTGGCGGGAGGGAGCCTATCGTGACCTATCCTTTTTTTTCAGGGTTGGGGACTGGCACCGAAGCAAGATAGGCTATGGAACTGGGAAAACTGCAATCAACAGATAAAAGACTGTGATGCTGTAAGTTACCTGAGGAGTGAATGGAAACGAAATCTGTGGGTGGATTTGAATTAGGAACATGAGACGTGTCATGAATGCCAAGTTTCGGGTCAACTAGGGCGCAACTAGGGCGCAAGTAGGGCGCAAGTAGGGCACAAGTAGGACACAAATAGGGCGCAACTAGGGTATAACTAGGGCGTAGCTAGTGCCCAAGTGAGGCGCAACTAGGGCGCAAGTAGGGTGCAAGAAGGACGCAAGTAGGGTGCAACTAGTGCACAACTAGGGCGCAACTAGGGCGGAACTAGGGCGCAACTGGGGCGCAACTATGGCGCAACTAGGGTGCAAGTAGGGCGCAACTAGGGTGCAACTAGGACACAAGTAGGGCGCAAGTAAGACGCATCTAGGGCGCAACTAGGGCACAACTAGGGCGTAGCATGTGTCCAACTGAGATGCAACAAGGGTGCAAGTAGGGCGCCAGTAGGGCGTAAGTAGGGTGCAATGAGGGTGCAAGAAGGGCACAACTAGGGCGCAACTAGGGCGCAACTAGGACACAACTAGGGCACAAGAAGGGCGCAACTAGGGCGTAAGTAGGGCGCAAGTAGGGCGCAAGTAGGACGTAACTAGGGCACAACTAAGGTGCAACTAGGGCACCACTAGGGCGCAAGTAGGCCGCAACTAGGGCGCAACTAGGGTACAACTAGGGCGCAACTAGGGCGCAACTAGGGCGCAACTAGGGCGCAACTAGGGCGTAACTAGGGCGCAACTAGGGCGCAACTAGGGCGCAACTAGGGCACAACTAGGGTACAACTAGGGCGCAACTAGGGTGCAATGAGTGCGCAACGAGGGCGCAAGAAGGGTACAACGAGGGTGCAACTAGGGTGCAACTAGGGCGTAACCAGGGCGCAACTAGGACGCAACCAGGGCACAACTAGGGTGCAATTAGTTAAAAGGTTGGACGCAACTAGTGCGCAACTTAGGGCCAACTTGGGCGCAAGTAGGGTGCAACTAGAGCGCAACTAGGATGCAACTAGGGCGCAAGTAGGGTGCAGCCAGGGCGCAACTAGAGCGCAACTATGGTACAAGTAGGACGCAACTAGGGCGCAAGTAGGGTGCAACTAGTGCGCAAGTTTGGCGCAGCTAAGGCGCAACTAAGGCGCAACTAGCGCGCAAGTAGGGCGCAAGTTCGACGCAACTAGGGCGCAACTAGGGCACAACGAGGGCGTAGCTAGTGCCCAACTAAGGCACAACTAGGGTGCACATAGGGTGCCAATAGGGCGCAGGTAGGGTGTAATATGGGCGCAAATAGGGTGCAACTAGGGAGCAACTAGGGCGCAACTAGGGCGCAACTAGGGTGCGACTAGGGCGCAACTAGGGCGCAACTAGGGCGCAACTAGGGCGTAACTAGGGTGCAAGGAGGGCGCAAGTACGGCGTAACTAGGGCGCAACTAGGGCGCAACTAGGACGCAACTAGGGCGCAACTAGGGCGCAACTAGGGCGCAATTAGGGTGCAACTAGGGCGCAACTAGGATGCAACTAGGGTGCAACTAGGGCGCAAGTAGGCCGCAAGTAGGACACAAGTAGGGCGCAACTACGGTGCAAGTGGGGCACAACTAGGGTGCAACTAGGGCACAACTAGGGCGGAACGAGGGCGCAACGAGGACGCAACAAGGGCGCAACAAGGACACAACTAGGGCAAAACTAGGGCTCAACTAGGGCGCAACTATGGCACAACTAGGGTGCAACTAGGGCGCAACTAGGGCACAACTAGGGCGCAACTAAGGCGCAACTAAGGCGCAACTAGGGTGCAACAAAGGTGCAATTAGGACGCAAGTAGGGCACAAGTAGGACGCAACTAGGGCGCAACTAGGGTACAACTAGGGCGTAGCAAGTGCCTTACTGAGGCGAAAGTAGGGCGCAAGTAGGTCGCCAATAGGGCGTAAGTAGGGTGCAATAAGGATGCAAGGATGGGACAACTAGGGCGCAACTATGATGCATCTAGGGCGCAAGTAGGGCGCAAATAGGGCGCGACTAGGGTGCAAGTAGGACGCATGTAGGGTGCAACTAGGGCACAACTAAGGCGCCACTAGGGCTCAACTAGGCCGCAAATAGGGCGCAACAAGGGCGTAACTAGGGCGCAACTAGGGCGCAACTAGGGCGCAACTAGGGCGCAACTAGGGCGCAACTAGGGCGCAACTAGGGTGCAACTAGGGCGCAACAAGGGCGCAACAAGGGCGCAACTAGGCAAAAAACGAGGGCGCAATGAGGGCGCATCTAGGGCGCAACTAGGGTGCAACTAGGGCGCAACTAGGGCGCAACTAGGGCGTAACTAGGGCGCAACTAGGGCGCAACTAGGACGCAACTAGGGCGCAACTAGGGCGCAACTAAGGCGCAACTAGGGCGCAACTAGGGCGCAATGAGGGCGCAACTAGGGCGGAACTAGGGCGCAACTATGGCGCAACTAGGACGCAACTAGGACGCAACTAGGGCGCAACTAGGGCGCAACTAAGGCGCAACTAGGGCGCAACTAGGGCGCAATGAGGGCGCAACTAGGGCGGAACTAGGGCGCAACTATGGCGCAACTAGGACGCAACTAGGACGCAACTAGGGCGCAACTAGGGCGCAACTAAGGCGCAACTAGGGCGCAACTAGGGCGCAATGAGGGCGCAACTAGGGCGGAACTAGGGCGCAACTATGGCGCAACTAGGACGCAACTAGGACGCAACTAGGGCGCAACTAGGGCGCAACTAAGGCGCAACTAGGGCGCAACTAGGGCGCAACAAGGGCGCAACTAGGCAAAAAACGAGGGCGCAATGAGGGCGCATCTAGGGCGCAACTAGGGTGCAACTAGGGCGCAACAAGGGCGCAACAAGGGCGCAACTAGGCAAAAAACGAGGGCGCAATGAGGGCGCATCTAGGGCGCAACTAGGGTGCAACTAGGGCGCAACTAGGGCGCAACTAGGGCGCAACTAGGGCGTAACTAGAGTGCAACTAGTGTGCAAGTTGGGCGCAACTAGGGTGCAACTATGGCGCAACTAGGACGCAAGTAGGACGCAACTAGGGCGCAACTAGGGGACAACTAGGGCGTAGCTAGTGCCAAACTGAGGCGCAACTAGGGCGCAAGTAGGCGCCATAAGGGCGCAAGTAGGGCGCAACTAGGGCGCAACTAGGGCGCAACTAGGACACAACAAGGGCGCAACTAGTGCGTAACTAGGTGCAACTAGGGTGCAAGTAGGGCGCAACTAGGACGCAAGTAGGACACCCGGGCGCAACAAGGGCGCAATTTGGGGGCAGCTAGCGTGCAACAAGGGCGCGGCCAGGACGCAACTAGGAGGCAACTAGGGCGCAACTAGGGTGCAACTAGGGCGCAACTAGGGCGCAACTAGGGCGCAACTAGGGCGCAACTAGGGCGCAACTAGGGCGCAACTAGGGCGCAACTAGGGCGCAACTTGGGCGCAACTAGGGCGCAACTAAGGCGCAACTAGTGCACAAATAGGGCACAAGTAGGATGCAACTAGGGCGTAACTAGGGTACAAATAAGGCGTAGCTAGTCCCCAACTGAGGCGCAACTAGGGCGCAAGTTGGATGGAAGTAGGGCGCAAGTAGGTTGCAACTTGTGCGCAACAAGGGTACAACTAGGGCGCAAGTACGGGGTAACTAGGGTGCAACTAGGGTGCAAGTAGGGCGCAACTAGGGTACAACTAGGGCGCAAGTAGGACGCAATTAAGACGCAACTAGGACGCAACTACGACACAATTAGGGCGTAGCTAGTGCCTAACTGAGGCACAACTAGGGCGCAAGTAGGGCGCCAGTAGGGTGTAAGTAGGGTGTAATAAGGGTGCAAGAATGGCGCAACTAGGGCGCAACTATGGCGCAACTAAGACGCAACTAGGGTGCAAGTAGGGCGCAGCTAGGGCGCAAGTAGGGCGCAAGTAGGGCGCAACTAGGGCACAACTAAGCCGAAACAAGGGCGCAACTAGGGCGCAACTAGGCGCAACTAGGACGCAACTAGGGCGCAATTATGGCGCAACTAGGGCGCAACTATGGCGCAACTAGGGCGCAACTATGGGCGCAACTAGAGCGCAACTATGGCGCAATTAGGGCGCAACTAGGGCGCAATTAGGGCGCAACTGGGGGAAACTAGGGTGCAACTAGGGCGCAACTAAGGCGCAACTAGGGCGCAACTAGTGCGCAAGGAGGGCGCAACGAGGTCGCAACTAGGGCGCAACTAGGGCGCAATTAGGGCGCAACTGGGGGAAACTAGGGTGCAACTAGGGCGCAACTAAGGCGCAACTAGGGCGCAACTAGTGCGCAAGGAGGGCGCAACGAGGTCGCAACTAGGGCGCAACTAGGGCACAACTAGGGTGCAACTAGGGCACAACTAGGGTGCAACTAGGGCGCAACTAGGGTGCAACTAGTGTGCAAGTTGGGCGCAACTAGGGCGCAACTGAGGCGCAACTAGGGCGCAACTAGGGCGCAACAAGGGCGCAACTAGGGCGAAGCTAGGGCGCAACTAAGGCGCAACTAGGGCGCAACAAAGGCGCAACTAGGCCGCAAGTAGGGCACAAGTAGGACGCAATTAGGATGCAAATAGTGTAAAATTAGGGCGTACCTAGTGCCCATCTGAGGCGCAACTAGGGCGCAAGTAGAGCGCCGATAGGGCGTAAGTAGGGTGCAATAAGGGCGCAAGAAGGGCGCAACTAGGGTGCAACTAGGGCACAACTAGGGTGCAACTAGGGCGCAACTAGGGTGCAACTAGTGTGCAAGTTGGGCGCAACTAGGGCGCAACTGAGGCGCAACTAGGGCACAAGTAGGATGTAACTAAGGGCGCAACTAGGGGACAACTAGGGCGTAGCGAGTGCCCAACTGAGGCGCAACTAGGGCGCAAGTAGGTGCCTGTAGGGCGCAAGTAGGGCGCAACTAGGGCGCAACTACGGCGCAACTAGGACACAACTAGGATGCAACTAGTGCGTAACTAGGGTGCAACTAGGGTGCAAGTAGGGTTCACCTAGGGCGCAACTAGGGCGCCCGGGCGTAACTAGGGCGCAACTATGAGGCAACTATGGCGCAACTATGGCGCAAATAGGACGCGACTAGGGCAGGACTAGGGCGCAAGTAGGGCGCAACTAGGGCGCAACTAGGGTGCAACTAGTGCACACCTAGGACGTAACTAGGGCGCGACCAGGGTGCGACTAGGGCGCGACTTGAGCGCAACTAGGGCGCAACTAGGGCGCGACTAGGGCGCAACTCGGGCGCAATTAGGGCGCAACTGGGGGAAACTAGGGTGCAACTAGGGCGCAACTAGGGCTCAACTAGGGCGCAACTAGGGCGCAACGAGAGCGCAACGAGGGCGCAACTAGGGCGCAACTAGGGCGCAACTAGGGTGCAACTAGGGCATAACTAGGGCGTAACTAGGGCGCAACAAGGGCGCAACCAGGGCGCAACTAGGGCGCAACTAGGGTTCAACTAGGGCGCAACTAGGGCCCAACTAGAGTGCAACTAGGGCGCAACTAGGGTGCAACTAGGGTGCAAGTAGGGTGCAAGTAGGGCACAAGTAGGGCGCAACTACGGCGTAGGTGTGGCACAACTAGGGCGCAACTAGGGCGCAACTAGGGCGCAATGAGGGCTCAACGAGGGCGTAACAAGGGCGCAACAAGGGCGCAACTAGGGCGCAACTAGGGCGCAACTATGTCACAACTAGGGCGCAACTAGGGCGCAACAAGGACGCAACTAGGGTGCAACTAAGGCGCAACTAGGGCGCAACAAAGGCGCAACTAGGGCGCAAGTAGGGCACAAGTAGGACGCAACTAGGACGCAAATAGGGTACAACTAGGGCGTAGCTAGTGCCCAACTGAGGCGCAACAAGGGCGCAAGTAGGGCGCCAATGGGGCGTAAGTAGGGTGCAATAAGGGCGAAAAAAGGGCGCAACTAGGGCGCAACTAGGACGCATCTATGATGCAAGTAGGGCGTAACTAGGGCGCGACGAGGGCACAACTAATGCGCAACTAGGGCGCAATTAGGGCGCAACTAGGGTGCAACTTGGGCGGACTAGGGCGCAACTAGGGTGCAACTAGGGCGCAACTAGGGCGCAACTAGGGCGCGACTAGGGCGCAACTTGGGCGCAACTAGGGTGCAAGTAGGGTGCAACTAGGACGCAACTAGGGTGCAATTAGGGCGCAACTGGGTGCAACTAGGGCGCAACTGGGGGGGCAACTAGGGCGCAACTAGGGCGCAACTAGGGCGCGACTAGGGCGCAACTTGGGCGCAACTAGGGTGCAAGTAGGGTGCAACTAGGACGCAACTAGGGTGCAATTAGGGCGCAACTGGGTGCAACTAGGGCGCAACTGGGGGGGCAACTAGGGCGCAACTAGGGCGCAACTAGGGCGCGACTAGGGCGCAACTTGGGCGCAACTAGGGTGCAAGTAGGGTGCAACTAGGACGCAACTAGGGTGCAATTAGGGCGCAACTGGGTGCAACTAGGGCGCAACTGGGGGGGCAACTAGGGCGCAACTAGGGCGCAACTAGGGCGCGACTAGGGCGCAACTTGGGCGCAACTAGGGTGCAAGTAGGGTGCAACTAGGACGCAACTAGGGTGCAATTAGGGCGCAACTGGGTGCAACTAGGGCGCAACTGGGGGGGCAACTAGGGCGCAACTAGGGCGCAACTAGGGCGCGACTAGGGCGCAACTTGGGCGCAACTAGGGTGCAAGTAGGGTGCAACTAGGACGCAACTAGGGTGCAATTAGGGCGCAACTGGGTGCAACTAGGGCGCAACTGGGGGGGCAACTAGGGCGCAACTAGGGCGCAACTAGGGCGCGACTAGGGCGCAACTTGGGCGCAACTAGGGTGCAAGTAGGGTGCAACTAGGACGCAACTAGGGTGCAATTAGGGCGCAACTGGGTGCAACTAGGGCGCAACTGGGGGGGCAACTAGGGCGCAACTAGGGCGCAACTAGGGCGCAGCTAGGGCGCAACTAAGGCGCAACTAGGGCGCAACAAAGGCGCAACTAGGCCGCAAGTAGGGCGCAAGTAGGACGCAATTAGGATGCAAATAGTGTAAAATTAGGGCGTACCTAGTGCCCATCTGAGGCGCAACTAGGGCGCAAGTAGAGCGCCGATAGGGCGTAAGTAGGGTGCAATAAGGGCGCAAGAAGGGCGCAACTAGGGCGCAACTAGGACGCATCTAGGACGCAAGTAGGGCGCAACTAAGGCGCAACGAGGGCGCAAGTAGGGCGCAGGTAGGGCGCAACTAGGGCACAACCAAGGCGCAACTAGGGCGCAACTACGGCGCAACTATGGCGCAACTAGGGCGCAACTAGGGCGCAACTATGGCGCAACTAGGGCGCAAATAGGGCGTAACTAGGGCGCAACTAGGGCGTAGCTAGGGCGCAACTAAGGCGCAACAACGGCGCAACAAAGGCGCAACTAGGGCGCAAGTAGGGAAGAAGTAGGACGCAACTAGGACGCAAATAGGGTACAACTAGGGCGTAGCTATTGCTCAACTGAGGCGCAACAAGGGCGCAAGTAGGGCGCCAATAGGGCGTAAGTAGGGTGCAATAAGGGCGCAAGAAGGGCGCAACTAGGGCGCAGCTAGGACGCATCTAGGACGCAAGTAGGGCACAACTAGGGCGCGACGAGGGCGCAAGTAGGGCGCAGGTAGGGCGCAACTAGGGCACAACTAAGGCGCAACTAGGATGCAACTAGGGCGCAACTAGGGCGCAACTAGGGCGCAACTAGGGCGCAACTAGGGCGCAACCAGGACGCAACTAGGGTGCAATTAGGGCGCAACTGGGTGCAACTAGGGCGCAACTGGGGGGGCAACTAGGGCGCAACTAGGGTGCAAGTAGGGTGCAACTAGGACGCAACTAGGGTGCAATTAGGGCGCAACTGGGTGCAACTAGGGCGCAACTGGGGGGGCAACTAGGGCGCAACTAGGGCGCAACTAGGGCGCAACTAGGGTGCAACTAGGGCATAACTAGGGCGTAACTAGGGTGCAACAAGGGCACAACTATGGCGCAACTAGGGCGTAACTAGGGTCGACTAGGGTGCAACCAGGGTGCAACTAGGGCGCAAGTAGGGCGCAAGTAGGGCACAAGTAGGGCGCAACTACGGCGCAGGTGGGGCACAACTAGGGCGCAACTAGGGCGCAACTAGGGTGCAATGAGGGCGCGCCGAGGGCGCAACAAGGGCGCAACAAGGGCACAACTAGGACGCAAGTATGGCATAACTATGGCGCAACTAGGGCGCAACTAGGGCGCAACAAGGGCGCAACTAGGGCGAAGCTAGGGCGCAACTAAGGCGCAACTAGGGCGCAACAAAGGCGCAACTAGGCCGCAAGTAGGGCACAAGTAGGACGCAACTAGGGCGCAACTAGGGCGCAACGAAGGCGCAACTAGGGCGCAAGTAGGACGCAAGTAGGGCGCAACTAGGGCACAAGTAAGGCGCAACTAGGGCGCAACGAAGGCGCAACTAGGGCGCAAGTAGGACGCAAGTAGGGCGCAACTAGGGCACAAGTAAGGCGCAACTAGGGCGCAACGAAGGCGCAACTAGGGCGCAAGTAGGACGCAAGTAGGGCGCAACTAGGGCACAAGTAAGGCGCAACTAGGGCGCAACGAAGGCGCAACTAGGGCGCAAGTAGGACGCAAGTAGGGCGCAACTAGGGCACAAGTAAGGCGCAACTAGGGCGCAACGAAGGCGCAACTAGGGCGCAAGTAGGACGCAAGTAGGGCGCAACTAGGGCACAAGTAAGGCGCAACTAGGGCGCAACGAAGGCGCAACTAGGGCGCAAGTAGGACGCAAGTAGGGCGCAACTAGGGCACAAGTAAGGCGCAACTAGGGCGCAACGAAGGCGCAACTAGGGCGCAAGTAGGACGCAAGTAGGGCGCAACTAGGGCACAAGTAAGGCGCAACTAGGGCGCAACGAAGGCGCAACTAGGGCGCAAGTAGGACGCAAGTAGGGCGCAACTAGGGCACAAGTAAGGCGCAACTAGGGCGCAACGAAGGCGCAACTAGGGCGCAAGTAGGACGCAAGTAGGGCGCAACTAGGGCACAAGTAAGGCGCAACTAGGGCGCAACGAAGGCGCAACTAGGGCGCAAGTAGGACGCAAGTAGGGCGCAACTAGGGCACAAGTAAGGCGCAACTAGGGCGCAACGAAGGCGCAACTAGGGCGCAAGTAGGACGCAAGTAGGGCGCAACTAGGGCACAAGTAAGGCGCAACTAGGGCGCAACGAAGGCGCAACTAGGGCGCAAGTAGGACGCAAGTAGGGCGCAACTAGGGCACAAGTAAGGCGCAACTAGGGCGCAACGAAGGCGCAACTAGGGCGCAAGTAGGACGCAAGTAGGGCGCAACTAGGGCACAAGTAAGGCGCAACTAGGGCGCAACGAAGGCGCAACTAGGGCGCAAGTAGGACGCAAGTAGGGCGCAACTAGGGCACAAGTAAGGCGCAACTAGGGCGCAACGAAGGCGCAACTAGGGCGCAAGTAGGACGCAAGTAGGGCGCAACTAGGGCACAAGTAAGGCGCAACTAGGGCGCAACGAAGGCGCAACTAGGGCGCAAGTAGGACGCAAGTAGGGCGCAACTAGGGCACAACTAAGCCGCAACAAGGGCGCAACTAGGGCGCAACTAGGCGCAACTAGGACGCAACTAGGGCGCAATTAGGACGCAACTAGGGCGCAACTAGGGTGCAACTAGGGCGCAGCTATGGGCGCAACTAGGGCGCAACTAGGGTGCGACTAGGGCGCGACTTGGGCGCAACTAGGGTGCAAGTAGGGCGCATCTAGGACGCAACTAGGGTGCAATTAGGGCGCAACTGGGTGCAACTAGGGCGCAACTGGGGGGTAACTAGGGCGCAACTAGGGCGCAACTAGGGCGCAACTAGGGTGCAACTAGGGCATAACTAGGGCGTAACTAGGGTGCAACAAGGGCACAACTAGGGCGCAACTAGGGCGCAACTAGGGTGCAACTAGGGCGCAACTAGGGCACAACTAGGGTGCAACTAGGGTGCAACTAGGGTGCAACTAGGGCGCAAGTAGGGCACAAGTAGGGCACAAGTAGGGCGCAACTACGGCGCAGGTGGGGCACAACTAGGGCACAACTAGGGCGCAACTAGGGCGCAGTGAGGGCGCGCCGAGGGCGCAACAAGGGCGCAACAAGGGCGCAACTAGGACGCAACTATGGCGCAACTCTGGCGCAACTAGGGCACAACCAGGGCGCAACTAGGGCACAACTAGGGCGAAGCTAGGGCGCAACTAAGGCGCAACTAGGGCGCAACAAAGGCGCAACTAGGCCGCAAGTAGGGCACAAGTAGGACGCAACTAGGATGCAAATAGGGTAAAACTAGGGCGTACCTTGTGCCCACCTGAGGCGCAACTAGGGCGCAAGTAGGGTGCAACTAGGGCGCAACTAGGGCGTAACTATGGCGCAACTAGGGCGCAAATATGGCACAACTAGGGCGCAACTAGGGCGCAGCTAGGGCGCAACTAAGGCGCAACAATGGCGCAACAAAGGTACAACTAGGGCGCAAGTAGGGCACAAGTAGGACGCAACTAGGACGCAAATAGGGTACAACTAGGGCGTAGCTAGTGCCCAACTAAGGCGCAACAAGGGCGCAAGTAGGGCGCCAATAAGGCGTAAGTAGGGTGCAATAAGGGCGCAAGAAGGGCACAACTAGGGCGCAACTAGGACGCATCTAGGACGCAAGTAGGGCGCAACTAGGGCGTGACAAGGGCGCAAGTAGGGCGCAGGTAGGGCGCAACTAGGGTACAACTAAGGCGCAACTAGGGCGCAACTAGGGCGCAACTAGGGCGCAACTAGGGCGCAAGTAGAGCGCAACTAGGGCGCAACTATGGCGCAATTAGGGCGCAACTGGGGGCAACCAGCGTGAAACTAGGGCGCAACTAGGGCGCAACTAGGGCACAACTAGGGCGCAACTAGGGCGCAACTAGGGTGCGACTAGGGCGCGACTTGGGCGCAACTAGGGTGCAACTAGGGCGCAACTATGACGCAACTAGGGTGCAATTAGAGCGTAACTGGGTGCAACTAGGGCGCAACTGGGGCGCAACTAGGGCGCAACTAGGGCGCAACTAGGGCGCAACTAGGGTGCCACTAGGGCATAACTAGGGCGTAACTAGGGTGCAACAAGGGCACAACTAGGACGCAGCTAGGGCCCAACTAGGGTGCAACTAGGGCGCAACTAGGACGCAACTAGGGTGCAATTAGAGCGTAACAGGGTGCAACTAGGGCGCAACTGGGGCGCAACTAGGGCGCAACTAGGGCGCAACTAGGGCGCAACTAGGGTGCCACTAGGGCATAACTAGGGCGTAACTAGGGTGCAACAAGGGCACAACTAGGACGCAGCTAGGGCCCAACTAGGGTGCAACTAGGGCGCAACTAGGGCGCAACTAGGGTGCAACTAGGGCGCAACTAGGGTGCAACTAGGACGCAAGTAGGGCGCAAGTAGGGCACAAGTAGGGCGCAACTAGGGCGCAACTAGGGCGCAACTAGGGTGCAACTAGGGCGCAACTAGGGTGCAACTAGGACGCAAGTAGGGCGCAAGTAGGGCACAAGTAGGGCGCAACTACGGCGCAGGTGGGGCATAACTAGGCCGCAACTAGGGCGCAAATAGGGGGCAATGAGGGCGCAATGAGGGTAAAACAAGGGCGCAACAAGGGCGCAACTAGGGCGCAACTACGGCGCAGGTGGGGCATAACTAGGCCGCAACTAGGGCGCAAATAGGGGGCAATGAGGGCGCAATGAGGGTAAAACAAGGGCGCAACAAGGGCGCAACTAGGGCGCAACTATGGCGCAACTATGGCGCAACTAGGGCGCAACTAGGGCGCAACTAGGGCGAAAGTAGGGCGCAGCTAGGGCGCAACTACGGCACAACTAGTGCGCAACAAAGGTGCAACTAGGCCGCAAGTAGGGCACAAGTAGGATGCAACTAGGATGCAAATAGGGTACAACTAGGGCGTACCTAGTGCCCAACTGAGGCGCAACTAGGGCGCAAGTAGGGCGCCAATAGGGCGTAAGTAGGGTGCAATAAGGGCGCAAGAAGGGCACAACTAGGGCGCAACTAGGAAGCATCTAGGACGCAAGGAGGGCGCAACTAGGGCGCGACGAGGGCGCAAGTAGGGCGCAGGTAGGGCGCAACTAGGGCACAAGCAAGGCGCAACTAGGGCGCAACCAGGGTGCAACTAGGGCGCATCTAGGGCGCAACTAGGACGCAACTAGGGCGTAATTAGGGCGCAACTGGGGGCAACTAGGGTGCAACTAGGGTGCAACTAGGGTGCAACTAGGGCACAACTAGGGCGCAACTAGGACGCAACTAGGGCGCGACTAGGGCGCGACTTGGGCGCAACTAGGGTGCAACTAGGGCGCAACTAGGGCACACCTAGGGTGCAATTAGGGCGCAACTGGGGGCAACTAGGGCGCAACTAGTGCACAACTAGGGCGCAACTAGGGCGCAACTAGGGCGCAACTAGGGCGCAACTAGGGCGCAATTAGGGCGCAACTAGGGCGCAACTAGGGCGCAACTAGGGCGCAACTAGGACGCAACTAAGCCGCAACTAGGGCACAAAAAGGGCACAAGTAGGACGCAACTAGGGCGCAACCATGGTACAACCAGGGCGTAGCTAGTCCCCAACTGAGGCGCAACTAGGACGCAAGTTGGGTGCAAGTAGGGCG
>SZWC01000211.1:422660-438435 GCA_023375785.1 Penium margaritaceum | reverse complement strand
ACTAGGGCGCGACTAGGGCGCGACTTGGGCGCAACTAGGGCGCAACTAGGGCGCAACTAGGGCGCAATGAGAGCGCAACGAGGGGGCAACTAGGGCGCAACTAGGGCGCAACTAGGGTGCAACTAGGGCATAACTAGGGCGTAACTAGGGCGCAACAAGGGCGCAACTAGGGCGCAACTAGGGCGCAACTAGGGTTCAACTAGGGCGCAACTAGGGCGCAAGTAGGGCACAAGTAGGGCACAACTACGGCGTAGGTGGGGCACAACTAGGGCGCAACTAGGGCGCAACTAGGGCGCAATGAGGGTGCAACGAGGGCGCAACAAGGGCACAACAAGGGCGCAACTAGGACGCAACTATGGCACAACTATGGCGCAACTACAGCGCAACTAGGGCGCAACTAGGGCGCAACAAGGGCGCAGCTAGGGCGCAACTAAGGCGTAACTAGGGCGCAACAAAGGCGCAACTAGGCCGCAAGTAGGGCACAAGTAGGACGCAACTAGGATGCAAATAGGGTAAAACTAGGGCGTACCTAGTGCCCACCTGAGGCGCAACTAGGGCGCAAGTAGGGCGCCAATAGGGTGTAAGTAGGGTGCAATAAGGGCGCAAGAAGGGCGCAACTAGGGCGCAACTAGGACGCAACTAGGGCGCAACTAGGGCGCAAGTAGGGCACAAGTAGGGCGCAACTACGGCGCAACTAGGGCGCAACGAGAGCGCAACGAGGACGTAACTAGGGCGCAACTAGGGAGCATCTAGGGCGCAAGGAGGGCGCAACTAGGGCGCGACGAGGGCGCAAGTAGGGCGCAAGTAGGGCACAAGTAGGGCGCAACTACGGCGCAACTAGGGCGCAACGAGAGCGCAACGAGGACGTAACTAGGGCGCAACTAGGGAGCATCTAGGGCGCAAGGAGGGCGCAACTAGGGCGCGACGAGGGCGCAAGTAGGGCGCAAGTAGGGCACAAGTAGGGCGCAACTACGGCGCAACTAGGGCGCAACGAGAGCGCAACGAGGACGTAACTAGGGCGCAACTAGGGAGCATCTAGGGCGCAAGGAGGGCGCAACTAGGGCGCGACGAGGGCGCAAGTAGGGCGCAAGTAGGGCACAAGTAGGGCGCAACTACGGCGCAACTAGGGCGCAACGAGAGCGCAACGAGGACGTAACTAGGGCGCAACTAGGGAGCATCTAGGGCGCAAGGAGGGCGCAACTAGGGCGCGACGAGGGCGCAAGTAGGGCGCAAGTAGGGCACAAGTAGGGCGCAACTACGGCGCAACTAGGGCGCAACGAGAGCGCAACGAGGACGTAACTAGGGCGCAACTAGGGAGCATCTAGGGCGCAAGGAGGGCGCAACTAGGGCGCGACGAGGGCGCAAGTAGGGCGCAAGTAGGGCACAAGTAGGGCGCAACTACGGCGCAACTAGGGCGCAACGAGAGCGCAACGAGGACGTAACTAGGGCGCAACTAGGGAGCATCTAGGGCGCAAGGAGGGCGCAACTAGGGCGCGACGAGGGCGCAAGTAGGGCGCAAGTAGGGCACAAGTAGGGCGCAACTACGGCGCAACTAGGGCGCAACCATGGTGCAACCAGGGCGTAGCTAGTCCCCAACTGAGGCGCAACTAGGACGCAAGTTGGGTGCAAGTAGGGCGGAAGTAGGTTGCAACTTGTGCGCAACAAGGGCACAACTAGGGCGCAACTACGGGGCAACTATGGTGCAACTAGGGTGCAAGTAGGGCGCAACTAGGGTCCAACCAGGGCGCAAGAAGGACGCAATTAAGACGCAACTAGGGCGCAACTAGGACACAGTTAGGGCATAGCTAGTGCCCAACTGAGGCGCAACTAGTGCGCAAATAGGGCGCCAGTAGGGTGTAAGTAGGGTGCAATAAGGGCGCAAGAATGGCGCAACTAGGGCAAAAATAGGGTGCAACTAAGACGCAACTAGGGTGCAAGGAGGGCGGAGCTAGGGCGCAAGTAGGGCGCAAGTAGGGCGCAACTAGGGCACAACTAAGGCGCAACAAGGGCGTAACTAGGGCGCAACTAGGCGCAACTAGGACGCAACTAGGGCGCAATTAGGGCGCAACTAGGGCGCAACTAGGGCGCAACTAGGGCGCAACTAGGGCGCAACTAGGGCGCNCGCAAGTAGGGCACAAGTAGGACGCAACTAGGATGCAAATAGGGTAAAACTAGGGCGTACCTAGTGCCCACCTGAGGCGCAACTAGGGCGCAAGTAGGGCGCCAATAGGGTGTAAGTAGGGTGCAATAAGGGCGCAAGAAGGGCGCAACTAGGGCGCAACTAGGACGCATCTAGGACGCAAGTAGGGCGCAACTAGGGCGCGACGAGGGCGCAAGTAGGGCGCAGGTAGGGCGCAACTAGGGCACAACCAAGGCGCAACTAGGGCGCAACTAGGGCGCAACTAGGGCGCGACGAGGGCGCAAGTAGGGCGCAGGTAGGGCGCAACTAGGGCACAACCAAGGCGCAACTAGGGCGCAACTAGGGCGCAACTAGGGCGCAACTAGGGCGCAACTAGGGCGCAACTATGGCGTAACTAGGGCGCAAATAGGGCGCAACTAGGACGCAACTAGGGCGCAGCTAGGGCGCAGCTAAGGCGCAACTATGGCGCAACAAAGGCGCAACTAGGGCGCAAGTAGGGCACAAGTAGGACACAACTAGGATGCAAATAGGGTACAACAAGGGCGTAGCTAGTGCCAAACTGAGGCGCAACAAGGGCGCAAGTAGGGCGCCAATAGGGCGTAAATATGGTGCAATAAGGGCGCAAGAAGGGCGCAACTAGGGCGCAACTAGGACGCATCTAGGACACGAGTAGGGCGCAACTAGGGCGCGACGAGGGCGCAAGTAGGGCGCAGGTAGGGCGCAACTAGGGCACAAGTAAGGCGCAACTAGGGCGCAACTAGGGCACAACTAGAACGCAACTAGGGCGCAACTAGGGCACAACTAGGCGCAACTATGGCGCAACTAGGGCGCAACTAGGGTGCAATTAGGGCGCAACTAGGACGCAACTACGGTGCAATTAGGGCGCAACTAGGACGCAACTACGGTGCAATTAGGGCGCAACTAGGACGCAACTACGGTGCAATTAGGGCGCAACTAGGACGCAACTACGGTGCAATTAGGGCGCAACTAGGACGCAACTACGGTGCAATTAGGGCGCAACTAGGACGCAACTACGGTGCAATTAGGGCGCAACTAGGACGCAACTACGGTGCAATTAGGGCGCAACTAGGACGCAACTACGGTGCAATTAGGGCGCAACTAGGACGCAACTACGGTGCAATTAGGGCGCAACTAGGACGCAACTACGGTGCAATTAGGGCGCAACTAGGACGCAACTACGGTGCAATTAGGGCGCAACTAGGACGCAACTACGGTGCAATTAGGGCGCAACTAGGACGCAACTACGGTGCAATTAGGGCGCAACTAGGACGCAACTACGGTGCAATTAGGGCGCAACTAGGACGCAACTACGGTGCAATTAGGGCGCAACTAGGACGCAACTACGGTGCAATTAGGGCGCAACTAGGACGCAACTACGGTGCAATTAGGGCGCAACTAGGACGCAACTACGGTGCAATTAGGGCGCAACTAGGACGCAACTACGGTGCAATTAGGGCGCAACTAGGACGCAACTACGGTGCAATTAGGGCGCAACTAGGACGCAACTACGGTGCAATTAGGGCGCAACTAGGACGCAACTACGGTGCAATTAGGGCGCAACTAGGACGCAACTACGGTGCAATTAGGGCGCAACTAGGACGCAACTACGGTGCAATTAGGGCGCAACTAGGACGCATCTAGGACGCAAGGAGGGTGCAACGAGGGCGCAACAAGGGCACAACTAGGGCGCAACTACGGGGCAACTATGTACAACTAGGGTGCAAGTAGGGCGCAACTAGGGTGCAACCAGGGCGCAAGAAGGACGCAATTATGACGTAACTAGGGCGCAACTAGGAAACAATTAGGGCATAGCTAGTGCCCAACTGAGGCGCAACTAGTGCGCAAATAGGGCGCCAGTAGGGTGTAAGTAGGGTGCAATAAGGGCGCAAGAACGACGCAACTAGGGCGCAACTAGTGCGCAACTAAGACGCAACTAGGGTGCAAGAAGGGCGCAGCTAGGGCGCAAGTAGGGCGCAAGTAGGGCGCAATTAGGGCACAACTAAGCCGCAACAAGGGCGCAACTAGGGCGCAACTAGGCGCAACTAGGACGTAACTAGGGCGCAATTAGGGCGCAACTAGGGCGCAACTAGGGCGCAACTAGGGCGCAACTACGGGCGCAACTAGAGCGCAACTAGGGCGCAACTAGGGCGCAACTACGGCGCAATTAGGGCGCAACTGGAGGAAACTAGGGTGCAACTAGGGCACAACTAGGGCGCAACAAGGGCGCAACTAGGGCGCAACGAGAGCGCAACGAGGGCGCAACTAGGGTGCAACTAGGGCGCAACTAGGGTGCAACTAGGGCATAACTAGGGCGTAACTAGGGCGCAACAAGGGCGCAACTAGGGCGCAACTAGGGCGCAACTAGGGTTCAACTAGGGCGCAACTAGGGCGCAACTAGGGTGCAGCTAGGGCGCAACTATGGTGCAACTAGGGCGCAAGTACGGCGCAAGTAGGGCACAAGTAGGGCGCAACTACGGCGCAGGTGGGGCACAACTAGGGCGCAACTAGGGCGCAACTAGGGCGCAAGGAGGGCGCAACGAGGGCGCAACAAGGGCGCAACAAGGGCACAACTAGGGCGCAACTAGGGCGCAACTATGGCGCAACTAGGGCGCAAATAGGGCGCAACTAGGGTGCAACTAGGCCGAAGCTAGGGCGCAACTAAGGCGCAACTAGGGCGCAACAAAGGTGCAACTAGGGCACAAGTAGGGCACAAGTAGGACGCAACTAGGACGAAAATAGGGTACAACTAGGGCGAAGCTAGTGCCCAACTGAGGCCCAAGAAGGGCGCAAGTAGGGCGCCAATAGGTCGTAAGTAGGGTGCAATGAGGGCGCAAGAAGGGCGCAACTAGGGCGCAACTAGGACGCATCTAGGACGCAAGTAGGGTGCAATGAGGGCGCGACGAGGGCGCAAGCAGGGCGCAGGTAGGGCGTAGCTAGGGCACAACTAAGGCGCAACTAGGGCGCAACTAGGGCGCAACTACGGCGCAACTACGGCGGAACTAGGACGCAACTAGGGCCCAACTAGGGCGCAATTAGGGCGCAACTAGGGGCAACTAGGGTGCAACTAGGGCGCAACTAGGACGCAACTAGGGAACAACTAGGGCGCAACTAGGACGCAACTAGGGCCCAACTAGGGCGCAATTAGGGCGCAACTAGGGGCAACTAGGGTGCAACTAGGGCGCAACTAGGACGCAACTAGGGAACAACTAGGGCGCAACTAGGGCGCAACTAGGGCGCGACTAGGGCGCGACTTGGGCGCAACTAGGGTGCAACTTGGGCAGAACTAGGACGCAACTAGGGTGCAATTAGGGCGTAACTGGGTGCAACTAGGGCGCAACTGGGGCGCAACTAGGGCGCGACTAGGGCGCGACTTGGGCGCAACTAGGGTGCAACTTGGGCAGAACTAGGACGCAACTAGGGTGCAATTAGGGCGTAACTGGGTGCAACTAGGGCGCAACTGGGGCGCAACTAGGGTGCAACTAGGGCGCAACTAGGGCGCAACTTGGGCGCAACTAGGGCGCAACTAGGGCGCAACTAGGGCGCAACTAGGGCGCAACTAGAGCGCAACTAGGGCACAACTAAGGCACAACTAGGGCACAAAAAGGGCACAAGTAGGACGCAACTAGGGCGCAACGAGGGTACAACAAGGGCGTAGCTAGTCCCCAACTGAGGCGCAACTAGGATGCCAGTAGGGTGTGTGAGAAACCGGCCCCCAGGTGGAGGCAGTTCCAACGTGGCCCGACGGGTCTCCTGTGCATTCACGGCTATGGTTTGTGCGGGTTCTGAGTCTAAGCGTGAGCTTTCTGGTCGCCTCACGCTATGTTTCTTGGAGTTGAAGGCATTTGCGAGACAGTCACTTTTGGGAAGGGAAGAACGCGATTTTGCATTAGTTTTTGAACATGGACATGATATAAACATTTTTAGGGCTAGTCATGAGCTCTCCAACGCACCAAACTGTGTGCAATTCGGATCACCGTAGCTCCCGCTACGTCATCCAGAGCGCAGCACCCCAAGTCAGCCGCTCTGTTGGCGGCGCGCACCACGTCGCCCGCCGAGGCGCCCTCACACATCAAGGACCCATCAAAAACGCCATTCCGGAGGCGCAGATGTCCCTACGCGTAGTGGCGGCACCCCTCGCGCCTTTGGGGTCTGTTTTGATGAGTTAATCATCGAGTTTGGTGATGGGGATTGATGTGGGTCGAAACCTGTTCGCGGACCTCCAGTCGGAATTTTGACTTAGTCCCCGAGTAACAAACTGTAATACTGAGTTTCGGACTCCGAGCCAGGATTTTGGCTAAGTCCCTCAGGAACAAACTGCACTCCTGAAATCTTGCGGATTATCCACCGGACGCCTCGGCAGACCTTCCGGAGCAAAATCCCCAGATGACATTTTGTTACTCGTTCTGGTCGATAATTCACCGGAAGTAGAACCGCGGCCGGCTCCCAGAACCGCCACGCACACCCCAACTTTGGAAGCCCATATCTCCCTCGTTACTAGTCCGATTCCGGTGAAACTACTTCCACCGGATTCAGCAACTCATCAACTTTCAGGGGCAATCCTCCATTTTAGGATCCAAGCAATCATCAAGTCGCCACATCCGTCGTCGAGGAATTTCCTCTCTCTGNAGGGTGTGTGAGAAACCGGCCCCCAGGTGGAGGCAGTTCCAACGTGGCCCGACGGGTCTCCTGTGCATTCACGGCTATGGTTTGTGCGGGTTCTGAGTCTAAGCGTGAGCTTTCTGGTCGCCTCACGCTATGTTTCTTGGAGTTGAAGGCATTTGCGAGACAGTCACTTTTGGGAAGGGAAGAACGCGATTTTGCATTAGTTTTTGAACATGGACATGATCTAAACATTTTTAGGGCTAGTCATGAGCTCTCCAACGCACCAAACTGTGTGCAATTCGGATCACCGTAGCTCCCGCTACGTCATCCAGAGCGCAGCACCCCAAGTCAGCCGCTCTGTTGGCGGCGCGCACCACGTCGCCCGCCGAGGCGCCCTCACACNATCCCCAGATGACATTTTGTTACTCGTTCTGGTCGATAATTCACCGGAAGTAGAACCGCGGCCGGCTCCCAGAACCGCCACGCACACCCCAACTTTGGAAGCCCATATCTCCCTCGTTACTAGTCCGATTCCGGTGAAACTACTTCCACCGGATTCAGCAACTCATCAACTTTCAGGGGCAATCCTCCATTTTAGGATCCAAGCAATCATCAAGTCGCCAGATCCGTCGTCGAGGAATTTCCTCTCTCTGGCGGCTCGTCGGCGCCTCCCGGCGCCGCACTTGGGCATGCAGAGGGGCAAATCCACAACAGGGTGCAAGTAGGGCGCAAGTAGGTTGCAACTTGTGCGCAACAAGGGCACAACTAGGGCGCAACTACGGGGCAACTAGGGGGCAACTAGGGTGCAAGTAGGACGCAACTAGGGTGCAACCAGGGCGCAAGTAGGACGCAATGAAGACGCAACTAGGGCACAACAAGGACACAATTAGGGCATAGCTAGTGCCCAACTGAGGCGCAACAAGGGCACAAGTAGGGCGCCAGTAGGGTGTAAGTAGGGTGCAATAAGAGCGCAAGAATGGCGCAACTAGGGCGCAACTATGGCACAACTAGGGCGCAACTAAGACGCAACTAGGATGCAAGTAGGGCGCAGCTAGGGCGCAAGTAGGGCGCAAGAAGGGCGCAACTAGGGCGCAACTATGGCACAACTAGGGCGCAACTAAGACGCAACTAGGATGCAAGTAGGGCGCAGCTAGGGCGCAAGTAGGGCGCAAGAAGGGCGCAACTAGGGCACAACTAAGCCGCAACAAGGGCGCAACCAGGGCGCAACTAGGCGCAACTAGAAAGCAACTAGGGCGCAATTAGGGCGCAACTAGGATGCAACTAGGGCGCAACTAGGGCGCAACTATGGGCGCAACTAGAGCGCAACTAGGGCGCATCTAGGGCGCAACTAGGGCGCAATTAGGGCGCAACTGGGGGAAACTAGGGTGCAACTAGGCCGCAACTAGGGCGCAACTAGGGCGCAACTAGGGCGCAACGAGAGCGCAACGAGGACGTAACTAGGGTGCAACTAGGGCACAACTAGGGTGCAACTAGGACACAACTAGGGTGCAACTAGGGCGCAACTAGGGTGCAACTAGTGTGCAAGTTGGGCGCAACTAGGGCGCAACTAAGGCGCAACTAGGGCGCAAGTAGGACGTACCTAAGGGCGCAACTAGGGGACAACTAGGGCGTAGCGAGTGCCCAGTTGAGGCACAACTAGGGCGCAAGTAGGCGCCTGCAGGGCACAAGTAGGGCGCAACTAGGGCACAACTAGGGCGCAACTATGACACAACTAGAATGCAACTAGTGCCTAACTAGGGTGCAACTAAGGTGCAAGTAGGGCGCACCTAGGGTGCAACTAGGGCGCCCGGGCGTAACTATGGCACAACTAGGAGGCAACTAGGGCGCAACTAGGGCGCAAATAGGACGCAACTAGGACACGACTAGGACACAACTAGGGCGCAACAAGGGCGCAACTAGGGTCCAACTAGTGCGCAACTACGACGCAACTAGGGCGCGACTAGGGCGCGACTAGGCTGCGACTTGAGCGCAACTAGGGCTCAACTAGGGCGCAACTAGGGCGCAACTAGGGCGCAATTAGGGCGCAACTGGGGGCAACTAGGGCGCAACTAGGGTGTAACTAGGGCGCAACTAGGGCACAACTAGGGCGCAACTATGTTGCAACTAGCGCGCAACTATGGTGCAACTAGTGCGCAACTAGGACGCACTTAGGGCGCGACTAGGGCGCGACTAGGGGGCGACTTGGGCACAACTAGGGCGCATTTAGGACGCAACTAGGGTGCAACTATGACGCAACTAGGGCACAACTAGAGCGCAACTTGGGAGAAACTAGGGCGCAACTAGGAGGCAACTAGGGCGCAACTAGGGCGCAACTCGGGCGCAACTAGGGCGCAACTAGGGTGCAACCAGGGTGCAACGAGGGCGCAACTAGGGCGCAACGAGGGCGCAATGAGGGCGCATCTATGGCGCAACTAGGGCGCAACTAGGGCGCAACTAGGGTGCAATTAGGGCGCAACTAGGCTGCAACTAGGGCGCAACTAGGGCACAACTAGGGCACAACTAGGACGCAACTAGGTCGCAACTAGGGCGCAACTAGGGCGCAACTAGGGCGCAACTAGGGTGCAACTAGGGCGCAACTAGGGCGCAACCAGCGCACAACGAGGGTGCAACTAGGGCGCAACTAGGGTGCAACTAGTGTGCAAGTTGGGCGCAACTGAGGCGCAACTAAGGCGCAACTAGCGTGCAAGTAGGGCACAAGTAGGATGCAACTAGGGCGCAACGAGGGCACAACTATGGCGTAGCTAGTGCTCAACTAAGGCACGACTAGGGCGCAATAAGGGTGCCAGTAGGGCGCAAGTAGGGTGCAATAAGGGCGCAAATAGGGTGCAACTAGAGCGCAACTAGGGCGCAACTAGGGCGCAACTAGGGTGTGACTGGGGCGAGAGTAGGGCGCGACTAGGGCGCAACTAGGGCGCATTTAGGGCGCAACTAGGGCGCAACTAGGGCACAACTAGGGCGCAACCAGGGCGCAACTAGGGTGCAACCAGGGCACAACTAGGGCGTAAGTAGGGCGCAAGTAGCGTGCAAGTAGGGCGCCACTACGGCACAAGTGGGGCAAAACTAGGGTGTAACAAGGGCGCAACTAGGGTGCAACTTAAGCGCAACGAGGGCGCAACGAGGGCGCAACGAGGGCGCAGCGAGGGCGCAACAAGGGCGCAACAAGGGCGTAACTAGGGCGCAACTAGGGCGCAACTAGGGCGAAACTAGGGCGCAACTAGGGCGCAACTAAGGCGTATCTAAGGTGCAACTAAGGCGCAACTAAGACGCAACTAGGACGCAAGTAGGGCACAAGTAGGACGCAACTAGGGCGCAACTGGGGTACAACTAGGGCGTAGCTACTGATTAACTGATGCGCAACTAGGGTGAGAGTAGGACGCAAGTAGGGCGCAACTAGTGCGCAACTAGGGCGCAACTAGGGCGCAACAAGGGCGCAACTAGGGCGCAAGTAGGGCGCAACTAGGGCGCAACCAGGGCACATCTAGGGCGCAACTAGGGCGCAACTATGGCGCAACTAGGACGCAACTAGGACGCAACTAGGGCACAACTAGGGCGCAACCAGGGCACATCTAGGGCGCAACTAGGGCGCAACTATGGCGCAACTAGGACGCAACTAGGACGCAACTAGGGCACAACTAGGGCGCAACTAGGGCGCAACTAGGGCGCAACTGGGGTGCAACTAGGGTGCAGCTAAGGTGCAACTAGGGCGCGATCAGGGCGCCACTAGGGCGCGCCTAGAGCGCGACTAGGGCGAGACTAGGACGCGACTTGGGCGCAACTAGGGCGCAACTAGGGTGCAGCTAAGGTGCAACTAGGGCGCGATCAGGGCGCCACTAGGGCGCGCCTAGAGCGCGACTAGGGCGAGACTAGGACGCGACTTGGGCGCAACTAGGGCGCAACTAGGGCGCAACTAAGGCGCAACTAGGGCGAAACTTGGGCGCACTTAGGGCGCAACTGGGGACAACTAGGACACAACTAGGGTGCAACTTGGGCGCAACTAGGGCGCAACTAGGGAACAACTAGGGCGCAACTAGGGCGCAACTAGGGCGCACCTAGGGCGCAACTAGGGCGCAACTAGGGCTAAACTAAGGCGCAACCAGGGCGCAAATAGGGCACAAGTAGGACGCAACTAGTGCGCAACTAGGGTACAACTAGGGCGTAGCTAGTGCCCAACTGAGGCGCAACTAGGGTGCAAGTAGGGTGCAAGTAGGGCGCAAATAGGGTGCAACTTGTGCGCAACTAGGGCGCGCACTCAGGGTGCAACTAGGGCGCAACTAGGGTACAACTAGGGTGCAAGTATGGCGCAACTAGGGTGCAACTAGGGCGCACGTAGGGCACAAGTAAGACGCAACTAGGACGCAACTAGGGCACAACTAGGACGTAGCTAGTGTCCAACTGAGGCGAAACTAGGGCGCAAGTAGGGCGCCAGTAGGGTGTAAGTTTGGTGCAATAAGGGTGCAAGAAGGGCGCAACTAGGGTGCAACTAGGGCGCAACTAGGGTGCAACTAGTTTGCAAGTTGGGGGCAACTAGGGCGCAACTTAGGCGCAACTTGGGCGCAATGAGGGTGCAACTAGAGCGCAAGTAGGGCGCATTTAGGGCGCAAGTATGGTGCTACCATGGTGTAACTAGAGCGCAACTAGGGCGCAAATAGGGCGCAACGAGGGTGCAACCAGTGTGCAACTTCGGCACAACTAAGGCGCAACTAAGGCGCAACTAGCACGCAAGTAGGGCGAAAGTAGGACGCAACTAGGGCACAACTACGGCACAACTAGGGCGTAGCTAGTGCCCAACTAAGGCACAACCACGGTGCAAGTAGGGTGCCAGTAGGGCGCAAGTAGGGTGCAATAAGGGCGCAAGTAGGGTGCAAGTAGGGCACAGCTAGGGCGCAACTAGGGTGCAACTAGGGCACAACTAGGGCGCAACTAGGGCGCAAGTAGGGTGCAATAAGGGCGCAAGTAGGGTGCAAGTAGGGCACAGCTAGGGCGCAACTAGGGTGCAACTAGGGCACAACTAGGGCGCAACTAGGGCGTAATAAGGACGCAACTAGGGCGCAACTAGGGCGCAACTAGGGTGCAACTAGGGCGCAACTAGGGCGCAGCTAGGATGCTACTAGGGCGCAACTAGGGTGCAACTAGGGCGCAAGTAGGGCGCAAGTAGGGCACAAGTAGGGCACAACTACGGCGTAAGTGGGGCACAACTAGGGCGAAACTAGGGTGCAACTAGGGCGCAATGGGGGCACAACGACGGCGCAACGAGGGTGCAACAAGGGCGCAACTAGGGCGCAACTAGGGCGCAACTGGGACGCAACTAGGGCGCAACTAGGGTGCAACTAGGGCGCAGCTATGGCGCAACTAAGGCGCAACTAGGGCGCAATAAAGGTGCAACTAGGGCGCAAGTAGGGCACAAGTAGGACGCAACTAGGATGCAAATAGGGTACATTAGGGCATAGCTAGTGCCCAACTGAGGCGCAACTAGGGCGCAAGTAGGACGCCAATAGGGCGTAAGTATGGTGCAATAAGGGCGCAAGAAGGACGCAACTAGGGCGCAACTAGGACGCATCTAAGATGCAAGTAGGACGCAACTAGGGCGCGACGAGGGCGCAAGTAGGGCGGAGGTAGGGCGCAACTAGGGCACAACTAAGGCGCAACTAGGGCGCAACTAGGACGCATCTAAGATGCAAGTAGGACGCAACTAGGGCGCGACGAGGGCGCAAGTAGGGCGGAGGTAGGGCGCAACTAGGGCACAACTAAGGCGCAACTAGGGCGCAACTACGGCGCAACTAGGGTGCAACTAGGGTGCAACTAGGGCGCAACTAGGGCGCAACTAGGGCGCAACTAGGGCGCAACTAGGGCGCAACTAGGGCGCAACTAGGGCGCAACTAGGGGGCAACTAGGGCGTAGCTAGGGCCCAACAGAGGCGTAACTAGGGCGCAAGTAGGCGCCAGAAAGGCGCAAGTAGGTCGCAACTAGGGCGCAACGAGAGCGCAACTAGGACGTAACTAGGGCGCAACTAGTGCGTAACTAGGGTGCAACTATGGTGCAAGTAGGGCGCAACTAGGGCGCAACTAGGGTGCATGGACGCAGCAAGGGCGCAACTAGGGGGCAACTAGGGTGCAACTAGGGCACAACTAGGACGCAACTAGGGCACAACTAGGGCAGAACTAGGGCGCAACTAGGGTGCATCTAGGGTGCAACTAGTGCGGACCTAGGGCGCAACTAGGGCGCGACTAGGGCGCGAACAGGGCGCGACTTGGGCGCAACTAGGGCGCAAGTAGGGCACAACTAGGGCGCAACTAGGGCGCAACTAGGTTACAATTAGGGCGCAACTAGGGCGCGACTAGGGCGCGAACAGGGCGCGACTTGGGCGCAACTAGGGCGCAAGTAGGGCACAACTAGGGCGCAACTAGGGCGCAACTAGGTTACAATTAGGGCGCAACTGGGGGCAACTAGGGCGTAACTAGGCTGCAACTAGGACACAACTAGGGAAAAACTAGGGCACAACTAGGGCGCAACTAGGGCGCGGCTAGGGCGCGGCTTGGGCGCAACTAGGGCGCAAGTAGGACGCAACAAGGGCACAACTAGGGCACATATAGGACGCAACTATGGCGCAACTAGGGCGCAACTAGGGTACAACTAGGGTGCAACTAGGGCGCAACTAGGGCGCAAGTAGGACGCAACAAGGGCACAACTAGGGCACATATAGGACGCAACTATGGCGCAACTAGGGCGCAACTAGGGTACAACTAGGGTGCAACTAGGGCGCAACTAAGGTGCAACTAGGGCACAAATAGGGTACAAATAGGACGCAGCTAGGGTACAACTAGGGTAAAACTAGGGCGTAGCTAGTCCCCAACTGAGGCGCAACTAGGGTGCAAGTAGGATGCAAGTAGGGCGCTAGTAGGTTGCAACTTGTGTGCAACCAGGGTGCAACTAGGACGCAACTAGGGCGCAACTAGGGCGCAACTAGGGCGCAACTAGGGTGCAAGTACGGCGCAACTAGGGTGCAACTAGGGCGCAAGTAGGGCGCAAGTAAGACGCAACTAGGGCGCATCTAGGACACAATTATGGCGTAGCTAGTGCCCAACTAAGGCGCAACTAGGGAGCAAGTAGGGCGCCAATAGGGTATAAGCAGGGTGCAAGAAGGGCGCAAGAAGGGCGCAACTAGGGCGCAACTAGGGCGCAACTAAGACGCAACTAGGATGCAAGAAGGGCGCAACTAGGGCGCAAGTAGGGCGCAAGTAGGGCGCAACTAGGGCACAACTAAGGCGTAACAAGGGCGCAACTAGGGCGCGACTAGGCGCAACTAGGGCATAATTAGGGCACAACTAGGGCGCAACTAGGGTGCAACTAGGGCGCAACTAGGGTGCAACTAGGGCGCAACTAGGGTGCAACTAGGGTGCAACTACAGCGCAACTAGGGTGCAACTAGGACGCAACTAGGGCGCAATTAGTGCGCAACTGGGGGCAACTAGGGCGCAACTAGGGCACAACTAGGGCGCAACTAGGGTGCAATTAGGGCGCATCTAGGGCGCAACTAGGGCGCAACTAGGGTACAACTAGGGCGCAACTAGGGCACAACTAGGGCGCAACTAGGGTGCAACTAGTCTACAAGTGGGGCGCAACTAGGGCCCAACTAAGGCGCAACTAGGGCATAAGTAAGACGCAACTAAGGGCGCAACTAGGGGACAACTAGGACGTAGCTAGTGCCCAACTGAGGCACAGCTAGGGGGCAAGTAGGCGCCAGTACGGTGCAAGTAGGGCGCAACTAGGGTGCAACTAGGACGCAACTAGGACGCAACTAGGGCGCAACTAGTGGGTAACTAGGGTGCAACTAGGGTGCAAGTAGGGCGCAACTAGGGTGCAACTAGGGCGCCCGGGCGCAACTAGGGCGCAACTAGGGGGCAACAAGGGCGCAACTAGGGCGCAACTAGGACGCAACTAGGGCACAACTAGGGCGCAAGTATGGTGCAACTAGGGCGCAACTAGGGTGCAACTAGTGCGCAACTAGGGCGCAACTAGGGCGCGACTATGGTGCGACTAGGGTGCGACTTGGGTGAACTAGGGCGCAGTGAGGTCACAACTAGGGCGCAACTAGGGCGCGATTACGGCGCAACTGGGGCAACTAGGGCGCAACAAGGGTGCAACAAGGTTGCAACTAGGGCACAACTAGGGCGCAACTAGGGCACAACTAGGGCGCAAGTTGGGTGCAACTAGTGCGCAACTAGGGCGCAACTAGGGCGCGACTAGGGCGTGACTAGCACGCGACTTGGGCGCAACTAGGACGCAAGTAGGGCGCATCTAGGACGCAACTAGGGCGCAATTAGGGCACAACTGGGGGCAACTAGGGCGCAACTAGGGCGCGACTAGGGCGTGACTAGCACGCGACTTGGGCGCAACTAGGACGCAAGTAGGGCGCATCTAGGACGCAACTAGGGCGCAATTAGGGCACAACTGGGGGCAACTAGTGCACAACTAGGACGCAACAAGGGCGCAACTAGGGTGCAACTAAGGCGCAACTAGGGCGTAAGTAGGGCGCAACCAGGGCACAAGTAGGGCGCAACTAGGGCGCAACTAGGGCGCAACTAGGACGCAACAAGGGCGCAACTAGGGTGCAACTAAGGCGCAACTAGGGCGTAAGTAGGGCGCAACCAGGGCACAAGTAGGGCGCAACTAGGGCGCAACTAGGGCGCAACTAGGTCGCAACTAAGGCGCAACTAGTGCGCAAATAAGGCACAAGTAGGACGCATCTAGGACGCAAGTAGGGTACAACTAGGGCGTAGCTGGTGCCCAACTGAGGCGCAACTAGGGCGCAACTAGGGCGCAACTAAGACGCAACTAGGGTGCAAGTAGGGCGCAACTAGGGCGCAAGTAGGGCGCAAGTAGGGTGCAACTAGGGCACAACTAAGGCGCAACAAGGGCGCAACTAGGGCACTACTAGGGCGCAACTAGGGCGAAACTAGGGCACAACTAGGGTGCAACTAGGGCGCAACTAGGG
>SZWC01000211.1:390972-422582 GCA_023375785.1 Penium margaritaceum | reverse complement strand
CAACTAGGGCACAACTAGGGCGCAACTAGGGTATAACTAGTGTGCAAGTTGGGCGTAACTAAGGTGCAACTAAGGCGCAACTAGCGCGCAAGTAGGGCACAAGTAGGAAGTAACTAGGACGCAACTAGGGCACAACTAGGATGTAGCTTGTGCCAAACTGAGGCACAACTAGGGTGCAAGAAGGGTGCCAGTAGGGGGCAAGTAGGGTGCAATAAGGGCGCAAAAAGGGTGCACCTACAGTGCAACTAGCAAGCACAGATGGCCAAAGAGGCAAAAAATGGTTTCGGAATATTCATTTCTAACTAGCAAGTACAACGACTTTCAATAAGTAGTAGCACGGTCTGTCTACCATTCTCTGACGGACCAAAATAGGCATATGTACTTCCTTTGGCCAGAGACATGCGGTGTGTGTGGTCAACGTTGACAACTCATAATACGAGTCACAATTTGTCAGAGGGGGAAATAATGGTTCGGGAACACCAGGTATCAACTAGCAAGCACAGGGGCCTTCAATAAGTAGTGGCACGGTGTGGCTACCATGTACAATGACCAACCAAAGTAGGCATGTGTCACTGACCATGACCAAATAATGTCGTTATGTGTGGTCGATATTGACAACTCATAACACGAGTCACAAATGGTCACAGGGGGAAGCAATGGTTTGTGAATATCAGTTATCGATTAGCAAGTACAAAGATCTTCAATGTGTAGTGGCATTGTGTGGCTACCATGCACAGTGACCAACCAAAGTATGCATACGTCACTGACCGTGACCAGAGAAATTCACTTCATGTGGTCAACATTGACAACTCACAACAAGAGTCACAGATAGTCAGAGGGGGTAACAATGGTTTGGGAACATTGGCTATCAACTAGAAAGCACAAAGACCTTCAATACGCAGTGACACGGCGTGGCAACCATGTACAGTGACAAACCAAAGTATGAATATGCCACTAACCATGACCATGAGAATTTCACAATGTGTGGTCAACGTTGAAAACTCATAACACAAGTCATGAATGGTCAGAGGGGGAAACAATGCGTTGGGAACACTAGTTATCGACTAGCAAGTACAAAGACCTTCAACAAGTAGTGGCACGGTGTGGCTAACGTGCATATGGACCAACGAAAGGATGCAGACGTCACTGAATATGACCAAAGAAGTCCACTATTTGTGGTCAACATTGACAACTCATAACACGAGTCACACATGATCAGAGGGAGATACAATGGTTTGGGAACCCTACGTATCGACTAGAAAGGACAAAGAACTTCAATACGTAGTGGCACGATGTGGCTACTATGCACACCAAACAACCAAACTAGGCATATGTCACTGACCATGACCAAAGAATTTCAGTATGGGTGGTCAACGTTCACAACCCATAACACGAGTAACAAATGGCCAGAGGGGCAAAGAATGGTTTCGGATTATTAGTTTCCAACTAGAAAGTACAACAACTTTCAATAAGTAGTAGCACGGTCTCGCTACCATGCACACTGACCGACCAAAGTAGGCATATGTACTGCCTTTGACCAAAGAAATCTGCTGTGTGTGGTCAACGTTCACAACTCATAATACGAGTCAAAAATTGTCAGAGGGGGAAACAATGGTGTGGGACACCAGGTATCAACTAGCAAGCACAGGGGCCTTCAATAAGTAGTGGCACGGTGTGGCTACCATGTACAGTGACCAACCAAAGTAGGCATATGTCACTGACCATGACCAAAGAATGTCACTATGTGTGGTGAACCTTGACAACTCATAACACGAGTCACAAATGGTCAGAGGGGGAAACAATGGCTTGTGAATACCAGTTATCGATAAGCAAGTACAACGATCTTCAATATGTAGTGGCACAGTGTGGCTACCATGCACAGTGACCAACCAAAGTATGCATACGTCACTGACCATGAAATTCACTTGATGTGGTCAACATTGACAACTCACAACAAGAGTCACAGATAGTCAGAGGGGTAACAATGGTTTGGGAACACTGGCTATTAACTAGAAAGCACAAAGACCTTCAGTACGTAGTGACATGACGTGGCAACCATGTACAGTGACAAACCAAAGTAGGCATATGCCACTAACCATGACCAAAAGAATTTCACAGTGTGTGGTCAACGTTGAAAACTAATAACACGAGTCACAAATGGTCAAATGGGGAAACAATGGGTTGGGAACACTAGTTATCAACTAGCAAGTACAAATACCTTCAACAAGTAGTGGCACGGTGTGGCTAGCGTGCACGGTGACCAACCAAAGGATGCACACGTCACTGACTATGACCGAAGAAGTCCACTATGTGTGGTCAACATTGACGACTCATAACACGAGTCACAAATGGTCAGGGGGAGAGACAATGGTTTTGGGAAACATATGTATCGACTAGAAAGGAAAAAAAAACTTCAATACATACTGGTGCGGTGTGGCTACTATGCACACCGAACAACCAAACTAGGCACATGTCATTGACCATGACCAAAGAATTTCAGTATGGGTGGTCAACAGTCACAACACATGACACGAGTCACAAATGGTCAGAGGGGGAAACAATGGTTTCAGAATATTAGTTTTCAACTAGCAAGCACAACGACCTTCAACAAGTAGTAGCACGGTGTGGCTACCATGCACAATGACCGACCAAAGTAGGCATATGTACTGCCTTTTACCAAAGAAATCCGCTTTGTGTGGTCAACATTGACAACTCATAATACGAGACCCAAATGGTCAGAGGGGGAAACAATGGTTTGGGAACACCAGGTATAAATTAGCAAGCACAGGAACCTTGAATAAGTAGTGGCACGGTGTGCCTACCATGTACAATGACCAACCAAAGTACGTACATGTCACTGACCATGACAACAAAAAGTCACTATGTGTGGTCAACTTTGACAACTCATAAAAAGAGCCACAAATGGGCAGAGGGGGAAATAATGGTTTGTGAATACTAGTTATCGATTAGCAAGTACAAAGACCTTCAATATGTAGTGACATAGTGTGGCTACCATGCACAGTGACCAACCAAAGTATGCATATGTACCTGACCATGACCAAAGAATTTCACTTCAAGTGGTCAACGTTGACAACTCACAACAAGAGTCACGCATAGTCAGAGGGGGTAACAATGGTTTGGGAACACTGGCTATCAACTAGAAAGCACAAATACCTTCAGTACGTAGTGACACGGCGTGGCAACCATGTACAGTGACAAACCAAAGTAGGCATATGCCACTAACCATGACCAAAAGGATTTCACAGTGTATAGTCAACTTTGACAACTCATAAAACGAGTCAAAATTGGTCAGATGGAGAAACAATGGGTTGGGAACACTAGTTATCAACTAGCAAGTACAACATTTTCAACAAGTAGTGGCACGGTGTAGCTAGCGTGCACAGTGACCAACCAAAGGATGCATACGTCACTGACCATGACCAAAGACGTCCGCTATGTGTGGTCAAAATTGACAACTCATAACACGAGTCACAAATGGTCAGAGGGAGAGACCATGGTTTGGGAACCCTATGTATCGACTAAACAGGACAAATAACTTCAATACGTAGTGGCACGGTGTGGCTACTATGCACACTAAAGAACCAAACTAGGCATATGTCACTGACCATGACCAAGGAATTTCAATATGGGTGGTCAACGTTCACAACCCATGACACGAGTCACAAATGGTCAGAGGGGGGAACAATGGTTTCAGAATATTAGTTTTCAACTAGCAAGTACAATGGCCTTCAATAAGTAGTAGCAAGGTGTGGCTATCATGCACAATGACCGACCAAAGTAGGCATATGTACTGCATTTGACCAAATAAATCCACTCTGTGTGGTAAACGTTGACAACTCATAATATGAGTCACTAGTGGTTAGAGGGGGAAACAATGGGTTGGGAATACCAGGTATCAACTAGCAAGCACAGGGACCTTCAATAAGCAGTGGCACGGTGTGGCTACCATGTACAATGACGAACGAAAGGATGCAGTTGTCACTGATCATGACCTAAGAATGTCACTATGTGTGGTCAACTTAGACAACTCAAAACACGAGTCACAAATAGTCAAAGGGGGAAAAAATGGTTTGCAAATGCTAGTTATCGATTAGCAAGTACAAAGACCTTCAATATGTAGTGGCACAGTGTGGCTACCATGCACACTGACCAACCAAAGTATGCATATGTAACTGGCCATGACCAAAGAATTTCACTTCATGTGGTCAACGTTGACAACTCACAACAAGAGTCACAGATAGTCACAGGGGGTAACAATGGTTTGGGAACATTGGATATCAACTAGAAAGCACAAAGACCTTCTATACGTAGTGACACGGCGTGGCAACCATGTATAGTGACAAACCAAAGTAGGCATATGCCACTTACCATGACCAAAAGAATTTCACAGTGTGTTGTCAACGTTGAAAACTCATAACACGAGTCACAAATGGTTAGAGGGGGAAACAATGGGTTGGGAACACTAGTTATCAACTAGCAAGTACAAGGACCTTCAACAAGTAGTGGCACAGTGTGGCTAGCTTGCACAGTGACCAACCAAAGGATGCATACGTCACTGACTATGACCAAAAAAGTCCACTATGTGTGGTCAACATTGACAACTCATAACGAGAGTCACAAATGGTCAGAGGGAGAGACAATGGTTTAGGAACCCTATGTATTGACTAGAAGGGACAAAGAACTTCAATACGTAGTGGCACGATGTGGCTACTATGCACACCAAAGAACCAAACTAGGCATATGTCACTGAACATGACCACAGAATTTAAGCATGGGTGGTCAACGTACACAACCCACAACACGAGTCACAAATGGTCAGAGGGGGAAACAATGGGTTTGGAATGTTAGTTTTCAACTAGCCAGTAGAACGTCCTTCAATAAGTAGTAGCACGATGTGGCTACCATGCACAATGACCGACCAAAGTAGGCATATGTACTGCCTTTGACCAAAAGAAATCCGCCGTGTGTGTTCAACGTTCACAACCCACAACATGAGTCACAAATGGTCAGAGGGGGAAACAATGGTTTTGGAATGTTATTTTTCAACTAGCCAGTACAACGTCCTTCAATAAGTAGTAGCACGGTGTGGCTACCATGCACAATGACCGACCAAAGTAGGCATATGTACTGCCTTTGACCAAAAAGAAATCCGCCATGTGTGGTCAACGTTAACAACTCATAGTACGAGTCACAAATGGTCAGAGGGAGAAACAATGGTTTGGGAACACCAGGTATCAACTAGCAAGCACATGGACCTCCAAGACGTAGTGACATGATGTGGCTACCATGTACAACGACCAACCAAAGTAGGCATGTGTCACTGATCATGACCAACGAATGTCACTATGTTTGGTCAACTTTGACCACTCATAACATGAGTCACAAATGGTCAGAGGGGGAAACAATGGTTTGTGAATACTAGTTATCGGTTAGCAAGTACAAAGAACTTCAATATGTATTGGCACAGTGTGGCTACCATGCACAGTGACCAACCACAGTATGCATATTTCACTGACCATGACCAAAGAATTTCACTTCATGTGGTCAACGTTGACAACTCACAACAAGATTCACAGATAGTCAGAGGGGGTAACAATGGTTTGGGAATACTCGCTATCAACTAGAAAGAACTAAGACCTTCAGTACGTAGTGACACGGCGTGGAAACCATGTACAGTGAAAAACTAGAGTAGGCATATGCCACTAACCATGACTAAAACAAATTCACAGTGTGTGGTCGATGTTGAAAACTCATAACACGAGTCACAAATGGTCAGATGGGGATACAATGGATTGGGAACACTAGTTATCAAGTAGCAAGTACAAAGACCTTCAACAAGTAGTGGCACGGTGTGGCTAGCGTGCACAGTGACCAACCAAATGATGCATACACCACTGACTATGACCAAAGAAGTCCACTATGTGTGGTTAACATTGACAACTCATAACACGAGTCACACAAATGCTCCGAGGGAGATACAATGGTTTGGGAACCCTATGTATCGACTAAAAAGGACATAGAACTTCAATACGTAGTGGCACGGTGTGGCTATTATGCACACCGAACAACCAAACTAGGCATATGTCACTGACCATGACCAAAGAATTTCAGTATGGGTGGTCAACGTTCACAACCCAGAGCACGAGTCACAAATGGTAAGAGGGGGAAAAAATGGTTTCGAAGTATTAGTTTTCAACTAGCAAGTACAGTGACATTCAAAAAGTAGTAGCAAGGTGTGGATACCATGCACAATGACCGACCAAAGTATGCAAATGTACTGCCTTTGACCAACGAAATCCGCTTTGTGTTGTCAACGTTGACAACTCATAATAAGAGTCACAAATGGTCCAAGGGGGACACAATGGTTTGGGACCACCACGTATAAACTAGCAAGCACATGGACCTTCAAAACGTAGTGGCACGGTGTGGAAACCATGTACAATGACCAACCAAAGTAGGCATGTGTCACTAACCATGACCAAAGAATGTCACTATGTGTGGTCAACTTTGACAACTCATAACACGAGTCAAAAATGGTGAGAGGGGGAAACAATGGGTTGGGAACAATAGTTTTCAACTAGCAAGTACAAAGACGTTCAACAAGTAGTGGCACGGTGTGGCTAGCGTGCACAGTGACCAACCAAAGGATGCATACGTCACTGACTATGACCAAAGAAGTCCACTTTGTGTGGTCAACATTGAAATCTCATAACACGAGTCACAAATGCTCAGAGGGAGAGAAAGTGGTTTTGGAATCCTATGTATCGACTAGAAAGGACAATGAACTTCAATACCTAGTGGCACAATGTGGCTACTACGCACACCGAACAACCAAACTAGGCATATGTTACTGACCATGACCAAATAATTTCAGTATTGGTGGTTTACGTTCACCACCCATAGCACGAGTCGCAAATGGTCAGAAGGGGAAACAATGGTTTCGGAATATTACTTCAGAACTACCAAGTACAACGACCTTCAATAAGAAGTAGCCTGGTGTGGCTACCATGCACAATGACCAACCAAAGTAGGCATGTGTACTGCATTTCACCAAAAATATCCGTTGTGTGTGGTCAATGTTGACAACTCATAATACGAGTCACAAATGGTCAGAGGGGGAAACAATGGTTTGGGAACACCAGGTATCAACTACCAAGCACAGGGACCTTCAATACGTAGTGGCACGATGTGGCTACCATGTACAATGACCAACCAAAGTAGGCATGTGTCACTGACCATGACCAAAGAATGTCACTATGTGTGGTCAACTTTGACAAGTCATAACACGAGTCACAAGAGGTCAGAGAGGGAAACAATGGTTTGTGAATACTAGTTATCATTTAGCAATTACAAATACATTTAATATGTAGTGGCACACTGTGGCTACCATGCACAGTGACCAACCAAAGTATGCATATGTCACTGACCATGACTAAAGAATTTCACTTCATGCGGTCAACGTTGATAACTCACAACAAGAGTCACAAATAGTCAGAGGGGATAACAATGGTTTGGGAACACCCGCTATCAACTAGGAAGCACAAAGACATTATGTACGTAGTGACATGGTGTGGCAGCCATGTACAGTGACAACCCAAAGTAGGTATATGCCACTAACCATGATCAAAAGAATTTCACAGTGTGTGGTCAACGTTGAGAACTCCTAACACGAGTCACAAATGGTCAAAGGGGGAAACAATGGGTTGGGAACACTAGTTATCAAGTAGCAAGTACAGAGACCTTCAACAGGTAGTGGCACGGTGTGGCTAGCGTGCACAGTGACCAACCAACGTATGCATACGTCACTGACTATGACCAAAGAAGTCCACTATGTGTGGTCAACATTGACAAGTCATAACATGAGTCACAAATGTTCAGAGGCATAGACAATGGTTTTGGGAACCATGTGTATCGACTAGAAAGGACAAAGAACTTCAATACGTACTGGCACGGTGTGGCTACTATGCACATCGAACAACCAAAGTAGGCAGATGTCACTGACCATGACCAAAGAATTTCAGTATGGGTAGTCAACGTTCACAACCCATAACACGAGTCACAAATGGTCAGATGGGGAAATAATGGTTTCGGAATATTAGTTTTCAACTAGCAAGTACAACGACCTTTAATAAGTAGTAGCATGGTGTGGCTTCCATGTACAATGACCGACCAAAGTAGGCATATGTACTGCCTTTGACCAAAGAAATCCGCTGTGTGTGGTCAACGTTGACAACTCATAGGACGAGCCACAAATGGTGATATGGGGGACCAATGGTTTGGGAACACCAGGTATAAACTAGCAAGCACAGGGACCGTCAATAAGTAGTGGCACGGTGTGGCTACCATGTACAATGACCAACCACAGTAGGCATGTGTCACTGACCATGACCAAAGAATGTCTATGTGTGGTCAACTTTGACAACCCATAACACGAGTCACAAATGGTCAGAGGGGGGAAACAATGGGTTGTGAATACCAGTTATCGATTAGCAAGTACAAGGACCTTCAATATGTAGTGGCACAGTGTGACTACCAGGCATAGTGTGGCTACCATGCACAGTGACCAACCAAAGTATGCATATGTCACTGATCACAGTGGGCTGGGATCGGGAGTGGGATCGGGACTGGGATTGGGACTAGGATTGGGATTGGGATCGGGACTGGGATCGGGACTTTGATCAGGACTGGGATCAGGACTGGGATTGGGATTGGGATAAGACTGGGATCGGGACTGAGATCGGGACTGGGATCGGGACTGGGATCGGGACTGGGATCGGGACTGGAATCAGGACTGGGCATGGGACTGGGATCGGGACGTGGATCGAGAGTGGGATCGGGACTCGCATCGGGATTGGGATCGGGATTGGGATCGGGACTGGGATTGGGACTAGGATCGGGACTGGGATCGGGACTGCGATCGGGACTGGGATCGGGACGTGGATCGAGAGTGGGATCGGGACTCGCATCGGGATTGGGAGCGGGATTGGGATCGGGATCGGGATCGGGACTGGGATGGAGACTGGGATCGGGACTGCGATCGGGACTGGGATCGGGACGTGGATCGAGAGTGGGATCGGGACTCGCATCGGGATTGGGAGCGGGATTGGGATCGGGATCGGGATCGGGACTGGGATGGAGACTGGGATCGGGACTGCGATCGGGACTGGGATCGGGACGTGGATCGAGAGTGGGATCGGGACTCGCATCGGGATTGGGAGCGGGATTGGGATCGGGATCGGGATCGGGACTGGGATGGAGACTGGGATCGGGACTGGAATCAGGACTGGGCATGGGACTGGGATCGGGACGTGGATCGAGAGTGGGATCGGGACTCGCATCGGGATTGGGATCGGGATTGGGATCGGGACTGGGATTGGGACTAGGATCGGGACTGGCATCGAGACAGGGATCGGGACTGGGATCGGGACTAATATCGAGACTGAGATCGGGACTCGGATCAGGACTGGGATCGGGACAGGGATCGGGAATGGGACCAGAACTGGGCCCGGGACTGGGACCGGGACTGGGACCGGGACTGGGATCGGGACGGGGATCGGGATGGGGATCGAGACTGGGATCAAGACTGGGATCGGGACTAGGATCTGGACTGGGATCGGGACTGGGAATGGGACTGGGACTGGGACTGGGACTGGGACTGGGACTGGGAATGGGACTGGGACTGGGAGTGGGACTGCGACTGGGACTGGGACTGAGACTCGGACTGTGACTGGGACTCGGACTGGGACCAGGACTGGGATCAGGAATGGGATCAGGACTGGGATCGGGGCTGGGATCAGGACTGGGATCGGACTGGAATCGGGACTGGGATCGAGACTGGGATCGGGACTAAGATCAGACTGGGATCAGGACTGGGATCGAGAATGGGATCGGGATTGGGATCAGGTATGGGATCGGGATTGGGATCAGGACTGGGATCAGGACTGGGATCGGGACTGGGATCGGGCCTGGGATCGGGACTGGGATCGGGACTGGCATCGGAACTGGGATCGGGACTGGGATGGGGACAGGGATCGGGATTGGGATCGCGACTGGGATCGAGACTGGGATCGGGGCTGGGATCGGGGCTGGGATCTGGGATGGGATCCGGGCTGGGATCAGGGCTGGGGTCAGGGCTCGGATCGGGACTGGGATCGGGACTTGGATCGGGACTGGGATCGGGATAAGGATCGTTACTGGGATCGGGACTGGGATTGGGACTGTGCTCGGGACTGGGATTCGAGCTGGGATCGGGGCTTGGATCAGGGCTAGGATCAGGACTGGGATCAGGGCTGGGATCAAGGCTGAGATCGGTACTAGGATCGGGACTTGGATCAGGACTGGGATCGGGAATGCGATCGGGACTAGGATCGAGACTGGGATCGGGACTGGGATCGGGACTGGGATCGGGACTGGGATCTGGACTGGGATCGGTACTGGAATCAGGACTAGGATCGGGACTGTGATCATGGAGACGATCGGGACTGGGATCGGGACTGCGATCGGGACTGGGATCGGGACTGGGATCGGGACTGGGATCGGGGCAGGGATCGGGACTGGGATCGGGGCTGGGATCGGGGCTGGGATTGGGACTGGGATCGGGACTGGGATCGGGACTGGGATCAGGACTAGGATCGGGACTGGGATCGGGACTGGGATCAGGACTGGGATCGGGACTGGGATCGGGAATGGGATCGGGACTGGGATCGGGACTGGGATCGGGACTGGGATCGAGACTGGGATCGGGATTGGGATCTGGACTGGGATCCGGACTAAGATCGGGGCTGGGATCGGGACAGGGATCGGGAATGGGATCGGGACTGGGATCCAGACTGTGATCGGGACTCGGACGGGGACTGGGACCAAGACAGGGATCAGGAATATGATCGGGTTTGGCATCGGGACTGGGATCGGGACTGGGATCGGGACTGGGGTCGGGATTGGGATCGTGACTGGGATCGGGACTGGGATCGGGACTGGGATTGGAACAAGGATCGGGACTGGGACAGGGAGTGGGACCGGGACTGGAACCGGGACTGCGACCGGGACTGGGACTGGGATTGGGAACGGGACTAGGACCGGGACTGGGAGCGGGACTGGGACCGGGACTGGGACAGGGATTGGGACCAGGACTGGAACCGGGACTGCGACCGGGACTGGGACCGGGATTGGGACCGGGACTAGGACCGGGACTGGGAGCGGGACTGGGACCGGGACTGGGACAGGGATTGGGACCAGGACTGGAACCGGGACTGCGACCGGGACTGGGACCGGGATTGGGACCGGGACTAGGACCGGGACTGGGACCGGGACTGGGACCGGGACTGGGACCGGGACTATGACCGGGACTGGGATCAGGACTGGGACCGGGACTGGGACCGGGACTGGGACCAGGACAGGGACCAGTACTGGGACCGGAACTGGGACCAGGAACTGGACTGGGACTGGGACTGGGACCGGGACTATGACCGGGACTGGGATCAGGACTGGGACCGGGACTGGGACCGGGACTGGGACCAGGACAGGGACCAGTACTGGGACCGGAACTGGGACCAGGAACTGGACTGGGACTGGGACTGGGACTGGGACTATGACTGGGACTGGGACTGGGATTGGGACTTGGACTCGGACTGGGACAGGGACTGGGACTGGGACTCGGACTTTGACTCGGACTCGGACTCGAACTCGGACTCGGACTCGGACTCATACTCGGACTGGGACTCGGACTGGGACTCGGACTGCGACTCGGAATGGGACTCAGACTAGGAGTCGGACTTGGACTCGGACTGTGACTTGGACTGAGACTTGGAATGGGACTCGGACTAGGACTCGGACAGGGACTCGGATTGGGACTCAGACTGTGACTCGGACTGGGGCTCGGACTGGCACTCGCACTGGCAGTGGCACTGGCACTAGCACTGGTACTGGCAGTGGCACTGGCACTGGCACTAGCACTAGCACTGGCACTGGCACTGGGACTGGGACTGGGACAGGGACTGGGACATGGACTAGGACTGGGACTGGGACAGGGACTCGGACTACGACAAAGGACTGGGACTGGAACTGGGACTAGGACTGGGACTGGGACTGGGACTGGGACTGAAACCGAGACTGGGACTGGGACTCGGACTGGGATTGGGGCTAGGACTGGGGGAGGGACTGGGACTGGGACTGGGACTCAGACCGGGACTCGGACGGGGACTCGGACTAAGACTTAGACTGGCACTGGCACTGGCACTAGCACGGGCACTTGCACTAGCACTGGCACTGGCACTGGAATTGGCACTGGCATAGGCACTGCGACTGGGACTGGGACTGAGACTAGGACTAGGACTGGGACTGGGACTGGGAACCGGACTGGGACTGGGACTGGAACAGCGACTAGGACTGGGACTGGGACTGGGACTGGGACTAGGACAGGGACTGGGACTGGGACTTGGACATGGACTGGGACTGGGACTGGGACTGGGACTAGGACTAGGACTGGGACTGGGACTGGGAACCGGACTGGGACTGGGACTGGAACAGCGACTAGGACTGGGACTGGGACTGGGAACCGGACTGGGACTGGGACTGGAACAGCGACTAGGACTGGGACTGGGACTGGGAACCGGACTGGGACTGGGACTGGAACAGCGACTAGGACTGGGACTGGGACTGGGAACCGGACTGGGACTGGGACTGGAACAGCGACTAGGACTGGGACTGGGACTGGGAACCGGACTGGGACTGGGACTGGAACAGCGACTAGGACTGGGACTGGGACTGGGAACCGGACTGGGACTGGGACTGGAACAGCGACTAGGACTGGGACTGGGACTGGGAACCGGACTGGGACTGGGACTGGAACAGCGACTAGGACTGGGACTGGGACTGGGAACCGGACTGGGACTGGGACTGGAACAGCGACTAGGACTGGGACTGGGACTGGGAACCGGACTGGGACTGGGACTGGAACAGCGACTAGGACTGGGACTGGGACTGGGAACCGGACTGGGACTGGGACTGGAACAGCGACTAGGACTGGGACTGGGACTGGGAACCGGACTGGGACTGGGACTGGAACAGCGACTAGGACTGGGACTGGGACTGGGAACCGGACTGGGACTGGGACTGGAACAGCGACTAGGACTGGGACTGGGACTGGGAACCGGACTGGGACTGGGACTGGAACAGCGACTAGGACTGGGACTGGGACTGGGAACCGGACTGGGACTGGGACTGGAACAGCGACTAGGACTGGGACTGGGACTGGGAACCGGACTGGGACTGGGACTGGAACAGCGACTAGGACTGGGACTGGGACTGGGAACCGGACTGGGACTGGGACTGGAACAGCGACTAGGACTGGGACTGGGACTGGGAACCGGACTGGGACTGGGACTGGAACAGCGACTAGGACTGGGACTGGGACTGGGAACCGGACTGGGACTGGGACTGGAACAGCGACTAGGACTGGGACTGGGACTGGGAACCGGACTGGGACTGGGACTGGAACAGCGACTAGGACTGGGACTGGGACTGGGAACCGGACTGGGACTGGGACTGGAACAGCGACTAGGACTGGGACTGGGACTGGGAACCGGACTGGGACTGGGACTGGAACAGCGACTAGGACTGGGACTGGGACTGGGAACCGGACTGGGACTGGGACTGGAACAGCGACTAGGACTGGGACTGGGACTGGGAACCGGACTGGGACTGGGACTGGAACAGCGACTAGGACTGGGACTGGGACTGGGAACCGGACTGGGACTGGGACTGGAACAGCGACTAGGACTGGGACTGGGACTGGGAACCGGACTGGGACTGGGACTGGAACAGCGACTAGGACTGGGACTGGGACTGGGAACCGGACTGGGACTGGGACTGGAACAGCGACTAGGACTGGGACTGGGACTGGGAACCGGACTGGGACTGGGACTGGAACAGCGACTAGGACTGGGACTGGGACTGGGAACCGGACTGGGACTGGGACTGGAACAGCGACTAGGACTGGGACTGGGACTGGGAACCGGACTGGGACTGGGACTGGAACAGCGACTAGGACTGGGACTGGGACTGGGGCTGGGACTGGGACTAGGACTGGGACTGGGACTAGGACTAGGACTCGGACTGGGACTCGGAATGGGACTCGGACTGGGACTCGGACAGGGACTCGGGCTGGGACTCGGACTGGGACTGGGACTGGGACTGGGACTGGGACTGGGACTGGGACTGGGACTGGGACTGGGACTGGGACTGGGACTGGGACTAGGACCGGGCCTGGGACCGGGACTAGGACCGGGACAGGGACCGGGACTGGGACCAGGACTGGAACAGGAACTGGGACCGGGACTAGGACCGGGACTGGGACCGGGACTGGGACCGGGACTGGGACCGGGACTGGGATCGAGGCTAGGACCGGGACTGGGAATGGGACTGGGATCGGGATTGGGATCGGGACTGGGATCGGGATTGGCATCGGGACTGGGATCGGGACTGGGATCGGGACTAGGATCGGGAATGGGACCGGGACTAGGACCGGGACAGGACCGGGACTGGGACCGGGCCTGGGATCGGGACTAGGACCGGGACTGGGACCGGGACTGGGAACGGGACTCGAACAGGGACTGGGACCGGGACTGGGACCGGGACTGGGACCGGGTCTGGGACCGGGACTGGGACCGGGACTGGGATCGGGATTGGGACCAGGACTGGGACAGGGACTGGGACCGGGACTGGGACCGGCACTTGGACCAGGACTGGTATTGGGATTGGGACTAGGACTGGGTCTGGGACTGGGACTCGGACTGGGACTAAGACTGGGACTGTGACTGGGACTAGGACTGGGACTATAACTGGGACTGCGACTGGGACTGGGACTGGGACTGGGACTCGGACTCGGACTCAGACTCGGACTCGGACTTGGACTTGGACTCGGACTCAAACTTGGATTGGAACTCGGACTGGGACTCGGACAGGGACTCGGACTGGGACTCGGACTAGGACTCGGACTGGGACTCGGAATGGGACTCAGACTGGGACTCGGACTGGGACTCGGACTGGGACTCGGACTAGGACTCGGACCAGGACTCGGAAAGGGACTGGGACTGGCACTGGCACTGGCACTGGCACTCGCACTCGCACTGGCACTTGCAGTGGCACTGGCACTAGCACTTGCACTGGCACTGGCACTGGCACTAGCACTCACACTCGCACTGGCACTGGCACAAGGACTAGGACTGAGACTGGGACTAGGACTGGGACTAGAACTCACACTACGGCTGGGACTGGGACTAGGACTGGGACTGGGACTGGGACTGGGACTGGGACCTCGACTTGGACTGGGAATCGGACTGGGACTAGGACAGGGACTGGGATTGGGACTGGGATTGGGATTGGGACTGGGACTGGGACTGGGACCGGGACTGGGACTGGGACTGGGACTGGGACTGGGACTGGGACTGGGACTGGGACTGGGACTGGGACTGGGACTGGGACTGGGACTGGGACTGGGACTGGGACTAGGACTCAGACTTGGACTCGGACTCGGACTCGGACTTGGACTCGGACTCAGACTCGGACTCGAACATGGACTTGGACTGGGACTCGGTCTGGGACTCGGACTGGACTTGGACCGGGACTCGGACTAGGACTTGGACTGGGACTCGGACTGGGACTCGGACAGGGACTCGGACTGTGACTTGGACTGGGACTCGGATTGTAACTCGGACTGGGACTCGGAGTGGCACTGGCACTGGCACTGGCACTGGCACTGGCACAGGCACTGGCACACGCACTGGCACTGACACTGGCACTGGCACTGGCATTGGCATTGGCATTGGCACTGGCATTGGCACTAGCACTGGTAGTGGGTGTAACGAAGGCACAACTAGGGCGCAAGTAGGGCGCAAGTAGGGCGCAAGTATGATACAAGTAGGGTGCAACTAGGGTGAAAATATGACACAACTAGGGTGCAAGCAGGGCGCAACTGGGGTGCAACTAGTGTGCAAATATGGCGCAAGTAGGGCGCAACTAGGGCGCAACCAGGGGCATAACAAGGGCGCAACTAGGGTGCAACTAGAGCGTAGCTACTGCCCAATTGAGGTGCAACTCAGACGTAACTAGGGCGCAAGTCCGGTTCAACTAGGGTGCGAGTAGGGCGCACCTAGGTTGCAAGTAGGGCACAAGTAGGACACAAGTAGGACAGAAGTAGGGCGCAACTAGGGCGCAAGTCCGGTTCAACTAGGGTGCGAGTAGGGCGCACCTAGGTTGCAAGTAGGGCACAAGTAGGACACAAGTAGGACAGAAGTAGGGCGCAACTAGGGTTCAACTAAGGCGCAAGTAGGACGTAGCTAGTGCCCAATTGAGGCGCAACTAGGACGCAACTAGGGCGCAAGTAGGGCGCAAATAGGGCGCAAGTAGGGTGCAACTATTGCGCAAGTAGGGCGCAAGTAGGATGCAACTAGGGCGCAATTAGGGCACAACTAGAGTGCAAGTAGGACGCAAGTAGGACACAAGTAGGATGCAAGTAGAGCGCATGTAGGGTGCAAGTCTATGTTGCTCTCGACTCTCGACCCTGCATGCTGGGTCGAGGGTCGGCGTGTGGACGTCGACCTGGTGTTCAGGTCGGACGACGCATCCCCCCTCGCCAATACTTAGCAAATTTTCCTGTCGCGCTTTCTTCTGGAGCGGACTTCGAAACCCATTTTTTTGCTGTTCCTGATGTCCTGCGAACTACAAACGGTTCGCCGGCAAACCTGGTCTGTCATCCCCTCCCTTTTTTATTTTCTTCTATCAACTGCTAAATGGTGGACGCTTGACGGTAGAGGATGGACAGAAGAGGATGGACGGTAGATGATGGACGATAGAGGCTGGACTGTTGACCTTGGATAGTAGACGCGATAGACGCTGGACAATAGACGCGCTAGACGATGGACAGTAGACGCGCTAGTCGCTAGATAGCAGACGCGCTAGACGCAGGACAGCGGACACGACGATGGTGGATAGTAGACGCGGTGACAGTGGACGAAAAGCGGTGGACAAAGGTGCTGAACACGAGCGGCAATATTTTATCTGTCACATGTGGCAGGAGGGAGCCTGTCGTGACCCATCCTTTTTTTTTCGGGGTTGGGGACTGGCGCCGAAGCAAGATAGGCTATGGACCTGGGAAAACTGCAATCAACACATTAAAGACTGTGATGCTGTAAGTTACCTGAGGAGTGAATGGAAACGAAATCTGTGAGTGGATTTGAATTAGGAACCTGAAACGTGTCATGAATGCCAAGTTTTGGTTCAAGTAGGGCGCAACTAGGACGCAAGTAGGACACAAGTAGGAAACAGCTAGGGCCCAACTAGGGTATAACTAGGGCGTAGCTAGTGTCCAACTGAGGCGCAACTAGGGCGCAAGTAGGGTGCAAGTAGGGCGCAAGTAGGGTGCAACTAGTGCACAACTAGGGTGCAACTAGGGCGGAACTAGGGCGCAACTGGGGCGCAACTATGGCGCAACCAGGGTGCAAGTAGGGCGCAACTAGGGTGCAACAAGGGTGCAACTAGGGCGCAAGTAAGACGCAACTATGGCGCAACTAGGGTGTAGCAAGTCTCCAACTGAGGCGCAACAAGGGTGCAAGTAGGGCGCCAGTAGGGCGTAAGTAGGGTGCAATGAGGGTGCAAGAAGGGCGCAACTAGGGCGCAACTAGGGTGCAACTAGGACGGAACTAAGGCGCAAGAAGGGCGCAACTATGGCGTAAGTAGGGAGGAAGTAGGGCACAAGTAGGGCGCAACTAGGGCACAACTAAGGTGCAACTAGGGTACCACTAGGGCGCAAGTAGGCCGCAACTAGGGCGCAACTAGGGTACAAGTAGGGCGCAACTAGGGCGCAACTAGGGCGCAACAAGGGTGCAACTAGGGCGCAACTAGGGCGCAACTAGGGCGCAACTAGGGCGCAACTAGGGCACAACTAGGGCACAACTAGGGCGTAACTAGGGTGCAATGAGTGCGCAACGAGGACGCAAGAAGGGTGCAACGAGGGTGCAACTAGGGTGCAACTAGGGCGCAACTAGGGCGCAACTAGGGCACAACTAGGGCACAACTAGGGCGTAACTAGGGTGCAATGAGTGCGCAACGAGGACGCAAGAAGGGTGCAACGAGGGTGCAACTAGGGTGCAACTAGGGCGCAACTAGGACGCAACTAGGGCGTAACCAGGGTGCAACTATGGTACAATTAGTTTACAAGTTGGACGCAACTAGTGCGCAACTTAAGCGCAACTTGGGCGCAAGTAGGGTGCAACTAGAGCGCAACTAGGACGCAACTAGGGCGCAAGTAGGGTGCAACCAGGGCGCAACTAGAGCAAAACTAGGGTACAAGTAGGACGCAACTAGGGCGCAAGTAGGGTGCAACTAGTGCGCTAGTTTGGCGCAACTAAGGCGCAACTAAGGTGCAACTAGCGCGCAAGTAGGGCGCAAGTAGGACGCAACTAGGGCGCAACTAGGGCACAACTAGGACGTAGCTAGTGCCCAACTAAGGCACAACTAGGGTGCAAGTAGGGTGCCAGTAGGACGCAAGTAGGGTGTAATAAGGGCGCAAATAGGGTGCAACTAGGGCGCAACTAGGGCGCAACTAGGGCGCAACTAGGGCGCGACTAGGGCGCAACTGTGGCGCAACTAGGGCGCAACTAGGGCGTAACCAGGGTGCAAGTAGGGCGCAAGTAGGGCGTAACTAGGGTGCAACTAGCGCGCAACTAGGACGCAACTAGGGCGCAACTAGGGCGCAACTAGGGCGCAATTAGGGCGCAACTAGGGCGCAACTAGGATACAACTAGGGTGCAACTAGGGCGCAAGTAGGCCGCAAGTAGGACACAAGTAGGGCGCAACTACGGCGCAAGTGGGGCACAACTAGGGCGCAACTAGGGCGCAACTAGGGCGGAACAAGGGCGCAACGAGGGCGCAACAAGGGCGCAACAAGGACACAACTAGGGCGCAAGTAGGGCGCAACTAGGGCGCAACTATGGCGCAACTAGGGTGCAACTAGGGCGCAACTAGGGTGCAACTAGGGCGCAACTAGGGCGCAACTAAGGCGCAACTAGGGTGCAACAAAGGCGCAATTAGGACGCAAGTAGGGCACGAGTAGGACGCAACTAGGGCGCAACTAGGGTACAACTAGGGCGTAGCAAGTGCCCAACTGAGGCGAAAGTAGGGCGCAAGTAGGGCGCCAATAGGGCGTAAGTAGGGTGCAATAAGGACGCAAGGAGGGCGCAACTAGGGCGCAACTATTATGCATCTAGGGCGCAAGTAGGGCGCAACTAGGGCGCGACTAGGGCGCAAGTAGGACGCATGTAGGGCGCAACTAGGGCACAACTAAGGCGCAACTAGGGCGCAACTAGGGCGCAAAAAGGGCGCAACTAGGGCGCAACTGGGGCGCAACTAGGGCCCAACTAGGACGCAACTAGGGCGCAACTAGGGCGCAACTAGGGCGCAACTAGGGCGCAACAAGGGCGCAACAAGGGCGCAACCAGGGAAAAACGAGGGCACAACGAGGGCGCAACTAGGGCGCAACTAGGGTGCAACTAGGGCGCAACTAGGGCGCAACTAGGGGGCAACTAGGGCGCAACTAGAGTGCAACTAGTGTGCAGGTTGGGCGCAACTAGGGTGCAACTAGGGTGCAACTAGGACGCAAGTAGGACGCAACTAGGGCGCAACTAGGGGACAACTAGGGTGTAGCTAGTCCCAAACCGAGGCGCAACTAGGGTGCAAGTAGGCGCCATAAGGGCGCAAGTCGGGGGCAACTAGGGCGCAACTAGGGCGCAAGTAGGACGCAACTAGGGCGCAACTAGGGGGCAACTAGGGCGCAAGTAGGCCGCAACTAGGGCGCAACTAGGGGGCAACTAGGGCGCAAGTAGGCCGCAACTAGGGCGCAACTAGGGGGCAACTAGGGCGCAAGTAGGCCGCAACTAGGGCGCAACTAGGGGGCAACTAGGGCGCAAGTAGGCCGCAACTAGGGCGCAACTAGGGGGCAACTAGGGTCCAAGTTGGACGCAACTAGGGCACAACTTAGGCGCAACTAGGACGCAAGTAGGACGCAACTAGGGCGCAACTAGGGGACAACTAGGGTGTAGCTAGTCCCAAACCGAGGCGCAACTAGGGTGCAAGTAGGCGCCATAAGGGCGCAAGTCGGGGGCAACTAGGGCGCAACTAGGGCGCAACTAGGACGCAACTAGGGCGCAACTAGTGCGTAACTAGGGTGCAACTAGGGTGCAAGTAGGGCGCAACTAGGACGCAACTAGGGCGCCCGGACGCAACAAGGGAGCAACAAGGGCGCAGCTAGGATGCAACTAGGACGCAACTAGGGCGCAACTAGGGTGCAACTAGTGTGTAACTAGGGCACAACTATGGCACAACTAGGGCGCAACTAGGTATTGGAAAATGCACATCGTCCTCACCAGCTGTCCTATCACAGACATAACGGCACGACTCGAACAATCATATCCTCATTTGACTACCCTCCTAGTTTCAGCTCCATCCGCTGACTGGATCTACAGTAATGACCAAACGAAGAAAAGTGACATAGATTATGCCACTACCTGGAGAAGTGGCATAGTATGTGTCAGGTGGGCTCGGCACGACGGACAGGGACTGCCGAGAATTGGAGCGAGCGCTCCTCTCGGCATCATGGTGATGTGGCCGAGCTAGCGCAAGCGCCAAGAACTTCGAGCCACCCGGCGTGATTTCTGGAATGGACACATCCGGCGGCGATCGTCAGCTGACGGCCGGCTGGCAGATTGATCTGCCGATTGAGCGACCGATGGACGGTGACCGGACTGCAGTTGCAGATCCGGACGCTGTTGATTGTTGATTGCTCATGAGATTTCCGAGTCCACCGGATGCAGTTTGCTCGACAACTCTCGCTCCTCAGTGGAGTCCATCCAGTCAGGCGACTCACGACACAAGACACAAAACTGACGGACACTCACACATACGGTTATTTAGTAGTCTCATTGCACGGTAGCCCTCAGACTAGTACTTAGGAGCAGGCACGTTCATTTGCATCTAGCTTCGTGTGTAGTGTACCAAAACAGGCATGCAGCTTACCATTGGCAACTGCAGAAGAAGTACTATCTGCATGAGGCCTTGGTTAAGGCTCTTGAAGCTCTGAGTGACGGCCGTGTTTATGACTCGTGTATCGGGAGTTAATGGAGTTAATGGAGTTTCTGTGAATCTCTCTAACTGTGTAATGTCTGTGTTGATCCAAGTTGACCTCTGAGGCTATCTCAATTTCCAACCAGGGCGCAACTAGGGCGCAACTAGGGCGCGATTAGGGCACAGCTGGGGGCAACTAGGGCGCAACTAGGGCGCAACTAGGGCGCAACTAGGGCGCAACTAGGGCGCAACTAGGGCGCAACTAGGGCGTAACTAGGGCGCAAGTAGGGCACAACTAGGGCGCAACTAGGGCGCAACTAGGACGCAACTAGGGCGCAACTAGGGCGCAACTAGGGTGCAACTAAGGCGTAACTAGGGCACAAATAGGGCACAAGTAGGACGCAACTAGGGCGCAACTAGGGTACAAATAGGGCGTAGCTAGTCCCCAACTCAGGCGCAACTAGGGCGCAAGTAGGGTGCAAGTAGGGCGCAAGTAGGTTGCAACCTGTGCGAAACAAAGGCACAACTTGGGCGCAACTACGGGGTAACTAGGGTGCAACTAGGGTGCAAGTAGGGCGCAACTATGGTGCAACTATGGCGCAAGTAGGACGCAATTAAGACGCAACTAGGGCGCAACTGGGACACAATTAGGGCGTGGCTAGTGCCCAACTGAGGCGCAACTAGGGCGCAAGTAGGGCGCCAGTAGGGTGTAAGTAGGGTGCAATAAGGGCGCAAGAATGACGCAACTAGGGCGCAACTATGGCGCAACTAAGACGCAACTAGGGTGCAAGTAGGGCGCAGCTAGGGCGCAAGTAGGGCGCAAGTAGGGCACAACTAGGGCACAACTAAGCCGCAACAAGGGCGTAACTAGGACGCAACTAGGCGCAACTAGGACGTAACTAGGGCGTAATTAGGGCGCAACTAGGGTGCAACTAGGGCGCAACTAGGGCGCAACTATCAGCGCAACTAGGGCGCAACTAGGGCGTAACTAGGGCGCAATTAGGGCGCAACTGGGGGAAACAAGGGTGCAACTAGGGCGCAACTAGGGCGCAACTAGTGCGCAACGAGGGCGCAACGAGGGCGCAACTAGGGCGCAACTAGGGCACAACTAGGGTGCAACTAGAGCACAACTAGGGTGCAACTAGGGCGCAACTAGGGTGCAACTAGTGTGCAAGTTGGGCGCAACTAGGGCGCAACTAAGGCACAACTAGGGTGCAAGTAGGACGTAACTAAGGGCGCAACTAGGGGACAACTAGGGCGTAGCGAGTGCCCGACTGAGGCGCAACTAGGGCGCAAGTAGGCGCCTGTAGGGCGCAAGTAGGGCGCAACTAGGGCGCAACTAGGGCGCAACTAGGACACAACTAGGGTGCAACTTGTGCGTAACTAGGGTGCATCTAGGGTGCAAGTAGGGCGCACCTAGGGCGCAACTATGGCGCCCCGGCGTAACTAGGGCGCAACTAGGAGGCAACTAGGGCACAACTAGGGCGCAAATAGGGCGCGACTAGGGCAGAACTAGGGCGCAACTAGGGCGCAACTCAGGCACAACTAGGGTGCAACTAGTGCGCAATTAGGGTGCAACTGGGGGTAACTAGGGCGCAACTAGGGCGTAACTAGGGCACAACTAGGGCACAACTAGGGCGCAACTAGGGCGCAACTAGGGCGCATCTAGGGTGCAACTAGTGCGCAACTAGGGCGCAACTAGGGCGCAACTAGGGCGTGACTAGGGCCAACTTGGGCGCAACTAGGGCGCAACTAGGACGCAACCAGGGTGCAAGTATGACGCAACTAGAGTGCAACTAGAGCGCAACTAGAACGAAACTAGGGCGCAACTAGGACGCAACTAGGGCGCAACTAGGGCGCAACTCGGGCGCAACTAGGACGCAACTAGGGTGCAACAAGGGCGCAACGAGGGCGCAACTAGGGCGCAACGAGGGCGCAACTAGGGCGCAACTAGGGCGCAACTCGGGCGCAACTAGGACGCAACTAGGGTGCAACAAGGGCGCAACGAGGGCGCAACTAGGGCGCAACGAGGGCGCAATGAGGGCGCACTGAGGGTGCAACTAGGGCGCAACTAGGGCGCAACTAGGGTCCAATTAGGGTGCAACTAGGGTGCAACTAAGGCGCAACTAGGGCACAACAAGGGCACAACTAGGATGTAACTAGGTCGCAACTAGGGCGCAACTAGGGCGCAACTAGGGTCCAATTAGGGTGCAACTAGGGTGCAACTAAGGCGCAACTAGGGCACAACAAGGGCACAACTAGGATGTAACTAGGTCGCAACTAGGGCGCAACTAGGGCGCAACTAGGGTGCAACTAGGCCGCAGCTAGGGCGCAACCGGCGCGCAACCAGGGCCCAACGAGGGCGCAACTAGGGCACAACGAGGGTGAGACTAGGGAGCAACTAGGGTGTAACTAGTGTGCAAGTTGGGCGCAACTGAGGTGCAACTAAGGCGCAACTAGCGCGCAAGTAGGACACAAGTAGGAGGCAACTAGGGCGCAACTAGGGCACAACTATGGCGCAGCTAGTGTCCAACTAAGGCACGACTACGGCACAAGAAGGGTACTAGTAGGGCGCAAGTAGAGTGCAATAAGGGCGCAAATAGGGTGCAACTTGAGCGCAACTAGGCTGCAACTAGGGCACAACTAGGGCGTGACTAGGGCGCGAGTAGGGCGTGACTAGGGCGCAACTAGGGCGTATTTAGGACGCAACTAGGGCGCAACTAGGGCGCAACTAGGGCGCAACTAGGGCGCAACCAGGGTGCAACTAATGTGTAAGTAGGGCGCAAGTAGGGTGCAAGTAGGGCGCAACTAGGGCGCAACTAGGGCGCAACTAGGGCGCAACTAGGGCGCAACCAGGGTGCAACTAATGTGTAAGTAGGGCGCAAGTAGGGTGCAAGTAGGGCGCAACTACGGCACAAGTGGGGCAAAACTAGGGTGTAACAAGGGCGCAACTAGGGCGCAACTTAAGCGCAACGAGGGCACAACGAGGGCGCAATGAGGGCGCAACAAGGGCGCAACAAGGGCGCAACAAGGGCGCAACTAGGGCGCAACTAGGGCACAACTAGGGCGCAACTAGGGCGCAACTAGGGCGCAACTAGGGTGCAACTAGGGCGCAACTAGGGCGCAACTTGGGCGCAAGTAGGACGAAACTAAGGTGTAACTAAGGCGCAACTAAGGCGCAACTAAGGCGCAACTAGGACGCAAGAAGGGCACAAGTAGGACGCAGCTAGGACGCAACTAGGGTACAACTAGGGCGTAGCTAGTGATGAACTGATGCGAAAGTAGGACGAGAGTAGTGCGCAAGTAGGGCGCAACTAGTGCGCAACTATGACGCAACTAGGGCGCAACTAGGGCGCAACTAGGGCGCAAGTAGGGCGCAACTAGGGCACAACCAGGGCACATCTAGGGCGCAACTAGGGCGCAACTAGGGCGCAACTAGGACGCAACTAGGACGCAACTAGGGCACAACCAGGGCACAACTAGGGCGCAACTAGGGCGCAACTGGTGTACAACTAGGGCGCAACTAAGGTGCAACTAGGGTTCGACCAGGGCGTGACTAGGGCGCGACTAGGGCGCGACTAGGGCGAGACTAGGACGCGACTTGGGCGCAAATAGGGCGCAACTAGGGCGCAACTAAGGCGCAACTATGGCGCAACTAGGGTGCAATTAGGGCCCAACTGGGGAAAACTAGGGCGCAACTATGGCGCAACTTAGGCGCAACTAGGGCGCAACTAGGGCACAACTAGGGCGTAACTAGGGCGCAACTAGGGTGCAACTAGGGCGCAACTAGGGTGCAACTAGGGCGAAACTAAGGCGTAACTAGGGCGCAAATAGGACACAAGTAGGATGCAACTAGGGCGCAACTAGGGTACAACTAGGGCGTAGCTAGTGCCCAACTGAGGCGCAATTAGGGCACAAGTAGGGTGCAGGCAGGGCGCAAGTAGGGTGCAACTTGTGCGCAACTAGGGCGCGCACTCAAGGCGCAACTAGGGCGCAAGTAGGGTGCAACTAGGGTGCAAGTATGGCGCAACTAGGGTATAACTAGGGCGCAAGTAGGGTGCAAGTAAGATGCAACTAGGACACAACTAGGGCACAAATAGGGCGTAGCTAGTGCCCAACTGAGGCGCAACTAGGGCGCAAGTAGGGCGCCGGTAGGGTGTAAGTTTGGTGCAATAAGGGTGCAAGAAGGGCGCAACTAGGGTGCAACTAGGGTGCAACTAGGGTGCAACTAGTTTGCAAGTTGGGCGCAACTAGGGCGCAACTCAGGCGCAACTTGGGCGGAAGTAGGGTGCAACTAGAGCGCAAGTACGGCGCAACTAGGGCGCAAGTAGGGTGCAACCAGGGTGTAACTAGAGCGCAACTAGGGCGCAACTAGGGCGCAACTAGGGCGCAACGAGGGTGCAACCAGTGTGCAAGTTCGGCACAACTAGGGCGTAACTAAGGCGCAACTAGCACGCAAATAGGGCGCAAGTAGGATGCAGCTAGGGCACAACTACGGCACAACTACGGCGTAGCTAGTGCCCAACTAAGGCACAACTAGGGTGCAAGTAGGGTGCCAGTAGGGCGCAAGTAGGGTGCAATAAGGGCGGAAGTAGGGTGCAACTAGGGCACAACTAGGGCGCAACTAGGGCGCAAGTAGGGCGCGACTAGGGCGCAACTAGGGCGCAACTAGGGCGCAACTAGGGTGCAACTAGGGTGCAACTAGGGCATAGCTAGGGCGTAACTAGGGCGCAACAAGGGCACAACTAGGGCGCAACTAGGGCGCAACTAGGGTGCAACTAGGGTGCAACTAGGGCGCAACTAGGGTGCAACTAGGGCGCAACTAGGGTGCAACTAGGGCGCAAGTAGGGAGCAAGTAGGGCACACGTAGGGCGCAACTACGGCACAGGTGGGGCACAACTAGGGCGCAACTAGGGCGCAACTAGGGCGCAATGAGGGCGCAACGAGTGTGCAACAAGAGCGCAACTAGGGCGCAACTAGGGCGCAACTAGGGCACAACTAGGGCGCAACTAGGGCGCATCTAGGGCGCAACTGGGGCGCAACTAGGGCGCAACTAAGGCGCAACTAGGGCACAAAAGGGCACAAGTAGGACGCAACCTGGGCGCAACCAGGGTACAACTAGGGCGTAGCTAGTCCCCAACTGAGGCGCAACTAGGGCGCAAGTAGGGTGCAAGTAGGACGCAAGTAGGTTGCAACTTGTGCGCAACAAGGGCACAACTAGGGCGCAACTACGGGGCAACTTAGGTGCAACTAGGGTGCAAGAAGGGCGCAACTAGGGTGCAACCAGGACGCAAGAAGGGCACAATTAAGACGCAACTAGGGCGCAACTAGGACACAATTAGGGCATAGCTAGTGCCCAACTGAGGCGCAACTAGGGCGCAAGTAGGGCACCAGTAGGGTGTAAGTAGGGTGCAATAAGGGCGCAAGAATGGCGCAACTAGGGCGCAACTAGGGCGCAACTAAGATGCAACTAGGGTGCAAGTAGGGCGCAGTTAGGGCGCAATTAGGACGCAAGTAGGGCGCAACTAGGGCACAACTAAGCCGCAACAAGGGCGCAACTATGGCGCAACTAGGCGCAACTAGGACGCAACTAGGGCGCAATTAGGGCGCAACTAGGGCGCAACTAGGGCGCAACTAGGGCGCAACTATGGGCGCAACTAGAGCGCAACTAGGGCGCAACTAGGGCGCAACTAGGGCGTAATTATGGTGCAACTGGGGGAAACTAGGGTACAACTAGGGCACAACTAGGGTGCAACTAGGGCGGAACTAGGGCGCAATTATAGCGCAACGAGGGCGCAACTAGGGTGGAATTGGGCGCAACTAGGGTGCAACTAGGGCATAACTAGGGCGTAACTAGGGTGCAACAAGGGCGCAACTAGGGCGCAACTAGGGCGCAACTAGGGTTCAACTAGGGCGCAACTAGGGCGCAACTAGGGTGCAACTAGGGCGCAACTAGGGTGCAACTAGGGCGCAACTAGGGCGCAAGTAGGGCACAAGTAGGGCACAACTACGGCGCAGGTGGATAACAACTAGGGTGCAACTAGGGCGCAACTAGTGCGCAATGAGGGCGCAACGAGGGCGCAACAAGGGCGTAACAAGGGCGCAACTAGGGCGCAACTAGGGCGCAACTATGGCGCAACTAGGGCGCAACTAGGGCGCAACTAGGGCGCAACTAGGGCGCAGCTAGCGCGCAACTAAGGCGCAACTAGTGCGCAACAAAGGCGCAACTAGGGCGCAAGTAGGGCACAAGTATGATGCAACTAGGACGCAAATAGGGTACAACTAGGGCGTACCTAGTGCCCAACTGAGGCGCAACAAGGGCGCAAGTAGGGCGCCAATAGGGCGTAAGAAAGAGCGCAAGAAGGGCGCAACTAGGGTGCAACCAGGACACATCTAGGATGCAAGTAGGGCGCAACTAGGCCACGACAAGGACGCAAGTAGGGTGCAGGTAGTGCGCAACTAGGGCACAACTAAGGCGCAACTAGGGCGCAACTAGGGCGCAACTAGGGCGCAACTAGGGCGCAACTAGGGCGCAACTAGGACGCAACTAGGGCGCAATTAGGGCGCAACTGGGGGCAGATAGGGTGAAACTAGGGCGCAACTAGGGCGCAACGAGGGCGCAACGAGGGCGCAACGAGGGCGCAACGAGGGCGCAACGAGGGCGCAACGAGGGCGCAACGAGGGCGCAACGAGGGCGCAACGAGGGCGCAACGAGGGCGCAACGAGGGCGCAACGAGGGCGCAACGAGGGCGCAACGAGGGCGCAACGAGGGCGCAACGAGGGCGCAACGAGGGCGCAACGAGGGCGCAACGAGGGCGCAACGAGGGCGCAACGAGGGCGCAACGAGGGCGCAACGAGGGCGCAACGAGGGCGCAACGAGGGCGCAACGAGGGCGCAACGAGGGCGCAACGAGGGCGCAACGAGGGCGCAACGAGGGCGCAACGAGGGCGCAACGAGGGCGCAACGAGGGCGCAACGAGGGCGCAACGAGGGCGCAACGAGGGCGCAACGAGGGCGCAACGAGGGCGCAACGAGGGCGCAACGAGGGCGCAACGAGGGCGCAACGAGGGCGCAACGAGGGCGCAACGAGGGCGCAACGAGGGCGCAACGAGGGCGCAACGAGGGCGCAACGAGGGCGCAACGAGGGCGCAACGAGGGCGCAACGAGGGCGCAACGAGGGCGCAACGAGGGCGCAACGAGGGCGCAACGAGGGCGCAACGAGGGCGCAACGAGGGCGCAACGAGGGCGCAACGAGGGCGCAACGAGGGCGCAACGAGGGCGCAACGAGGGCGCAACGAGGGCGCAACGAGGGCGCAACGAGGGCGCAACGAGGGCGCAACGAGGGCGCAACGAGGGCGCAACGAGGGCGCAACGAGGGCGCAACGAGGGCGCAACGAGGGCGCAACGAGGGCGCAACGAGGGCGCAACGAGGGCGCAACGAGGGCGCAACGAGGGCGCAACGAGGGCGCAACGAGGGCGCAACGAGGGCGCAACGAGGGCGCAACGAGGGCGCAACGAGGGCGCAACGAGGGCGCAACGAGGGCGCAACGAGGGCGCAACGAGGGCGCAACGAGGGCGCAACGAGGGCGCAACGAGGGCGCAACGAGGGCGCAACGAGGGCGCAACGAGGGCGCAACGAGGGCGCAACGAGGGCGCAACGAGGGCGCAACGAGGGCGCAACGAGGGCGCAACGAGGGCGCAACGAGGGCGCAACGAGGGCGCAACGAGGGCGCAACGAGGGCGCAACGAGGGCGCAACGAGGGCGCAACGAGGGCGCAACGAGGGCGCAACGAGGGCGCAACGAGGGCGCAACGAGGGCGCAACGAGGGCGCAACGAGGGCGCAACGAGGGCGCAACGAGGGCGCAACGAGGGCGCAACGAGGGCGCAACGAGGGCGCAACGAGGGCGCAACGAGGGCGCAACGAGGGCGCAACGAGGGCGCAACGAGGGCGCAACGAGGGCGCAACGAGGGCGCAACGAGGGCGCAACGAGGGCGCAACGAGGGCGCAACGAGGGCGCAACGAGGGCGCAACGAGGGCGCAACGAGGGCGCAACGAGGGCGCAACGAGGGCGCAACGAGGGCGCAACTAGGGCGCAACTTAGGCACAACTTGGGCGCAATGAGGGCGCAACTAGAGCGCAAGTAGGGCGCATTTAGGGCGCAAGTAGGGTGCAATAAGGGCGGAAGTAGGGTGCAACTAGAGCGCAACTAGGGTGCAACTAGGGTGTAACTAGGGCGCAACTAGGGCGGAACTAGGGCGCAATTAGGGCGCAACTGGGGGCAGCTAGGGTGCAACTAGGGCGCACGTAGGGCACAAGTAAGACGCAACTAGGGCGCAACTAGGACACAATTAGGGCATAGCTAGTGCCCAACTGAGGCGCAACTAGGGCGCAAGTAGGGCGCAACTAGAGCGCAACTAAGATGCAATAAGGGCGCAAGTAGGGCGCACGTAAGTAGGGCGCCAATAGGGCGTAAGAAAGAGCGCAAGAAGGGCGCAACTAGGGTGCAACCAGGACGCATCTAGGACGCAAGTAGGGCGCAACTAGGGCACGAATAGGATGCAAGTAGGGCGCAGGTAGTGCGCAACTAGGTCGCAACTAAGGCGCAACTAGGGCGCAACTAGGGTGCAACTAGGGCGCAACTAGGGTGCAACTAGGGCGCAACTAGGGTGCAACTAGGGCGCAACTAGGGTGCAACTAGGGCGCAACTAGGGTGCAACTAGGGCGCAACTAGGGTGCAACTAGGGCGCAACTAGGGCACAACTAGGGCACAACTAGGGCACAACTAGGACGCAACTAGGTCGCAACTAAGGCGCAACTAGGGCGCAACTAGGGTGCAACTAGGGCGCAACTAGGGCGCATCCAGCGCGCAACCAGGGTGCAACTAGGGCGCAACTAGGGCACAACGAGGGTGCAACCAGGGCGCAACTAGGGTAAAACTAGTGTGCAAGTTGGGCGCAACTGAGGTGCAACTAAGGCGCAACTAGTGTGCAAGTAGGGCACAAGTAGGATGCAACTAGGGCTCAACTAGGGCACAACTATGGCGTAGCTCGTGCCCAACTAAGGCACGACTAGGGCGCAAGAAGGGTGCCAGTAGGGCGCAAGTAGGGTGCAATAAGGGCGCAAATAGGGTGCAACTAGAGCGCAACTAGGGTACAACTAGGGCGCAACTTGAGCGTGACTAGGGGGCGAGTAGGGGGCGACTAGGACGCAACTAGGGCGCATTTAGGGCGCAATTAGGGCGCAACTAGGGCGCAACTAGGGTGCAACTAGGGCGCAACAAGGTCGCAACCAGGGCGTAACTAGGGCGCAAGCAGGGCGCAAGTAGGGCGCAAGTAGGGCGCAACTACGGCACAAGTGGGGCAAAAATAGGGTACAACAAGGGCGCAACTAGGGCGCAACTTAAGCGCAACGAGGGCGCAACGAGGGCGCAACGAGGGCACAACGAGGGCACAACAAGGGCGCAACAAGGGCGCTACTAGGGCGCAACTAGGGCGCAACTAGGGCGAAACTAGGGCGCAACTAGGGCGCAACTAGGGCGCAACTAGGGCGCAACTAGGGTGCAACTAGGGCGCAACTAGGGCGCAACTTGGGCGCAACTAGGGCGCAACTAGGGCGCGACTAGGGCGCAACTAGGGCGCAACTAGGGCGCAACTAGGGCACAACTAGGGCGCAACTAGGGCGCAACTAGGGCGCAACTAGGACGCAACTAGGGCGCAATTAGGGCGCAACTGGGGGCAGATAGGGTGAAACTAGGGCGCAACTAGGGCACAACTAGGGCACAACTAGGGCGCAACTAGGGCGCAACTAGGGCGCGACTAGGGCGCGACTTGGGCGCAACTAGGGTGCAACTAGGGCGCAACTAGGACGCAACTATGGTGCAATTAGTGCGCAACTGGGGGCAACTAGGGCGCAACTAGGGCGCAACTAGGGCACAACTGGGGCGCAACTAGGGCGCAACTAGGGCGCAACTAGGGAACAACTAGGGCGCAACTAGGGCGAAACTAGGGCGCAACTAGGGCGCAACTAGGGCGCAACTATGGCGCAACCAAGGTATAACTAGGGCACAAAGAGGGCACAAGTAGGACGCAACTAGGGCGCAACCAGGGTACAACTAGGGCATAGCTAGTCCCCAACTGAGGCGCAACTAGGGCGCAAGTAGGGTGCAAATAGGGCGCAAGTAGGTTGCAACTTGTGCGCAACAAGGGCACAACTAGGGCGCAACTACGGGGCAAGTAGGGTGCAACTAGGGTGCAAGTAGGGCGCAACTAGGGTGCAACCACGACGCAAGTAGGACGCAATTGAGACGCAACTAGGGCGAAACTAGGACACAATTAGGGAATATCTAGTGCCCAACTAAGGCGCAACTAGGGCGCACGTATGGAGCCAGTAGGGTGTAAGGAGGGTGCAATAAGGGCTCAAGAATGGCACAACTAGGGCGCAACTAGGGCGCAACTAGGGTGCAACTAGGGCGCAA
>SZWC01000211.1:364748-384522 GCA_023375785.1 Penium margaritaceum | reverse complement strand
GGGTGCAACTAGGGCATAACTAGGGCGTAACTAGGGCGCAATAACGGCGCAACTAGGGTGCCACTAGGGCGCAACTAGGGTGCAACTAGGGCGCAACTAGGGCGCAGCTAGGATGCTACTAGGGCGCAAGTAGGGTGCATGTAGGGCGCAAGTAGGGCGCAAGTAGGGCACAAGTAGGGCACAACTACGGCGTAAGTGGGGCACAACTAGGGCACAACTAGGGTGCAACTAGGGCGCAATGAGGGTGCAACGAGGGCACAACAAGGGTGCAACTAGGGCGCAACTAGGGCGCAACTAGGGCGCAACTAAGGCGCAACTAGGGCGCAACTATGGCGCAACTAGGGTGCAACTAGGGCGCAACTATGGCGCAACTAAGGCGGAACTAGGGCGCAACAAAGGCGCAACTAGGGCGCAAGTAGGGCACAAGTAGGACGCAACTAGGATGCAAATGGGGTACAACTAGGGCGTAGCTAGTGCCCAACTGAGGCGCAACTAGGGCGCAAGTAGGGCGCAACTAGGGCGCAACAAAGGCGCAACTAGGGCGCAAGTAGGGCACAAGTAGGACGCAACTAGGATGCAAATGGGGTACAACTAGGGCGTAGCTAGTGCCCAACTGAGGCGCAACTAGGGCGCAAGTAGGACGCGAATAGTGCGTAAGTAGGGTGGAATAAGGGCGCAAGAAGGGCGCAACTAGGGCGCAAGTAGGACGCATCTAGTACGCAAGTAGGGCGCAACTAGGGCGCGACGAGGGCGCAAGTAGGGCGCAAGTAGGACGCGAATAGTGCGTAAGTAGGGTGGAATAAGGGCGCAAGAAGGGCGCAACTAGGGCGCAAGTAGGACGCATCTAGTACGCAAGTAGGGCGCAACTAGGGCGCGACGAGGGCGCAAGTAGGGCGCAGGTAGGGTGCAACTAGGGCGCAACTAGGGCGCAACGAGTGCGCAGCGAGGGCGCAACAAGCATGCAACTAGGGCGCAACTAGGGCGCAACTAGGGCCCAACTAGGCTGCAACTAGGGTGCACGTAGGGCGCAACTAGGGCGCAGCTTGGGCGCCCGGACGCAACAAGGGCGCAACTAAGGGGCCACTAGGGCGCAACTAGGGCGCAACTAGGACACAACTAGGGCACAACTAGGGGGGGAACTAGGGCGCAACTAGGGCGCAACTAAGGGGCCACTAGGGCGCAACTAGGGCGCAACTAGGACACAACTAGGGCACAACTAGGGGGGGAACTAGGGCGCAACTAGGGCGCAACTAGGGTGCAACTAGTGCGCAACTAGGGCGCAACTAGGGCGCGACTAGGGCGCGAACAGGGCACGACTTGGGTGCAACTAGGGCGCAACTAGGGCGCAACTAGGGCGCAACTAGGGCGCAACTAAGTTGTAATTAGGGCGCAACTGGGGACAACTAGGGCGCAACTAGGGCGCAACTAGGGCGCAACTAGGGCACAACTAGGGCAAAACTAGGGCGAAACTAGGGCGCGGCTAGGGCGCGGCTTGGGCGCAACTAGGGCGCAACTAGGGCGCAACAAGGGCAAAACTAGGGCGCAACTAGGGTGCAACTATGGCGCAACTAGGGCACAAATAGGGTACAAGTAGGACGCAACTAGGGTGCAACTAGGGTACAACTAGGGCGTAGTTAGTCCCCAACTGAGGCGCAACTAGGGTGCAAGTAGAATGCAAGTAGGGCGCAAGTAGGTTGCAACTTGTGCGCAACCAGGGCGCAACTAGGGCGCAACTAGGGTGTAACTAGGGCGCAACTAGGGCGCAACTAGGGCGCAACTAGGGTGAAAGTAGGGCGCAACTAGGGTGCAACTAGGGCGCAAGTAGGGCGCAAGTAAGACGCAACTAGGGCGCATCTAGGGTACAATTAGGGCGTAGCTAGTACTCATCTGAGGCGCAACTATGGCGCAAGTAGGGCGCCAATAGGGTGTAAGTAGGGAGCAATAAGGGCGCAAGAAGGGCGCAACTAGGGCGCAACTAGGGCGCAACTAAGACGCAACTAGGATGCAAGAAGGGGGCAACTAGGGCGTAAGTAGGGCGCAAGTAGGGCGCAAATAGGACACAACTAAGGCACAACAAGGGCGCAACTAGGGCGCAACTAGGCGCAACTAGGGCATAATTAGGGCACAACTAGGGCGCAACTAGGGCGCAACAATGGCGCAACTAGGACGCAAGTACGGCGCAACTAGGGCGTAACTAGAGCGCAACTAGGGTGCAACTAGGGCGCAACTAGGGCGCAATTATGGTGCAACTGGGGGCAACTAGGGAGCAACTAGGGCGCAACTAGGGCGCAACTAGGGTGCAACTAGGGCGCAACGAGGGCGCAACGAGGGCGCAACTAGGGCGCAACTAGGGCGCAACTAGGGCGCAACGAGGGTGCAACTAGGGCGCAACTAGGGCGCAACTAGGGTGCAACTAGTCTGCAAGTTGGGCGCAACTAGGGCGCAACTAAGGCGCAACTAGGGCATAAGTAAGACACAACTAAGGGCGCAAGTAGGGGACAACTAGGGCGTAGCTAGTGCCCAACTGAGGCGCAACTAGGGCGCAAGTAGGCGCCAGTAGGATGCAAGTAGGGCGCAACTAGGGTGCAACTAGGACGCAACTAGGACGCAACTAGGGCGCAACTAGTGGGTAACTAGGGTGCAACTAGGGTGCAAGTAGGGCGCAACTAGAGCGCAACTAGGGCGCCCGGCCGCAACTAGGGCACAACTAGGGGGCAACTAGGGCGCAACTAGGGCGCAACTAGGACACAACTAGGGCACAACTAGGGCGCAACTAGGGTGCAACCAGGGCGCAGCTAGGGTGCAACTAGTGCGCAACTAGGGCGCAACTAGGGCGCGACTAGGGCGCGACTAGGGCGAGACTTGGGCGCAACTAGGGCACAACGAGGTCACAACTAGGGCGCAACTAGGTCGCAACTAGGGCGCAATTACGGCGCAACTGGGGGCAACTAGGGCGCAATTAGGGCGCAACTAGGTTGCAACTAGGGCACAACTAGGGCGCAACTAGGGCAAAACTAGGGCGCAACTAGGGTACAACTAGTGCGCAACTAGGGCGCAACTAAGGCACGACTAGGGCGTGACTAGGGCGCGACTTGGGCGCAACTAGGACGCAACTAGGGCGCAACTAGGACGCACCTAGGGCGCAATTAGGGCGCAACTGGGGCAACTAGTGAGCAAATAGGACGCAACAAGGGCGCAACTAGGGCGTAACTAAGGCGCAACTAGGGCGTAAGTAGGGCGCAACTATGGCACAAGTAGGGCGTAACTAGGGTGCAACTAGGGCGCAAATAGGGCGCAACTAAGGCGCAACTAGTGCGCAAATAGGGCACAAGTAGGACGCATGTAGGGCGCAAGTAGGGTACAACTAGGGCGTAGCTAGTGCCCAGCTGAGGCGCAACTAGGGCGCAACTAGGGCGCAAATAGGGCGCAACTAAGGCGCAACTAGTGCGCAAATAGGGCACAAGTAGGACGCATGTAGGGCGCAAGTAGGGTACAACTAGGGCGTAGCTAGTGCCCAGCTGAGGCGCAACTAGGGCGCAACTAGGGCGCAAATAAGTCGCAACTAGGGTGCAAGTAGGGCGCAAATAAGGCACACGTAGGGCGCAAGTAGGGTGCACCTAGGGCACACCTAAGGCACAACAAGGGCGCAACAAGGGCGCAACTAGGGCGTAACTAGGGCGCAACTAGGGCGCAACTAGGGTGCAACTAGGGCGCAACTAGGGTGCAACTGGAGCGCAACTAGGGCGCAACTAGGGCGCAACTAGGACGTAACTAGGGCGCAACTAGAGCGCAACTAGGGTACAAGTAGGACGCAACAAGGGTACAACGAGGGTGCAACTAGGGCACAATGAGGGTGCAATGAGGACGCAACAAGGGCGCAACTAGGGCGCAACTAGGGCGCAAATAGGGCGCAACTAAGGCGCAACTAGTGCGCAAATAGGGCACAAGTAGGACGCATGTAGGGCGCAAGTAGGGTACAACTAGGGCGTAGCTAGTGCCCAGCTGAGGCGCAACTAGGGCGCAACTAGGGCGCAAATAAGACGCAACTAGGGTGCAAGTAGGGCGCAAATAGGGCGCACGTAGGGCGCAAGTAGGGTGCACCTAGGGCACACCTAAGGCACAACAAGGGCGCAACAAGGGCGCAACTAGGGCGTAACTAGGGCGCAACTAGGGCGCAACTAGGGTGCAACTAGGGCGCAACTAGGGTACAACTGGAGCGCAACTAGGGCGCAACTAGGGCGCAACTAGGACGTAACTAGGGTGCAACTAGAGCGCAACTAGGGTACAAGTAGGACGCAACAAGGGTACAAAGAGGGTGCAACTAGGGCACAACGAGGGTGCAATGAGGACGCAACAAGGGCGCAACTAGGGCGCAACTAGGGCGCAACTAGGGTGCAACTAGGGCGCAACTAGGGTATAACGAGTGTGCAAGTTGGGCGTAACTAAGGTGCAACTAAGGCGCAACTAGCGCGCAAGTAGGGCACAAGTAGGACGTAACTAGGACGCAACTAGGGCACAACTAGGACGTAGCTAGTGCCCAACTAAGGCACAACTAGGGCGCAAGAAGGGTTCCAGTAGGATGCAAGTAGGGTGCAATAAGGACGAAAAAAGGGTGCACCTAGAGCGCAACTAGCAAGCACAAATGGTCACAGAGGCAAAAATGGATTCGGAATATTAGTTTCTAACTAGCAAGTACAAAGACTTTCAATAAGTAGTAGCACGGTCTGGCTACCATGCACACTGACCGACCAAAATAGACATATGTACTGCCTTTGGCCAAAGAAATCCGGTGTGTGTGGTCGACGTTGACAAGTCATAATACGAGTCACAAATTGTCAGAGGTGGGAAATAATGGTTTTGGAACACCAGGTATCAACTAGCAAGCACAGGGGCCTCCAATAAGTAGTCAACAGTCTCAACACATCACACGAGTCACAAATAGTCAGAGGGGGAAACAATGGTTTTGGAATATTAGTTTTCAACTAGCAAGCACAACGACCTTCAACAAGTAGTAGCACGGTGTGGCTACCATGCACAATGACCGACCAAAGTAGGCATATGTACTGCCTTTGACCAAAGAAATCCGCTTTGTGTGGTCAACATTGACAACTCATAATATGAGACACAAATGGTCAGAGGGGGAAACAATGGTTTCGGAACACTAGGTATAAACTAACAAGCACAGGGACCTTGAATAAGTAGTGGCACGGTGTGCCTACCATGTACAATGACCAACCAAAGTAGGTACATGTCACTGACCATGACAAAAAGAAGTCATTAGATGTGGTCAACTTTGACAACTCATAACACGAGCCACAAATGGGCGGAGGGGGAAATAATGGTTTGTGAATACTAGTTATCGATTAGCAAGTACACATACCTTCAATACGTAGTGACATAGTGTGGCTACCATGCATAGTGACCAACCAAAGTATGCATATGTACCTGACCATGACCAAAGAATTTCACTTCATGTGGTCAACGTTGACAACTCACAACAAGAGTCACACATAGTCAGAGGGGGTAACAATGGCTTGGGAACACTGGCTATCAGCTAGAAAGCACAAAGACCTTCAGTACATAGTGACACGGCGTGGCAACCATGTACAGTGACAAACCAAAGTAGGCATATGCCACTAACCATGACCGAAAGGATTTCACAGTGTATATTCAACTTTGACAACTCATAACACGAGTCAAAAATGGTCAGAGGGAGAAACAATGGGCTGGGAACACTAGTTATCAACTAGCAAGTACAAAGTTTTTCAACAAGTAGTGGCACGGTGTAGCTAGCATGCACAGTGACCAACCAAAGGATGCATGCGTCACTGACCATGACCAAAGAAGTCCGCTATGTGTGGTCAACATTGACAACTCATAACAAGAGTCACAAATGGTCACAGGGAGAGACAATGGTGTAGGAACCCTATGTATCGACTAGAAGGGACAAAGAACTTCAATACGTAGTGGCACGATGTGGCTACTATGCACACCAAACAACCAAACTAGGCATATGTCACTGACCATTACCAAAGAATTTCAGCATGGGTGGTCAACGTTCACAACCCACAACACGAGTCACAAATGGTCAGAGGGGAAAACAATGGTTTTGGAATATTAGTTTTCAACTAGCCAGTACAATGTCCTTCAATAAGTAGTAGCACGGTGTGGCTACCATGCACAATAACTGACTAAAGTAGGCATATGTACTGCCTTTGACCAAAAGAAATCCGCCGTGTGTGGTCAACATTCACAACCTACAACAAGAGTCACAAATGGTCAGAGGGGGAAACAGTGGGTTTGGAATATTAGTTTTCAACTAGCCAGTACAACGTCCTTCAATAAGTAGTAGCACGGTGTGGCCACCATGCACAATGATCGGCCAAAATAGGCATATATACTGCCTTTGACCAAAAGAAATCCGCCGTGTGTGGTCAACGTTGACAACTCATAATACGAGTCACAAATGGTCAGAGGGAGAAACAATGGTTTGGGAACACCAGGTATCAACTAGTAAGCACATGGACCTTCAAGACATAGTGACACGATGTGGCTACCATGTACAACAACCTACCAAAGTAGGCATGTCTCACTGATCATGACCAAAGAATGTCACTATGTGTGGTCAACTTTGACAACTCATAACACGAGTCACAAATGGTCAGAGGGGGAAACAATGGTTTGTGAATACTAGTTATCGATTAACAAGTACAAAGAACTTCAATATGTATTGGCACAGTGTGGCTACCATGCACAGTTACCAACCACAGTATGCATATGTCATTGACCATGACCAAAGAATTTCACTTCATGTGGTCAACGTTGACAACTCACAACAAGATTCACAGATAGTCAGAGGGGTTAACAATGGGTTGGGAACACTCGCTATCAACTAGAAAGAACTAAGACCTTCAGTACGTAGAGACACGGTGTGGAAACCATGTATAGTGAAAAACTAAAGTAGGCATATGCCACTAACCATGACTAAAACAAGTTCACAGTGTGTGGTCGATGTTGAAAACTCATAACACGAGTCACAAATGGTCAGATGGGGAAACAATGCATTGGGAACACTAGTTATCAAGTAGCAAGTACAAATACCTTCAACAAGTAGTGGCACGGTGTGGCTAGCGTGCACAATGACCAACCAAATGATGCATACGTCACTGACTATGACCAACAAAGTCCACTATGTGTGGTCAACATTGACAACTCATAACACAAGTCACAAATGGTCCGAGGGAGATACAATGGTTTGGGAACCCTATGTATTGGCTAGAAAGGACATAGAACTTCAATACGTAGTGGCACGGTGTGGCTATTGTGCACACCGAACAACCAAACTAGGCATATGCCACTGACCATGACCAAAGAATTTCAATATGGGTGGTCAACATTCACAACCCATAGCACGAGTCACAAATGGTAAGAGGGGGAAAAATGGTTTCGGAGTATTAGTTTTCAACTAGCAAGTATAGTGACCTTCAAAAAGTAGTAGCACGGTGTGGCTACCATGCACAATGACCGACAAAAGTAGGCAAATGTACTGCCTTTGACCAACGAAATCCGCTTTGTGTTGTCAACGTTGACAACTCATAATAAGATTCACAAATGGTCAGAGGTGGACACAATGGTTTGGGACCACCACGTATCAACTAGCAAGCACATGGGACTTCAATAAGTAGTGGCACGGTGTGGCAACCATGTACAATGACCAACCAAAGTAGGCATGTGTCACTGACCATGACCAAAGAATGTCACTATGTGTGGTCAACTTTGACAACTCATAACACGAGTCCAAATGGTCAGAGGGGGAAACAATGGGTTGGGAACAAAAGTAATCAACTAGCAAGTACAAAGACGTTCAACAAGTAGTGGCACGGTGTGGCTAGCGTGCACAGTGACCAACCAAAGGATGCATACGTCACTGACTATGACCAAAGAAGTCCACTATGTGTGGTCAACATTGACAACTCATAACACGAGTCACAAATGGTCAGAGGGAGAGAAAATGGTTCGGGAATCCTATGTATCGACTAGAAAGGACAATGAACTTCAATACGTAGTGGCACAATGTGGCTACTACGCACACCGAACAACCAAACTAGGCATATGTTACTGACCATGACCAAATAATTCCAGTATGGGTGGTCAATGTTCACCACCCATAGCACGAGTCACAAATGGTCAGAGGGGGAAACAATGGTTTCGGAATATTACTTTACAACTGGCAAGTACAACGACCTTCAATAAGAAGTAGCATGGTGTGGCTACCATGCACAGTGACCAACCAAAGTAGACATATGTACTGCCTTTCACCAAAAATATCCGTTGTGTGTGGTCAATGTTGACAACTCATAATACGAGTCACAAATGGTCAGAGGGGAAAACAATGGTTTTGGAACACCAGGTATCAACTACCAAGCACAGGGACCTTGCATACGTAGTGGCACGGTGTGGCTACCATGTACAATGACCAACCAAAGTAGGCATGTGTCACTGACCATGACCAAAGAATGTCACTATGTGTGGTCAACTTTGACAAGTCATAACACGACTCGCAAATGGTCAGATGGGGAAACAATGGTTTGTGAGCACTAGTTATCGTTTAGCAATTACAAATACATTTAATATGCAGTGGCACAGTGTGGCTACTATGCACAGTGACCAACCAAAGTATGCATATGTCACTGACCATGACCAAAGAATTTCACTTCATGTGGTCAACGTTGACAACTCACAACAAGAGTCACAAATAGTCAGAGGGGATAACAATGGTTTGGGAACACCCGCTATCAACTAGGAAGCACAAAGACCTTATGCACGTAGTGACATGGTGTGGCAACCATGTAAAGTGACAACCGAAAGTAGGCATATGCCACTAACCATGATCAAAAGAATTTCACAGTGTGTGGTCAACGTTGAGAACTCCTAACACTATTCACAAATGGTTAGAGGGGGAAACAATGGGTTGGGAACACTAGTTATCAACTAGCAAGTACAAGAACCTTCAACAAGTTGTGGCACGGTATGGCTAGCGTGCACAGTGACCAACCAAAGTATGCATACGTCACTGACTATGACCAAAGAAGTCCACTATGTGTGGTCAACATTGACAACTCATAACATGAGTCACAAATGTTCAGAGGGATAGACAATGGTTTTGGGAACCCTATGTATCGACTAGAAAGGAAAAAGAACTTCAATACGTAGTTGCACGGTGTGGCTACTATGCACATCAAACAACCAAACTAGGCAGATGTCACTGACCATGACCAAATAATTTCAGTATGGGTAGTCAACGTTCACAACCCACAACACGAGTCACAGATGGTCAGAGGGGGAAATAATGGGTTCGGAATATTAGTTTTCAACTAGCAAGTACAGCGACCTTTAATAAGTAGTAGCACGGTGTGGCTAGCATGTACAATGACCGACCAAAGTAGGCATATGTACTTCCTTTGACCAAAGAAATCCGCTGTGTGTGGTCAACGTTGACAACTCATAGAATGAGCCTCAAATGGTGAGAGGGGGGACCAATGGTTTGGGAACACCAGGTATCAACTGGCAAGCACAGGGACCTTCAATAAGTAGTGGCACAGTGTGGCTACCATGTACAATGACCAACCACAATAGGCATGTGTCACTGACCATGACCAAAGAATGTCTATGTGTGGTAAACTTTGACAACCCATAACACGAGTCACAAATGGTCAGAGGGGGGAAACAATGGCTTGTGAATACCAGTTATCGACTAGAAAGTACAAGGACCTTTAATATGTAGTGGCACAGTGCGGCTACCAGGCACAGTGTGGCTACCATACACAGTGACAAACCAAATCATGCATATTTCACTGATCATAACCAAAGAATTTCACTTAATGTGGTGAACGTTGACAGCTTACAAAAAGAGTCACAGATAGTCAGAGGGGGTAACAATGGTTTGGGAACACTGGCTATCAATTACGAAGCTCAAAGACCTTCAAGACGTAGTGACACGGCGTGGCACCCATGTACACTGACAAACCAAAGTAGGCATGTGCCACTAACAATGACCAAAAGAACTTCACAGTGTGTGATCAACAATGATCGGAGGGGGAAACAATGGATTAGGAATACTAGTTATCAACTAGCAAGTACAAAGACCTTTAGCAAGTAGTGGCACGGTGTGGCTAGCGTGCACAGTGACCAACCAAAGGATGCATACGTCACTGACTATGACCAATGAAGTCCACTATGTGTGCTCAAGATTGACAACTCATAACACGAGTCACAAATGGTCAGAGGGAGAGACAATGGTTTGGGAACTCTATGTATGGACTAGAAAGGACAAAGAACTTCAATACGTTGTGCCACGGTGTGGCTACAATGCACACCAAACAACCAAACTAGGCATATGTCACTGACCATGACCAAATAATTTCAGTATGGTTGGTCAACGTTCATAGCTCATAACACGAGTCACAAACGGTCAAATGGGGAAACAATCGTTTCAGAAGATAAGTTTTCTACCAGCAAGTACAACGACCTTCAATAAGTAGTAGCACGGTGTGGCAACCATGCACAATGACCGACCAAAGTATGCATGTGTACTGCCTTTGACCAAAGGAATCCGCTGTGTGTGGTCAACGTTGACAACTCATAATACGAGTCACAAATGGTCAAAGGGGGGTCACAATGGTTTTGCAACACCATGTATCAACTAGCAAGCACAGGGACCTTCAACAAGTAGTGGCACGGTGTGGCTACCATGTACAATGACCAAACAAAGTAGGCATGTGTGACTGACCATGACCAAAGAATGTCACTATGTGTGGTCAACTTTGACAACTCATAACACGAGTCACAAATGGTCTGAGGGGGAAACAATGGTTTGTGAATACTAGCTATCGGGTAGCAAGTACAAAGACCTTCACTACGTAGGAGCACAATGTGGCTACCATGCACAGTGACGAACCAAAGTATGCATGTCACTGACCATGACCAAAGAATTTCACTTCATGTGGTCACTGTTGACAACTCACAACAAGAGTCACAGATACTCAGAGGGGGTAACAATGGTTTGGGAACACTGGCTATCAACTAGAAAGCACAAAGACCTTTAGTACATAGTGACACGGCGTGGCAACCATGTACAGTGACAAACTAAAGTAGACATATGCCACTAACCATGACCAAAAGAATTTTACAGTTTGTGGTCAATGCTGAAAACTCATAACGCGAGTCACAATTTGTCAGAGGAGGAAACAATGGGTTGGGAACACTAGTTATCAACTAGCAAGTACAAAGACCTTCAACAAGTAGTGGCACGGTGTGGCTAGCGTGCACAGTGACCAACCAAAGGATGCATACGTCACTGACTATGACCAAATAAGTCCACTACGTGTGGTCACCATTGACAACTCATAACACGAGTCACAAATGGTCAGAGGGAGAGACAATGGTTTACGAACCATATGTATTGACTAGAAAGGACAAAGAACTTCAATACGTAGTGGCACGGTGTGGCTACTATGCACACCAAATAACCCAACTAGGCATATGTCACAGACCATTACCAAAGAGTTTAGTATGGGTGGTCAACGTTCACAACCCATAACACGAGTCACAAATGTTCAGAGGGGGAAACAATGGTTTTGGAATATTACTTTTCAACTAGCAAGTACAACGACCTTCAATAAGTAGTAGTGCAGTGTGGCTACCATGCACAATGACTGCCCAAAGTAGGCATTTCTACTGCCTTTGACCAAAGAAATCCGATGCGTGTGGTCAACGTTCACAACTCATAATACGAGTCACAAATGGTCAGAGGGGGAAATGATGGTTTGGGAACACCAGGTATCAACTAGCAAGAACACTGACCTTCAATAGGTAGTGGCACGGTGTGGCTACCATGTACAATGACCAACCAAAGTAGGCATGTGTCACTGACCATGACCAAAAAATGTCACAATGTGTGGTCACCTTTGACAACTCATAACACAAGTCACAAATGGTCAGAGGGGGAAACAATGGTTTGTGAATACCAGTTATCGATTAGCAAGTACAAAGACATTCAATATGTAGTGGTACAGTGTGGCTAACATGCACAGTGACCAACCAAAGTATGCATATGTCACTGAACATGACCAAAGACTATCACTTCATGTGGTCAACGTTGACAACTCACAGCAAGAGTCACAGATGGTCAGAGGCGATAACAATGGTTTAGGAACACTAGCTATTAAGAAGAAAGCACACAGAACTTTAATACGTAGTGACACAGCGTGGAAACTATGTATAGTAACAAACTAAAGTAAGCATATGCCACTAACCATGACCAAAAGTCTTTCACAGTGTGTGGTCAACATTAAAAACTCATAACACGAGTCACAAATGGTCAAAGGGGGAAAATTTGGGTTGGGAACACTAGTTATCAACTAGCAAGTACAAAGACTTTCGACAAGTAGTGGCACGTTGTGGCTAGCGTACATAGTGACCAACCAAACTAGGAATATGTCACTGACCATGACCAAAGAATTTCAGTATGGGTTGTCAGCGTTCACAACCCATAACACGAGTCACAAATGGTCAGAGGGGGCAACAATGGATTGGAAACATAAGGTATGGGCAAGCAAGTACAAAGACCGTTCGTATGTATTTGCACGGTGTGGCTACTATGCACACCAAACAACCAAACTAGGCATATGTCACTGACCATGACCAACGAATTTCATCATGGGTGGTCAATGTTCACAACCCATAACACGAGTCACAAATGGTCAGAGGGGGAAACAATGGTTTTGGAATATTAATTTTCAAATAGCAAGTACAACAACCTTCAATAAGTAGTAGCACGGTGTGGCTACCATGCACAATGACCCACCAAAGTAGGCATATGTACTGCCTTTTAACAAAGAAATCCGCTGTGTGTGGTCAACGTTGACAACTCTTAGTACGAGTCATCAATGGTCAGAGGGGGAAACAATGGGTTGGGAACACCAGGTATCAACTAGCAAGCACAGTGACCTTCAATACGTAGTGGCACGGTGTGGATACCATGTACAATGACCAACCAAAGTAGGCATGTGTCACTGACCATGACCAAAGAATGTCACTATGTGTGGTCAACTTTCACAACTCATAACACGAGTCACAAATGGTCAGAGGGGGAAACAATGGATTGTGAATACTATTTATCGATTAGCAGGTACAAAGACCTTCACTATGTAGTGGCACAGTGTGGCTACCATGCACAGTGACCAACCAAAGTATGCATATGTCAATGAGCATGACCAAAGAATTTCACTTCATGTGGTCAACGTTGACAACTCACAACAAGAGTCACACATAGTCGGCGGGGATAACAATGGTTTAGGAACACTGGCTATCAACTAGAAAGCACAAAGACCTTCAGTACGTAGTGACACGGCGTGGCAACCATGTACAGTGACAAACCAAAGTATGCACATGCCACTAACCATGACCAAAAGAAAACACCGTGTGTGGTTAACGTTGAAAACTCATCACTCGGGTCACAAATGGTCATAGGGGGAAACAATGGGTTGAGAACACTAGTTATTAACTAGTAAGTACAATGACCTTCAACAAGTAGTGGCACGGTGCTGCTAGCGTACACAGTGACCAACCAAATGATGCATACGTCACAGACAATGACCAAAGAAGTCCACTATGTGTGGTCAACATTGACAACTCATAACACGAGTCACAAATGGTCAGGGGGAGAGACAATGGTTTTGGGAAACATATGTATTGACTAGAAAGGACAAAGAAATTCAATACGTAGTGGCATAGTGTGACTACTATGCACACAGAACAACCAAACTAGGCATATGTCACTGACCATGACCAAAGAATTTCAGTATGGGTGGTCAACGTTCACAACCCATAGCACGAGTCACAAATGGTCAGAGGGGGAAACAATGGTTTCGGAATATTAATTTTCAACTAGCAAGTACAACGACCTTGGACAAGTAGTAGCACGGTGTGGCTACCATGCACAATGACCGACCAAAGTAGGCATATAGACTGCCTTCGACCGAAGAAATCCGCGGTGTGTGGTCAACGTTGACAACTCATAATACGATTCACAAATGGTCAGAGGGGGAGACAATGGTTTGGGAACACCAGGTATCAACTAGCAAGAACAGGGACCTTCAATACGTAGTGGCACGGTGTGGGTACCATGTACAATGACCAACCAAAGTAGGCATGTGTCACAGACCATGACCAGAGAATGTCACTATGTGTGGTCAGCTTTGACAACCCATAACACGATAAACAAATGGTTAGAGGGGGAAACAATGGTTTGTGAATGCTAGTTATCGATTAGCAAGTACAAAGACCTTCAATATGTAGTGACACAGTGTGGCTACCAGGCACAGTGACCAACCGAAGTATGCATATGTCACTGACCATGACCAAAGAATTTCGCTTCATGTGGTCAACGTTGACAACTCACAACAAGGGTCACAAATAGTCTGAGGGGGTAACAATGTTTTGGGAACACCGGCTATAAACTAAAAAGCACAAAGACCTTCAGTACGTAGTGACACGGCGTGGCAACCATGTACAGCGACAAAACAAAGTAGGCATATGCCACTAATCATGACCAAAACAATATCACAGTGTGTAGTCAACGTTGAAAACTCATAACACGAGTCACAAATGGTCAAAGGAGGAAACAATGGGTAGTACTAGTTATCAACTATCAAGTACAAAGACCTTCAACAAGTAGTGGCACGGAGTGGCTAGCGGGAACAGTGACCAACCAAAGGATGCATACATCACTGACTATGACCAAAGAAGTCCACTATGTGTGGTTGTGAGTGGTTTCGAGTGGTTGCAAGTGGTTATGAGTGGTTGCGAGTGGTTGCGAGTGGTCGCGAGTGGTGGCGATTGGTTGCGAGTGGTTGCGTGTTGTTGCGAGTGGTTGCAAGTGGTTGCGAGTGGTTACGATTGGTTCAAGTGGTTTCGAGTGGTTGCAAGTGGTTATGAGTGGTTGCGAGTGGTTGCGAGTGGTCGCGAGTGGTGGCGATTGGTTGCGAGTGGTTGCGTGTTGTTGCGAGTGGTTGCAAGTGGTTACGAGTGGTTGCGAGTGATTTTGTGTGGTTGCGAATCGTTGCCAGTGGTTACGAGTGGTTGCAAGTGGTTGCAAGTGGTTGCAAATGGTTGCGAGTGGTTGCGAGTGGTTGCGAGTGATTTTGTGTGGTTGCGAATCGTTGCCAGTGGTTACGAGTGGTTGCAAGTGGTTGCAAGTGGTTGCAAATGGTTGCGAGTGGTTGCGAGTGGTTGCGAGTTGTTGTGAGTGGTTGCAAGTGGTTGCGAGTGGCTATGAGTGGTGTTGAGTGGTTACGAGTGGTTGCGAGTGATTGCGAGTGATTGCAAGTGCTTGCGAGTGGTTGCCAATGGTTGAGAGTGGCTGCGAGTGGTTGCGAGTGGCTGCGAGTGGTTGCAAGTGGTAGCGAGTGGTTGCGATTCCTTGCAAGTGGTTGCGAGTGGCTGCGAGTGGTTGCGAGTGGTTGCGACTGGTTGCGAGTGGTTGCAAGTGGTTGCGAGTAGTTTTGAGTGGGTGCGAGTCGTTGCAAGTGGTTGCGAGTGGTTGCGAGTGGTTGCGAGAAGTTGCGAGTGGTGGTGAGTGGTTGTGAGTGGTTGCAAGTGATTGTGAGTGGTTGCAAATGGTTGCGAGTGGTTGTAAGTGGTTGCAAGTGGTCGCGAGTGGTTGCGAGTGGTTGCGAGTGGTTGAAAGTGGTTGTGAGTGGTTGCGAGTGGTTGCGAGTGGTTGCGAGTCGTCGCGAGTGGTTGCGAGTGGTTGCGAGTGGTTGTGAGTGGTTGCGAGTAGTTGCGAGTGGTTGTGAGTGGTTGCGAGTGGCTGCAAGTGGTTGCGAGTGGTTGCGAGTGGTTGCTAGTTAGTGCGAGTGGTTGCGAGTGGTTGTGAGTGGTTGCGAGTAGTTGCGAGTGGTTGTGAGTGGTTGCGAGTGGCTGCAAGTGGTTGCGAGTGGTTGCGAGTGGTTGCTAGTTAGTGCGAGTGGTTGCGAGTGGTTGTGAGTGGTTGCGAGTAGTTGCGAGTGGTTGTGAGTGGTTGCGAGTGGCTGCAAGTGGTTGCGAGTGGTTGCGAGTGGTTGCTAGTTAGTGCGAGTGGTTGCGAGTGGTTGTGAGTGGTTGCGAGTAGTTGCGAGTGGTTGTGAGTGGTTGCGAGTGGCTGCAAGTGGTTGCGAGTGGTTGCGAGTGGTTGCTAGTTAGTGCGAGTGGTTGCGAGTGGTTGTGAGTGGTTGCGAGTAGTTGCGAGTGGTTGTGAGTGGTTGCGAGTGGCTGCAAGTGGTTGCGAGTGGTTGCGAGTGGTTGCTAGTTAGTGCGAGTGGTTGCGAGTGGTTGTGAGTGGTTGCGAGTAGTTGCGAGTGGTTGTGAGTGGTTGCGAGTGGCTGCAAGTGGTTGCGAGTGGTTGCGAGTGGTTGCTAGTTAGTGCGAGTGGTTGCGAGTGGTTGTGAGTGGTTGCGAGTAGTTGCGAGTGGTTGTGAGTGGTTGCGAGTGGCTGCAAGTGGTTGCGAGTGGTTGCGAGTGGTTGCTAGTTAGTGCGAGTGGTTGCGAGTGGTTGTGAGTGGTTGCGAGTAGTTGCGAGTGGTTGTGAGTGGTTGCGAGTGGCTGCAAGTGGTTGCGAGTGGTTGCGAGTGGTTGCTAGTTAGTGCGAGTGGTTGCGAGTGGTTGTGAGTGGTTGCGAGTAGTTGCGAGTGGTTGTGAGTGGTTGCGAGTGGCTGCAAGTGGTTGCGAGTGGTTGCGAGTGGTTGCTAGTTAGTGCGAGTGGTTGCGAGTGGTTGTGAGTGGTTGCGAGTAGTTGCGAGTGGTTGTGAGTGGTTGCGAGTGGCTGCAAGTGGTTGCGAGTGGTTGCGAGTGGTTGCTAGTTAGTGCGAGTGGTTGCGAGTGGTTGTGAGTGGTTGCGAGTAGTTGCGAGTGGTTGTGAGTGGTTGCGAGTGGTTGCGAGAGGTTGTAAGTGGTTGCGAGTAGTCGCGAGTGGTTGCGAGTCGTCGCGAGTGGTTGCGAGTGGTTGCGAGTGGTTGTGAGTGGTTGCAAGTGGTAGCAAGTGGTTGCGGGTGGTTTCGAGTTATTGCAAGTGGTTGCGAGTGGATGCGAGTGGTTGCGAGTGGTTACAGGTCCTTGTAAGTGGCTGCAAGTGGTTGCGAGTGGTTGCGAGTGGTTGCGAGTGGTTGCGAGTCGTTGCGCATGGTTGAGAGTGGTTTCAAGTGGTTGCGAGTGGTTGCAAGTGGCTGCAAGTGGTTGCACGTGGTTGCGAGTGGTTGCGAGTGGTTGCGAGTGGATACGAGTGGTTGCGTGTCGCTGCGAGTGGTTGCCAGTGGTTGGGAGTGGTTGCAAGTGGTTGTGAGTGGTTGCAAGTGATTGCAAGTTGTTGAAAGTGATTGCGAGTGGTTGAGAGTGGTTACGAGTGGTTGCGAGGGGTTGCGAGTGGTTGCGAGTAGTTGCAAGTGGTTCCCAGTGGTTGCTTGTGGTTATGAGTGGTTGTGAGTGGTTGTGAGTGGTTGTGAGTGGTTGGGAGTGGTTGCGATTGGTTGCGAGTTGTTTGCAAGTGGTTGCGAGATGTTGCGAGAGGTTGCGAGTGGTTGCGAGTGGTTGCGAGTGGTTGCGAGTGGTTGCAAGTGGTTGCAAGTGGTCGGTACAACTAAGGCGCAACTAAGGCGCAACTAGCACGCAAGTAGGGCGCAAGTAGGACGCAACTAGGGCACAACTACGGCACAACTAGGGCGTAGCTAGTGCCCAACTAAGGCACAACCAGGGTGCAGGTAGGGTGCCAGTAGGGCGCAAGTAGGGTGCAACTAGGGCACAACTAGGGCGCAACTAGGGCGCAACTAGGTCGCGACTAGGGCGCAACTAGGGCGCAAATAGGATGCAACTAGGGCGCAACTAGGGCGCAACTAGGGCGCAACTAGGGCGCAACTAGGGTGCAACTAGGGCATAACTAGGGCGTAACTAAGGCGCAGCTAGGGCACAAATAGGGTACAAGTAGGACGCAACTAGGGTGCAACTAGGGCACAACTAGGGCGCAGCTAGGATGCGACTAGGGCGCAACTAGGGTGCAACTAGGGCGCAAGTAGGGCGCAAGTAGGGCACAAATAGGGTACAACTACGGCGTAAGTGGGGCACAACTAGGGCGCAACTAGGGCGCAGCTAGGATGCGACTAGGGCGCAACTAGGGTGCAACTAGGGCGCAAGTAGGGCGCAAGTAGGGCACAAATAGGGTACAACTACGGCGTAAGTGGGGCACAACTAGGGCGCAACTAGGGTGCAACTAGGGTGCAATGAGGGCGCAACGAGGGCGCAACAAGGGTGCAACAAGGGCGCAACTGGGGCGAAACTAGGGCGCAACTAGGGCGCAGCTAGGGCGCAACTAGGGCGCAACTAGGGCGCAACTAGGGCGCAGCTATGGCGCAACTAAGGCAAAACTAGGGCGCAACAAAGGCGCAACTAGGGCGCAAGTAGGGCACAAGTAGGACGCAACTAGGATGCAAATAGGGTACAACTAGGGCGTAGCTAGTCCCCAACTGAGGCGCAACTAGGGCGCAAGTATGACGCCAATAGGGCGTAAGTAGGGTGCAATAAGGGCGCAAGAAGGGCGCAACTAGGGCGCAACTAGGACGCATATAGTACGGAAGTAGGGCGCAACTAGGGCGCGACGAGGGTGCAAGTAGGGCGCAGGTAGGGCGCAACTAGGGCACAACTAAGGCGCAACTAGGGCGCAACTAGGGCGCAACTAGGGTGCAACTAGGGCGCAACTAGGGCGCGACGAGGGTGCAAGTAGGGCGCAGGTAGGGCGCAACTAGGGCACAACTAAGGCGCAACTAGGGCGCAACTAGGGCGCAACTAGGGTGCAACTAGGGCGCAACTAGGGCGCGACTAGGGCGCAACTAGGGCGCAACTAGGGCGCAACTAGGGCGCAACTAGGGCGCAACTAGGGCGCAACTAGGGCGCAATGAGTGCGCAACGTGGGCGCAACCAGGGTGCAACTAGGGTGCAACTAGGGCGCAACTAGGGCGCAACTAGGGTGCAACTAGGGTGCACGTAGGGCGCAACTAGGGCGCAACTAGGGCGCCCGGACGCAACAAGGGCGCAACTAGGGGGCCACTAGGGCGCAACTAGGGCGCAATTAGGACACAACTAGGGCACAACTAGGGGGGAACTAGGGCGCAACTAGGGCGCAACTAGGGTGCAACTAGTGCGCAACTAGGGCGCAACTAGGGCACGACTAGGGCGCGAATAGGGCACAACTTGGGTGCAACTAGGGCGCAACTAGGGCGCAACTAGGGCGCAAATAGGGCGCAACTAGGTTGTAATTAGGGCGCAACTGGGGGCAACTAGGGCGCAACTAGGGCGCAACTAGGGCGCAACTAGGGCACAACTAGGGCACAACTAGGGCGAAACTAGGGTGCGACTAGGGCGCGGCTTGGGCGCAACTAGGGCGCAACTAGGGCGCAACAAGGGCACAACTAGGGCGCAACTAGGGCGCAACTATGGCGCAACTAGGACGCAACTAGGGTACAACTAGGGCATAACTAGGGCGCAACTAAGGCGCAGCTAGGGCACAAATAGGGTACAAGTAGGACGCAACTAGGGTGCAACTAGGGTACAACTAGGGCGTAGCTAGTCCCCAACTGAGGCGCAACTAGGGTGCAAGTAGGATGCAAGTAGGGCGCAAGTAGGTTGCAACTTGTGCGCAACCAGGGCGCAACTAGGGCGCAACTAGGGCGCAACTAGGGCGCAACTAGGG
>SZWC01000211.1:353118-364183 GCA_023375785.1 Penium margaritaceum | reverse complement strand
GCGCAACTAGGGCGCAACTAGGGCGCGACTAGGGCGCGACTAGGGCGCGACTTGGGCGCAACTAGGGCGCAACGAGGTCACAACTAGGGCGCAACTAGGGCGCAACTAGGGCGCAATTACGGCGCAACTGGGGGAAACTAGGGCGCAACTAGGGCGCAACTAGGTTGCAACTAGGGCACAACTAGGGCACAACTAGGGCACAACTAAGGCGCAACTAGGGTGCAACAAGTGCGAAACTAGGGCGAAACTAGGGCGCGACTAGGGCGCGACTAGGGCGCGACTAGGGCGCAACTAGGGCGCAACTAGGGCGCAACTAGGTTGCAACTAGGGCACAACTAGGGCACAACTAGGGCACAACTAAGGCGCAACTAGGGTGCAACAAGTGCGAAACTAGGGCGAAACTAGGGCGCGACTAGGGCGCGACTAGGGCGCGACTTGGGCGCAACTAAGACGCAACTAGGGCGCAACTAGGACGCAACTAGGGCGCAATTAGGGTGCCACTGGAGGCAACAAGTGCGCAACTAGGACGCAACAAGGGCGCAACTAGGGCGTAACTAAGGCGCAACTAGGGCGTAAGTAGGGCGAAACTAGGGCACAAGTAGGGCGCAACTAGGGCGCAACTAGGGCGCAAATAGGGCGCAACTAAGGCGCAACTAGTGCACAAATAGGGCACAAGTAAGACGCATCTAGGGCGCAAGTAGGGTACAACTAGGGCGTAGCTAGTGCCCAACTGAGGCGCAAATAGGGCGCAACTAGGGCGCAACTAAGACGCAACTAGGGTGCAAGTAGGGCGCAACTAGGGCGCAAGTAGGGCGCAAGTAGGGTGCAACTAGGGCACAACTAAGGCGCAACAAGGGCGCAACAAGGGCGCAACTAGGCCGCAACTAGGGCTCAACTAGGTCGCAACTAGGGTGAAACTAGGGCGCAATTAGGGTGCAATTAGAGCGCAACTAGGGCGCAACTAGGGCGCAACTAGGACGCAACTAGGGCACAACTAGAGCGCAACTAGGGCACAACTAGGACGCAACAAGGGCGCAACGAGGGCGCAACTAGGGCACAATGAGGGTGCAACAAGGACGCAACAAGGGCGCAACTAGGGCGCAACTAGGTTGCAACTAGGGTGCAACTAGGGCGCAACTAGGGTGCAACTAGGGCGCAACTAGGGCACAACTTGGGCACAACTAGGATGCAAGTAGGTTGCAACTAGGGCGCAACTAGGGCACAACTAGGACGCAACAAGGACGCAACTAGGGCGCAGCTGGGGCGCAACCAGGGCGCAACTAGGGCACAACTTGGGCACAACTAGGATGCAAGTAGGTTGCAACTAGGGCGCAACTAGGGCACAACTAGGACGCAACAAGGACGCAACTAGGGCGCAGCTGGGGCGCAACCAGGGCGCAACTAGGGTGCAATTAGGGCACAACTAGGGCACAACTAGGGCGCAACTAGGGTATAACTAGTGTACAGGTTGGGCGTAACTAAGGTGCAACTAAGGCGCAACTAGCGCGCAAGTAGGGCACAACTAGGGCACAACTAGGGCGCAACTAGGGTATAACTAGTGTACAGGTTGGGCGTAACTAAGGTGCAACTAAGGCGCAACTAGCGCGCAAGTAGGGCACAAGTAGGACGTAAATAGGACGCAACTAGGGCACAACTAGGACGTAGCTAGTGCCCAACTAAGGCACAACTAGTGCGCAAGAAGGGTGCTAGTAGGGCGCAAGTAGGGTGCGATAAGGGCGAAAAAAAGGTGCACCTAGAGCTCAACTAGCAAGCACAAATGGTTAGAGAGGCAAAAAATGGTTTCGGAATATTAGTTTCTAACTAGCAAGTACAACGAATTTCAATAAGTAGTAGCACGGTCTGGCTACCATGCACACCGACCGGCCAAAATAGGCATATGTACTGCCTTTGGCCGAAGAAATCCGGTGTGTGTGGTCAACGTTGACAACTCATAATAGGAGTCACAAATTTTCAGAGGGGGAAATAATGGTTTGTGAATACTAGTTATCGATTAGCAAGTACAAAGATCTTCAATATGTAGTGGCACAGTGTGGCTACCATGCACAGTGACCAACCAAACTATGCATATGTCACTGACCGTGACCAAAGAAATCCACTTCATGTTGTCAACATCGACAACGCACAACAAGAGTCACAGATAGTCAGAGGGGGTAATAATGGTTTGGGAACACTGGCTATCAACTAGAAAGCACAAAGACCTTCAATACGTAGTGATACGGTGTGGCAACCACGTACAGTGACAAACCAAAGTAGGAATATGCCACTAACCATGACCAAAAGAACTTCACAATGTGTGGTCAACATTGAAAACTCATAACACGAGTCAGGAATGGTCAGAGGGGGAAACAATGCGTTGGGAACACTAGTTATCAACTAGCAAGTACAAAGACCTTCAACAAGTACTGGCACGGTGTGGATAGTGTGCACATGGACCAACCAAAGGATGCAGACGTCACTGACTATGACCAAAGAAGTCCACTATTTGTGGTCAACATTGACAACTCATAACACGAGTCACACATGATCAGAGGGAGAGACAATGGTTTGGAAACCCTACGTCTCGACTAGAAAGGACAAAGAACTTCAATACGTAGTGGCACGGTGTGGCTACTATGCACACCAAACAACCAAACTAGGCATATGTCACTGACCATGACCAAATAATTTCAGCATGGATGGTCAACGTTCACAACCCATAACACGAGTAACAAATGGTCAGAGGGGCAAAAGATGGTTTCAGAATATTAGTTTCCAACTATCAAGTACAATGACTTTCAATAAGTAGTAGCACGGTCTGGCTACCATGCACACTGACCACCCAAAGTAGGCATATGTAATGTCTTTGACCAAAGAAATCCGCTGTGTGTGGTCAACGTTGATAACTCATAATACGAGTAACAAATTGTGAGAGGGGTAATCAATGGTGTGGGACACCAGGTATCAACTAGGAAGCACAGGGGCCTTCAATAAGTAGTGGCACGGTGTGGCTACCATGTACAGTGACCAACCAAAGTAGGCACATGTCACTGACCATGACCAAAGAATGTCACTATGTGTGGTCAACCTTGACAACTCATAACACGAGTCACAAATGGTGAGATGGGGAAACAATGGTTTGTGAATACCAGTTATCGATAAGCAAGTACAACGATCTTCAATATGTAGTGGCACAGTGTGGCTACCATGCACAGTGACCAGCCAAAGTATGCATACATCACTGACCATGAAATTCACTTAATGTGGTCAACATTGACAACTCACAACAAGAGTCACAGATAGTCAGGGGGGTAACAATGGTTTGGGAACACTGGCTATCAACTAGAAAGCACAAAGACCTTCAGTACATAGTGACACGGCGTGGCAACCATGTAAAGTGACAAACCAGAGTAGGCATATGCCACTAACCATGACCAAAAGAATTTCACAGTGTGTGGTCAACGTTGAAAACTCATAACACGAGTCACAAATGGTCAGATGGGGAAACAATGGGTTGGGAACACTAGTTATCAACAAGCAAGTACAAATACCTTCAACAAGTAGTGGCACGGTGTGGCTAGCGTGCACAGTGACCAGCCAAAGGATGCACACGTCACTGACTATGACCAAAGAAGTCCACAATGTGTGGTCAACATTGACGACTCATAACACGAGTCACAAATGGTCCGGGGGAGAGACAATGGTTCTGGGAAACGTATGTATCGACTAGAAAGGAAAAAAAAAACTTCATTACATAGTGGTACGTTGTGGCTACTATGCACACCGAACAACCAAACTAGGCACATGTCATTGACCATGACCAAAGAATTCCAGTATGGGTGGTCAACCGTCACAACACATCACATGAGTCATAAATGGTCAGAGGGGGAAACAATGGTTTCGGAATATTAGTTTTCAACTAGCAAGCACAACGACCTTCAACAAGTAGTAGCACGGTGTGGCTACCATGTACAATGACCGACCAAAGTAGGCATATGTACTGCCTTTGACCAAAGAAATCCGCTTTGTGTGGTCAACATTCACAACTCATAATACAAGACACAAGTGGTCAGAGGGGGAAACAATGGTTTGGGAACACCAGGTATAAACTAGCAAGCACAGGGACCTTGAATAAGTAGTGGCACGGTGTGCCTACCATGTACAATGACCAACCAAAGTAGGTACATGTCACTGACCATGACAAACAAATGTCACTATGTGTGGTCAACTTTGACAACTCATAACACGAGCCACAAATGGGCGGAGGGGGAAATAATGGTTTGTGAATACTAGTTATCGATTAGCAAGTACAAAGACCTTCAATATGTAGTGACATAGTGTGGCTACCATGCACTGTGACCAACCAAAGTATGCATATGTACCTGACCATGACCAAAGAATTTCACTTCAAGTGGTCAACGTTGACAACTCACAACAAGAGTCACACATAGTCAGAGGGGGTAACAATGGTTTGGGAACACTGGCTTTCAACTAGAAAGCACAAACACCTTCAGTACGTAGTGACACGGCGTGGCAACTATGTATAGTGACAAACCAAAGTAGGCATATGCCACTAACCATGACCAAAAGGATTTCACAGTGTATAGTCAACTTTGACAACTCATAACACAAGTCAAAAATGGTCAGAGGGAGAAACAATGGGCTGGGAACACTAGTTATCAACTAGCAAGTACAAAGTTTTTCAACAAGTAGTGGCACGGTGTAGCTAGCGTGCACAGTGACCAACCAAAGGATGCATACGTCACTGACCATGACCAAAGAAGTCCGCTATGTGTGGTCAACATTGACAACTCATAACAAGAGTCACAAATGGTCAGAGGGAGAGACAATGGTTTGGGAACCCGATGTATTGACTATAAAGGACAAAGACCTTCAATACGTAGTGGCACAGTGTGGCTACTATGCACACCGAACAACCAAAGTAGGCATATGTCACTGACCATGACCAAAGAATTTCAGTGTGGGTGGTCAACGTTCACAACCCATAGCACGAGTCCCAAATGGTCAGAGGGGGAAACAATGGTTTCGGAATATTAATCTTTAACTAGCAAGTACAACGACCTTCGACAAGTAGTAGCACGGTGTGGCTACAATGCACAATTACCGACCAAAGTAGGCATATGTACTGCCTTCAACCGAAGAAATCCGCGGTGTGTGGTCAACGTTGAGAACTCATAATACGATTCACAAATGGTCTGAGGGGGAGACAATGGTTTGGGAACACCAGGTATCAACTAGCAAGCACAGGGACCTTCAATACATAGTGGCACGGTGTGGGTACCATGTACAATGACCAACCAAAGTAGGCATGTGTCACAGACCATGACCACAGAATGTCACGATGTGTGGTCAGCTTTAACAACTCATAACACGAGAAACAAATGGTTAGAGAGGGAAACAATGGTTTTTGAATACTAGTTTTCGATTAGCAAGTACAAAGACCTTCAATATGTAGTGACACAGTGTGGCTACTAGGCACATTGACCAACCAAAGTATGCATATGTCACTGACCATGACCAAAGAATTTTGCTTCATGTGGTCAACGTTGACAACTCACAACAAGGGTCACAAATAGTCTGAGGGGGTAACAATGTTTTGGGAACACCGGCTATAAACTAAAAAGCACAAAGACCTTCAGTACGTAGTGACATGGCGTGGCAACCATGTACAGCGACAAAACAAAGTAGGTATATGCCACTAATCATGACCTAAAGAATTTCACAGTGTGTAGTCAACATTGAAAACTCATAACACGAGTCACAAATGGTCAGAGGGGGAAACAATGGGTAGTACTAGTTATCAACTAGCAAGTACAAAGACCTTCAACAAGTAGTGGCACAGAGTGGCTAGCGTGAACAGTGACCAACCAAAGGATGCATACATTACTGACTATGACCAAAGAAGTCCACTATGTGTGGTTGTGAGTGGTTACGAGTGGTTGCAAGTGGTTATGAGTGGTTGCGAGTGGTTGCGAGTGGTCACGAGTGGTGGCGATTGGTTGCGAGTGGTTAAGTGTTGTTGCGTATGGTTGCAAGTGGTTACGAGTGGTTGCGAGTCGTTTTGTGTGGTTGGGAGTGGTTGGAAGTGGTTGCAAGTGGTTGCAAGTGGTTGCAAATGGTTGCGAGTGGTTGGGAGTGGTTGCGAATGGTTGCGAGTGGTTGTGAGTGGTTGCAAGTGGTTGCGAGTGGCTGTGGGTGGTGTTGAGTGGTTACGCGTGGTTGCGAGTGATTGCGAGTGATTGCAAGTGGTTGCGAGTGGTTGTGAGTGGTTGCAAGTGGTTGCGAGTGGCTGTGGGTGGTGTTGAGTGGTTACGCGTGGTTGCGAGTGATTGCGAGTGATTGCAAGTGGTTGCGAGCGGTTGCCAATGGTTGTGAGTGGTTGCGAGTGGTTGGGAGTGGCGGCGAGTGGTTGCAAGTGGTAGCGAGTGGTTGCAATTCGTTGCAAGTGGTTGCCAGTGGTTGTGAGTGGTTGCGAGTGGTTGCGAGTGGTTGCGAGTGGTTGCAAGTGGCTGCGAGTGGTTGTGAGTGGTTGCGAGTCGTTGCAAGTGGTTGCGAGTGGTTGCGAGTGGTTGCAAGAAGTTGCAAGTGGTGGTGAGTGGTTGTGAGTGGTTGCAAGTGATTGTGAGTGGTTGCAAATGGTTGCGAGTGGTTGTAAGTGGTTGCAAGTGGTTGCGAGTGGTTGCGAGTGGTTGCGAGTGGTTGAAAGTGGTTGTGAGTGGTTGTGAGTTGTTGCGAGTGGTTGCGAGTGGTTGCAAGTGGTTGTGAGTGGTTGTAAGTGGTGTGAGTGGTTGCGAGTGGTTACGATTGGTTCGAGTGGTTTCGAGTGGTTGCAAGTGGTTGTGAGTGGTTGTGAGTGGTTGCGAGTGGTTGCAAGTGGTTGTGAGTGGTTGTAAGTGGTGTGAGTGGTTGCGAGTGGTTACGATTGGTTCGAGTGGTTTCGAGTGGTTGCAAGTGGTTGTGAGTGGTTGTGAGTGGTTGCAAGTGGTTGTGAGTGGTTGCAAGTGGTTGTGAGTGGTTGCGAGTGGTTGCGAGTGGTTGCAAGTGGTTGGGAGTGGTTGCGAGTGGTTACGAGTGGTTACGAGTGGTTGCGAGTGGTTGCAAGTGGTTGTGAGTGGTTTTGAGTGGTTGTGAGTGGTTGTGAGTGGTTGCAAGTGGTTGCGAGTTGTTGCCAGTGGTTGCCAGTATTTGTGCATGGTTGCGAGTGGTTGCAAGTTGTTGCGAGTTGTTGCGAGTGGTTGCGAGTGGTTACATGTGGTTGCGAGTTGTTGCGAGTGGTTGCAGGTGATTGCGAGTGGTTGCAAGTGGTTGCGAGTGGTTGCGAGTGGTTGCGAGTGGTTGCGAGTGGTTGTGAGTTGTTGTGAGTGGTTGTGAGTGGTTGCAAGTGGTTGCGAGTGGTTGTGAGTGGTTGCGAGTGGCTGTAAGTATTTATGAGTGGTTGCGAGTGGTTGCGAGAGGTTGTAAGTGGTTGCGAGTAGTCGCGAGTGGTTGCGAGTCGTCGCGAGTGGTTGCGAGTGGTTGCGAGTGGTTGTGAGTGGTTGCGAGTGGTAGCAAGTGGTTGCGAGTGGTTTCGAGTTGTTGCGAGTGGTTGCGAGTGGATGCGAGTGGTTGCGAGTGGTTGCAAGTGGTTGCGAATGGTTGCGAGTGGTTGCAAGTGGTTGCGAGTGGCTGCAAGTGGTTGAGAGTGGTTGCGAGTGCTTGGGATTTGTTGTGAGTGGTTGCGAGTAGTTGCGAGTGGGTGTGAATGGCTGCGAGTGGTTGCGAGTGGTTGCGAGTGGGTGCGAGTGGTTGTGAGTGGTTGCGAGTGGTTGTAAGTATTTATGAGTGGTTGCGAGTGGTTGCGAGAGGTTGTAAGTGGTTGCGAGTAGTCGCGAGTGGTTGCGAGTCGTCGCGAGTGGTTGCGAGTGGTTGCGAGTGGTCGCGAGTGGATACGAGTGGTTGCGAGTCGCTGCGAGTAGTTGCGAGTGGTTGGGAGTGGTTGCGAGTGGTTGCGGGTTGTTTGCAAGTGGTTGGGAGTGGTTGCGAGTGGTTACGAGTGGTTACGAGTGGTTGCGAGTGGTTACGAGTGGTTGAGTGTGTTTGCGAGTGGTTGCGAGTGGTTGCGACTGGTTGCGAGTGGTTGCGAGTGGTTGCGAATGGTTGCGAGTGGTTGCAAGTGGTTGCGAGTGGCTGCAAGTGGTTGAGAGTGGTTGCGAGTGCTTGGGATTTGTTGTGAGTGGTTGCGAGTAGTTGCGAGTGGGTGTGAATGGCTGCGAGTGGTTGCGAGTGGTTGCGAGTGGGTGCGAGTGGTTGTGAGTGGTTGCGAGTGGTTGTAAGTATTTATGAGTGGTTGCGAGTGGTTGCGAGAGGTTGTAAGTGGTTGCGAGTAGTCGCGAGTGGTTGCGAGTCGTCGCGAGTGGTTGCGAGTGGTTGCGAGTGGTCGCGAGTGGTTGCGAGTGGATGCGTGTGGTTGCGCGTGGTTGTGAGTGGTTGCAAGTGGTTGCGAGTGGTTGCGAGTGGTTTTGTGTGGTTGCGAGTGGTTGCGAGTGGTTGCGAGTGGTTGCAAGTGGTTGCAAATGGTTGCGAATGGTTGCGAGTGGTTGCGAGTGGTTGCGAGTAGCTGGGAGTGGTTGCGAGTAGTTGCGAGTCATTGCGAATGGTTGCGACTGGTTGCGAGTGATTGCAAGTGGTTGCAAGTGGTTGCAAGTGGGTTTGAGTGGTTGCGAGTGGTTGCAAGTGATTGCGAGAGATTGTAAGTGGTTATGAGTGGTTGCCAAAGGTTATGAGTGATTGCGAGTGGTTGCGAGGGGCTGCGAGTGGTTGCGAGTGGTTGCGAGTCGTTGCGAGTCGTTGCAAGTGGTTGCGAGTGGTTGTGACTGGTTGCGAGTGGTTGTGATTGGTTGCGAGTGGTTGCGAGTGGTTGCGAGTGGTTACGAGTGGTTGCAAGTGGTTGTGAATAGTTGTGAGTGGTTGTGAGTCGTTGCAAGTGGTTGGGAGTGGTTGCAAGTGGTTACAAGTGGTTGCGAGTGGTGGTGAGTGGTTGCGTGTGGTTGCACGTGGTTGCGAGTGGTTGCAAGTGGTTGCGAGTGGTTGTGAGTGGTTGCAAATGGTTGCGAGTGGTTGCAAGTGGTTGTGAGTGGTTGTAAGTGGTTGCAAGTGGGTGCGAGTGGTTGCGAGTGGTTGCGAGTTGTTGTAAGTGGCTGTGAATGGTTGCGAGTGGTTCCAAGTGGTTGCAAGTGGTTGTAAGTGGTTGCAAGTGGGTGCGAGTGGTTGCGAGTGGTTGCGAGTTGTTGTAAGTGGCTGTGAATGGTTGCGAGTGGTTCCAAGTGGTTGCAAGTGGTTGTCAGTGGTTGCAAGTGGTTGAGAGTGGTTGCAAGTGGTTATGATTGGTTCGAGTGGTTGTGAGTGGTTGCAAGTGGTTGTGAGTGGTTGTGAGTGGTTGCGATTGGTTGCAAGTACTTGCAAGTGGTTGTGAGTGGTTGCAAGTGGTTATGATTGGTTCGAGTGGTTGTGAGTGGTTGCAAGTGGTTGTGAGTGGTTGTGAGTGGTTGCGATTGGTTGCAAGTACTTGCAAGTGGTTGTGAGTGGTTGTGAGTGGTTGCGAGTGGTTGCGAGTGGTTGCGAGTGGTTGCGAGTGGTTGCGAGTAGTTGTGAGTGGTTGCAAGTGGTTGTGACTGGTTGCAAGTGGTTGTGAGTGGTTGCAAGTGGTTGCAAGTGGTTGCAAGTGGTTGCGAGTGGATGCGAGTGGTTGCGAGTGGTTGCGAGTGGTTGCGAGTGCTTACGAGTGGTGAGTGGTTACGAGTGGTTGCGAGTGGTGGCAAGTGGTTGTGAGTGGTTGCAATTGGTTGTGAGTGGCTGTGAGTTGTTGCAAGTGGTTGCGAGTTGTTGGGAGTGGTTGCAACTGGTTGCGTATGGTTGCGAGTGGTTGCAAGTGGTTGCAAGTTGTTGCAAGTGTTTGTGAGTGGTTGCAAGTGGTTGCGAGTGGTTGAGAGTGGTTGCAAGTGATATGTGAGTGGTTGCGAGTGGTTGCAAGTGGTTGCGAGTGGTTGCGATTGGTTGCGAGTGGTTGTGAGTGGTTACAAGTGGTTGCGAGTGGTTGCGAGTGGTTGCGAGTGATCGGGAGTGGTTGCGAGTGGTCGCGAGTGGTTGCCCGTGGTTACCATTTGTTGCAAGTGGTTACGAGTGGTTGCGAGTGGTTTTGTGTGGTTGCTAGTGGTTGCGAGTGGTTGCGAGTGGTTGCAAGTGGTTGCAAGTGGTTACGAATGGTTGCTAGTGGTTGCGACTGGTTGTGAGTGGTTACGAGTGGCTGTCAGTGGATGCCAGCGGTTGCGAGTGGTTGCGAGTGGTTGCGAATGGTTGCGAGTGGTTGCGAGTGGTTGCAAGTGGTTGCGAGTGGTTGTGAGCGGTTTTGAGTGGTTGCGAGTGGTTGCGAGTGATTGCGAGTGATTGCAAGTGGTTGTGAGTTGTTGCCAATGGTTGTGAGTGTTTGCAAGTGGTTGTAAGTGGCTGCGAGTGCTTGCAAGTGGTTGCAAATGGTTGCGAGTCGTTGCAAGTGGTTGCGAGTGGTTACGAGTGGTTGCGAGTGGTTGTGAGTGGTTGCAAGTGGTTGTGAGTGGTTGCAAGTGGTTGCAAGTGGTTGCAAGTGGTTGCAAGTGGTTGCGAGTGGTTGTGAGTGGTTGCGAGTCGTTGCGAGTGGTTGTGGGTGGTTGCGAGTGGTTGCAAGTGGTGGTGAGTGGTGGTGAGTGGTTGCAAGTGGTTGTGAGTGGTTGCAAGTGGTTGCGAATGGTTATAAGTGGTTGCAAGTGGTTGCGAGTGGTTGCAAGTGGTTGCGAGTGGTTGTGAGTGGTTGTGAGTGGTTGCGAGTGGTTGCGAGTGGTTTTGAGTGGTTGCGAGCGGTTGTGAGTGGTTACAAATGGTTGTGAGTGGTTGCGAGTGGTTATGATTCGTTGCGAGTGGTTGCGAGTGGTTGGAAGTGGTTGTGAGTGGTTGCGAGTGGTTGCGAGTGGTTGCGAGTGGTTGCAAGTGGTTGCGAGTGGTTGCGAGTGGTTGCGAGTGGTTGCGAGTGGTTGCG
>SZWC01000211.1:315985-352547 GCA_023375785.1 Penium margaritaceum | reverse complement strand
TAATGTAATCTCACTGAAAATGACTACAATTCCCACTTTTATTGAGTGCAACTGCTTCCGACTCATTTCTGCCCATTATGGACTGTGATCCTTGGACTCCACACTCTTCCACCTTGGTTTGCATTGGCTACTGAACCAGTGTCAGCGTGCTCCATAGAAGGCCAGGCATCTTTGAAAGTGCCTCCACACCCTCCTAGGGTCACCGCCAGGTCAGATTCCTGACAAAGGGTTATGGGCCCACGTGCCCTAGGAGGACCGTCGTCTTCTCTGTGCACGCTACCGCTACAAGCAATGGCAACCGCGACCGAGCAAGAAAGCAGTTGTGACGTTCCTCTCAAGTTTGATGGGAGGGACTTTCCCTTGTGGAAGTGGAAGGTTGAAATCTTCCTAAACTTCAAGGGACTGCTTGAGCTGGTCAACGGTGAAGAGAAGTCTCCTGCGGCGTCCGCGACGGCCGAGGAGGTGGAGGCATTCGAGAAGCGCAACAAAGAGGCGCTTGCTCTGATTGCATCAGCGTTGTGTCGGGCATAGCGCGCTCAACTCCAAGGATGCAAATGGGCTTCGAAGGCTTGGGAGAAGCTCTGCATTGCACACGACCCGCCAACTCTTCAGCTATGTGACTCGGCGAGCGAAGACGCGGCGCATGTGGCTAGCGACCGGTGGACTGAATCCACCGTGGCGGAGCAATGGACGTCGTCCGCAGCACAAACCCTGGTCGTCCGCTCTCACGAAGGAGAGGGAGCTCGTAGGGAGTAAGGAACACGTCCACGCCATGCCAAGAAGGAAAAGTGCCATCGCTGTGGGCAGGAGGACCACTGGAGACGAGACTGCACAACGGGAGCTGCGAAACTGGCCATAGAGGTGGCAGAAGGGCAGCAGAGCAACGTGGCAACCGCCGACTTCATACACTCCATGAAGGGGGCTGAGATGGCGGAACCTGAGGCAGGCGAGCGGCAGGCGTGTTTAGAGCAAGGAAGCTCCAACAGGTCCCAAAAGGGGGCCTGCTACAACTGTGGCCAAAGGGGCCACAAGAAAGCGACGTGCACAGCGGAAGCCGTGGACTCCAACAAGCGCATTGGGAGAAGGCGGCAGGCCGAAGCAGTCGTTGACACGCCGTGCAGCACAAATCAGCTCCAAGCTGCGAGGGCTGATGTGGTCGGGGACCACGAAGCATGCCGTATGCATGCAACCTCCACAACTTCCAAGAGGGAGCTGAAGGCGGAGCACCAAGATGGGGCAGTTGCCATTCATCACAACAGAGGTGATGCGCTTCGAGGAGGAAAAATGAGGGTGGAGGAGTCGGCCAAGAAGAGGGGAACCAAGGAGAAGAAGCTCCAAGTGCCTGACTTGGTGACAGGGATGTTGTCCGTGAGTCGCCTTATCAAGGAGGGACTCGAAGTGACCTTCACGAGGAAGGGCTGCCTCATAAAAGAGGAGGGCAGCGGACGTGTCGTGGGACGTGGTGCGCATAAAGGAGGTGTGTACCTGGTACGTACCGACGTCCTCATAAGGGGCAACCGTGAGTCCGGCGTGGGCAGCCGTCGGAGGAAGGAAGCGGTTGCAACTGCGTCCAAGAAGGGGATACCTGAGGACGCGGTGGACGGTGTAAAGGAGACCGTCCGGGCTGGACCGGTAGACCTGGACCACAGCGCACGCCGTACAACGGGCAGCCGTGTGATGGGTGCAAATCCTCACAGGGAGGCAAAAGAGGGTGTCCAGGAAGCAGACCAGCCAAGGGAGAGCATGAATGGCAAACGGCCTGGCTCTCCTAATGGGCATAAAGGGCCCAATGCTGCAGGAGAGGTGAATCGACGCCACAAGGCAGGCCATAAGGGTACTGCCAAGTTCCATGGGGGAGCGATGGTGGCGGCTCGGAGGACCATGTAGCAAAAGGAGGGCGACATGAAGGTACGTCATCAAGAGGAGTCCGAGGGGCTCCGTGCATCGGCTAAGGGGGGGCTGCTGCACCGAAACGATGATCTAAACCCGAGAGCTCAAGTTCCAAGACCGGGTGCTGGCCCATCGCCTGCACAAAGCTCCGCTTCAGGACCCGAGGAGGAGGAGAGTGATGGCATGACGCCGCGTTCTCAACCGGAGGATAAAAGGCTCCAGGCTGCAGAGGTGGTGAACCGTGAACACGAGGCGGCTACAAAAGGAGTCGCCAAGTCTCAAGAGGAGGCGTTGGTTGTGGCACGGAGGACCACGCAGCAGAGGGAGGACGCCACAAGGGTTGTTCCTCATGTTGAGCCTAAGGGGCTCATTGCAGCAGCAGACCGGGACCAAGAGCACCACGCGGCAGGAGGCGTGGCAGTGGGTGCACCACAACAAAATTGTGCGGAGGTGGTCCGGAGAGCTGCGCAACAGGGGGAGAGCAATGGCAAGCGGCAGAGCTCTCCTCAGGAGCAAAACGCGCTCCAAGCGGCATCAGTGGTGGACAGCGGCTACAAGGCAGGCCAAGAGGGTGCTGCCAAGTCCCATGTGGGGGCGATGGTGGCTGAGCAGAGGACCAGGTCGCAGGGTGCGGTCAAGGTGTCGTCAGCTCCAAGTCCTCAAGGAGGAGGACGAGCACTCAAGGGGCATGAAACAGAGGATGCGACAGGTGTGTCGGTATCTCTAGAATCTGCAAAACAGGTGGATGAAGCATGCAACATGCACAGTGTGGAAGAAGGGAGTGGGATCTCCACTTCTCTACATTCTCCAAAGGAGGGAGTGCCGGTGCATGAGGAGTGCGACGAGGGAGCTGAGACCAAGGGACCGGCACCAGAAGACCTCTCCATAAGGGGGGAGGCATGCACGTTGAGGACGTGCGACGAGGCGGTGGCAGCAGTGCAGGCGGCGGCTAGAGGAGCAGTCGCAGCTTCAGCATCATGGATCCCGCAAGACTCGTTGCAATAAAGTGCAAGCCAGTGCCGGCGGTACGGGCGGTAGCAGCTTGGACAATGTGGCACCCACAGAGGTGGTGCAGACAAGGGCCAGGAGCAGCAGCATGGAGGCACTGCAAGGATGCAGGGGAGATGTGCAGTATGTTAGGCCAAGCTCGCAAAGTGCTGAAGGTGTTGATAAATCAAAGGCACCACAAGCACAGGTGGAGGCGATGGAGGACATAAAAGGCGGTCCGAGGTCTCCGCACACGGGGGAGGATACCGCAAAAGGCGTGGATCTCCCACATGACGGGGAGCAGACTTGCAAGGAGGCAAGGGCTCCCAGGTCATCTTCGGGAGGTGACCAACTGTCGCGGGAAGCAGCAACACCAATACAGCAGAGGTCATAGGGCATGCCACGGGGGCGCTGCCGGGTCCCGCACAGGGGCGCAAGTGACGACAGATGGGAGCGAGGCGTCCGCCACTATGTGTTGTGATTGGTGCAGGGCAGCTGAGGGTAGTTGCTCAAAGTAGAAGCTTGGCCGGGCAGTGGGGCATGGCAAATGTTCAAGGACAGGGCATCATGGCTGCGGTGCAGGGGGAGATTGTTAGAAAATTGTGCACCTTGCCATGGAAGCCGTGGATTGTTTCTCGGGTTCGGCCATTGGAGAGTGGTCGTACATCTGATGTGACTGTAGATTTAGATTCCTTGGAATTCGCCATGCAGGATCGAGCTTTGAATCGCTCAATTTGGTTGAGAATTCAGAGAGTTAGCCCTACCCAAAGTCTGGGTGGTGAGGCGGATGGAATCTGGTACCCGTCCGGGGTGACAAAATACTCCACCGCCGGTGGTCCGTGTTCAGCTCCAACTGGCTCCATAGACCCCAAGGCCCTAGAGGAAGCAACCAGGGAGGTCCCCTGGGCCAGGGCGAGCCGCCCTTTGACTTGTCAATCAAAGAAAGGCGCTTCGAGCCATCGTCGGCTCGTGTCGGAGACGACTCACGTCGGCGGCAGCCAAAAGCGGCTCCACCAAGGGTTGCTTGGATGGGCGTAGCAGGGGCTATACTACTCCGTTTTGGGCGTGCTTGGATACGTTGGAAAGCTGAGATCACATGCTATAAGACTCTGATGTAATCTTACTGAAAATATCTACAATTCCCCCTTCGATTGAGTGCAACTGCTTGCGACTCATTTCTGCCCATTCTGGACTGTGTTCATTGGACTCCACACTATTCCACCTTGGTTTGCATTGGCTACTGAACCAGCGTCAGCGTACTCCACAGAAGGCCAGGCATCTTTGAAAGTGCCTCCACACCCTCCTAGGGTCACCGCCAGGTCAGATTCCTGACAGTTGTGAGTGGTTCTGAGTGATTGGGAGTGGTTGCGAGTGGTTACGAGTGGTTGCAAGTGGTTACGAGTGGTTGCCAGCGGATGCGAGTGGTTGTGAGTGGTTGCGAGTGGTTGAAAGTGGTTTCGAGTGGTTGCAAGTAGTTGTGAGTGGTTGCGAGTGGTTATAAGTGGTTGTGAGTGGTTACGAGTGGTTGCGAATAGTTATGAGTGGTTGCGAGTGGTTGCGAGTGGGTGTAAGTGGTTGCGAGTGGTTCCGAGTGGTTGCGAGTGGTTGTAAGTGGTTGCAAGTGGTTATGCATGGTTGCGAGTGGTTGCAAGTGGTTGCAAGTAGTTGCGAGTGGTTGCAAGTGGTTGCGAGTGGTTGCGAGTGGTTTGGAGTGGTTGCGAGTGGTTATGATTGGTTGCGAGTGGCTGTGAGTGCTTGCGAGTGGTTGGGAGTGGTTGAAAGTGCTTTGGAGTGGCTTCAAGTGATTGCGAGTAGTTGCAAGTGGTTGTGAGTGGTTGCGAGTGGTTGCGAGTGGTTGTGAGTGGTTGCAGGTGGTTGCGAGTGGTTGCGACCAGTGGTGAGTGGTTGTGAGTGGTTGCAAGTGGTTGCGAGTGGTTGCATGTGGTTGCGAGTGGTTGTAAGTCGTTGCAAGTGGTTGCGAGTGGTTGCGAGTGGTTGCGAGTGGTTGTAAGTGGTTGTAAGTGGTTGCGAGTGGTTGCGAGTGGTTGTGAGTGGTTGTGAGTGGTTGCGAGTGGTTGAAAGTGGTTGTGAGCCGTGCACCACATGCAGGGGCCCAGTGCGCATCTGTATGTGGCAATGTATCAGCTGCCATGAGCGGGTGCACCTCCCATGTGCCCGTCGCTACAGCAACGCACAGACAGGACTCCATGGACCCCTTTGCATACCCCATGAGGAGTGTGATGAGGCGAGAAGGAGGGTGCACACAGAACAGAAGGAGGTAGCACGGCGCTTGTAGGAGCAACAGGAAAGAGGGACAGGGGGAGGAGAACGCAGGGTGACCCCACGCCAGAGCCCCAAGGCGCGGAATGAGGAAATACGACAAGAAGGGCTTTACCGAGAGTTGGACGGCATGGAGAGGACGATGTGGGCAGAAGAGTAGTATTCATCACCGGAAAAGGGGGCTTAGGAATCTGCGCCGGGAGGGGGACGAGAGCGCTAGCCATGCGGCAAATGATCCACCGGAAAGGAGAGAGCAGGATGAACAAAACAAGAAAGGGGGACGGATGGACGGAGACGTCTAGCTTATTCTGTGAGAGTAGGTTAGAACGGTGTTCATTATGTTTTGTTCATCCACCAGAGGATGGGGGGAGAACAGGGCCCGGGTTCAAGATTTGGGGGAGAGGTCAACGGATCATCTGACGACCATTCCATCGAGGACTGAAATTGCGAGAAGGGGAGTTCGATTCCAGGAAGTGACGAGGCGCGGAGGAAAATATTGCGGCGGACGCCGTGACCCGACCAGACCTGCCAAGGAGGGGAGGGAAGGCGGCCCGAAGCTGGCTTGATGGTAGCGGAATCGCGTCCGAACCACGAAAGGAGGAGCGGTACTTATCCAGAGGCGTTTTGATGTGCGAGCCGCGAAAAGGGATAGCTAGCAAGATGAGAGTCTTGGGAGGGCGATGGGAGGGGAAGATAAGCAGAGAAGGATGAGAGGAGATCCTGCTATTGATTATGAGCTGTTGAGACGCTGAAATTAATCGCTGACTGTTGACGATCTACGATCAAGGGCGGACTGAGAAGGCCAATCCCGCCCCCGCCTCGCGATGAGACACTCGCAACTGCATGTGGTTGCTGAACTCTCACCCTACATGGGTGTGTGAAGGCAAGCCCGGTGGCCATCGACCAGACTGAGAGATCGCTGCCCCTCTGTCAAATCAGACCATCGAGCGGCACATGTGTCCCGTCTCGCGACAAGTTAGAGTAGGAAAGTTAGACTGGATCGGGAGTGTGGGGAAGTGTGTGTGTGTGTGTGTATATGAGGGTGTGTGCAGCCATCCCCGGTTGGAAAGACCGCTTATTGAAGAGTATGTCATGGAACCATCATGGCTTGGTCTTGAGTTGCTGCGGGAGCACCAGCCGCCCAGCTCGAGGAGAACCGCCCGTGATTCTTCGGTGACCTTCTATGCTATCTGCAGCTGCTGCAATGTGTCCCATTGGCTTGGCGCACAAACGGTCCTGGGTGCGATGCAATGGTCGCATGATCCCGCTGGTGGAGCCGTGGAGCAGTTCTGGCAACCGTGGCTGCAGAGACTTCCCCACGACTACGAGCCCCGTCCCGTGGAGAGTTGGCAGGAGGTCTCGCATGACGTCGGGCGGTGTGCCGCAAAGGCAGATGAAGAGCGGGTCGAGGCGTTCCGAGCATACCAGCGGTACCAGCAAGAGCTTTTCCATCTGTGGGAGAAGGACTCAGCACGTGCTGGTTCCTGTGCAGGACGACACGCTGACGGTCCACTAGAGCTGCGTCGGGCCGTTCCACGGGCGAACGACGAAGGCGGCGCGCACCGCATAGTGCTCGTGCTGGGACCAGCTCTGGTCGATGATCTGGCGATGCAGGAAGCCTGTGGTTTGCATATCCTGCTTAGTGACCTCTTTGATACTGACTGTATGGTTAGGGGATAAGTGCTGATCATGTGTATCCTTCCTTGATCGAATGCAAATACTTTGACTGTTCAAGTCGTCTCGTTTGTTCTATTAGGAGCAATTGTCTCAGCAAGTGTCATCTCATCCGGTGCATGATTGAGCGACAGTGATCAATTGGGATGAATGAACGCAAAAGTTGGAATAACCACGTTTAATCTTTTGAGATTAATCAGAATCCTGGCGAGAAAAGTATGGGTAGTCAGGAAAGAGCAGTGTGTGTGATATATTCCCTGTACTAATTCGGTGAATGATCCGTCAAATGACAAGGTAAGGCCCTCCAGTCGATAAAAATGTGCTTAGATCGAGCGGGGGCAGAAGAGTGGTACAGGATAAGGTAGAATTAAGAAAGGGAAGTGAGTGGAGTTGCGGGGATAGCGCAGAGCGAACCGCAGCTAAAGAGCTGACCCACGCATGCTGTCAGATACGATTCCGGTCGAAGGTGAAGAAGGGTATAACACATTGCACAGGCATTGTCCAAGAATTGCCAGGCATTGCCCAGGCATTGCTAGGTATTGCCAGGCATTGCCAGGCATTCCCCTGGCATTGCCAGGCATTGCCCAGGCATAGCCAGGCATTGCCAAGCATTTCCACACACTGCCCTGACATTGCTAAGCATTGTTATGCATTGCCATGTATGGCCAGGCATTGGCAAGCATTACGGAGGCACTGCTTGGCATTGCCCAGGCATTGCCAGGCATTGCCTGGCATTGCCCAGGCATTGCCGGGCATTGCCCAGCATTGCAAAGGCATTGTCAGGCATTGCCAGACATTTCCAGGCACTGCCTAGGCATTTCCAGGCATTGCCAGGCATTACCAGGCATTGCCCAGGTATTTCCAGGCATTGTCCAGGCATTGCCAAGACACTGCCAGGCATTGCCAGACATTTCCAGGCACTGCCTAGGCATTTCCAGGCATTGCCAGGCATTACCAGGCATTGCCCAGGTATTTCCAGGCATTGTCCAGGCATTGCCAAGACACTGCCAGGCATTGCAAGGCATTGTTGGGCATTGCCTGGCACTGCCAGGCATTGTCAGGCATTGCCCGGCATTGCCCAGCATTGCGGAGGCATTCCGAGGCAATGCCAATCATTCCCAGGCATTGCTTAGGCATTGTCAAGCATTGCCCAGGTATTGCCAGGCATTGCCAGGCATTGTTGGGCATTGCCTGGCACTGCCAGGCATTGTCAGGCATTGCCCGGCATTGCCCAGCATTGCGGAGGCATTCCGAGGCAATGCCAATCATTCCCAGGCATTGCTTAGGCATTGTCAAGCATTGCCCAGGTATTGCCAGGCATTGGTTGGCATTGCCAGGCATTGCCAAGCATTACCCAGGCATTACCAGGCATTGCTATTAATTGCCAAGGCATTGCCACGCATTTCCAGGCACTTCCAGGCATTGCCAAACATTGCCCAAGCATTGCCAGGCATTGCCACGCATTGCCCAAGCATTGCTAGGCATGGCTAGGCATTGCCAGGCATTGCCCAAGCATTGCCAAGCATTGGTAGGCTTTGCCAGAGTTGTGTCAGAGTTGTGCCAGCTCAATGCCCAAGCATTGCTAGGCATTGCTAGGCTAAGCATTGCCGAGGAATTGACTGCCATTGCCCAAGCATTTTCAGGCATTACCCATGCACTGCCAAGTATTGCCAAGCATTGCCAGACATTGCCCAGGCATTGCCAAGCATTTCCAGACATTGCCTAGGCATTGCCAGGCAATGCTTGGGCAATGCCTGGCAATGCCTGGGAAATGTCTGGCAATGCCTGGCAATGCCTGGACAATGCCTGTTAATGCATGGCAATGCCTGGACAATGCCTGGCAATTCTTGGCAATGCTTGGCAATGCCTATCAATGCGTGGAAATGCCGGGAAATGCCCGGCAATGCCTAGGCAATGCATGGTAATGCTTGTCAATGCCCGGACAATGCCAGGCAATGCCTGGACAATGCCTGGCAATGGCTGGGCAATGCGTGGAAATGCCTGGCAATGCCTGGGCAATGCCTGACAATGCCTGGACAATGCCTGGCAATGGCAAGGCAATGCCTTGCGATGCCTAGCAATGCCTGGCAATGGCTGGGCAATGCGTGGAAATGCCTGGCAATGCCTGGGCAATGCCTGACAATGCCTGGACAATGCCTGGCAATGGCAAGGCAATGCCTTGCGATGCCTAGCAATGCCTGGGCAATGCCTGACAATGCCAAGCAATGCTTGGCAATGCCTGGCAATGCCTAGGCAATGCCTGGCAACGCCTAGGCAATGCCTAGTAATGCCTCGGCAATGCTTGGCAATGCATGGCAAAGCCTCGTAATGCCTGGAAAATGCGTGGCAATGCCTGGACTATGCTTGGAAATGCCTGGCAATGACTGGGCAATGCCTGGCAATGCCTGGACAATGCTTGGGCAATGCCTCGCAAAGCCTAGCAATGCCTGGCAATGCTTGGGCAATGCCTGGCAATGCCTGGCAATGCCTGGCAATGCTTGGGCAATGCGTGGAAATGCCTGGCAATTCTTGGGCATTGTCTGGCAATGCCTGGCACTGCCTGAAAATGCCTGGTAATGCCTGGGCAATGAATAGCAATGCTTGGTACTGCCTGGGTAACGCATGGCAATGCCCGGCCATTCCAAGCAATGCCTATCAATGCCTAGGCAATGCCTCGCAATGCCTAGGCAATGCCTGGCAATGCCCAGGCAATGCCTGGGAATAATTTGCAATGCCTGGCAATGCCCGGCAATGCCTTAGCACTGCCTTGCAATGCCTAAGTAATGCCTAGCAATGCCTGGCAATGCCTAGGCAATGCCTGGCAATGCCCAGGCAATGCCTGGGAATAATTTGCAATGCCTGGCAATGCCCGGCAATGCCTTAGCACTGCCTTGCAATGCCTAAGTAATGCCTAGCAATGCCTGAAAACTGCCTGGAAATGCCTGGCAATGCCTGGGTAATGCTCGGAAATGCCTGGCAATGTCTGGGCAATGCCTGGGCAATGCCTGGCAATGCATAGGCAATGCCTATGAATGCGTGGGGAATGCGTGGCAATGCCTCGCAGTGCCTGGCAATGCCCGGCAATGCCTCGTAATGCGTGGGGAATGCCAAGCAATGCCCGGGCAATGCTTGCCAATGCCTGGCAATGCCAGGCAATGCCTAACAATGCCTGGCAATGCTTGGGTAATACCTGGCACTGCCTGGTAATGCCTATGCAAGGCCTAGCAATGCCTAGCAATGCTTGGGTAATGCCTCGCAATGCCTGGGCAATGCCTGGCAATGACTGACAATGCTTGGCAATGGCTGGGCAATGCCCGGCAATGCTTGGCAATGCCTGGCAATACCAGGCAATGCTTGGCAATGCCTGGCAATGCCTGGGCAATGCCTGTATAATGCTTGGGTAATGCCTGGCAATGCCTGGCAATGCCTGAAATGCCTGGCAATACGTAGGCAATGCCTGGGAAACGCCTAGCAATGCCTAGCAATGCTTCGCAATGCTTGGGCAATACCTACCAATGCCTTGCACTGCCTGGGCAATGTTTGGCAATGCTTGGCAATGCCTGGCAATGCCTGGGCAATGCCTCGTAATGCTTGGGAATGCGTGGGCAATGCCTGGCAATGCGTGGCAATGCCTGGCAATGCTTGGGCAAAGCCTGGAAATGCCTGGGCAATGCCTAGCAATGCATGGCAATGCCTGGCAATGCATGGCAATGCCTGGGCAATGCCTGGCAATGCCAAGGCAATGATTGGTAATGCTTGGGCAATGCCTGGGCAATGCCAAGCAATGCCTGGCAATGCCTGGCAATTCCTGGCAATGCCTGGCAGTGCCTGGCATTGCCTGGCAATGCCTAGGCAATGCCTGGCAATGCCATTGCAATGCCTGGCAATGCCTGGGCAAAGCCTGGCAATTCCTAGGCAATGCCTGGGCAATGCATGGCAATGCCTGGCAATGCCTGGCAATGCCTAGCAATGTCTTGGCAATGCCTGGGCAATGCCTGGCAATGCCTGGGTAATTCTTGGTAATGCCTAGCAATGCGTGGTAATGCGAGGGCAATGCCTGGCAATGCTTGGCAATGCCTGGCAATGCCTTGGCAATGCTTGGCAATTCCTGAAAATGCCTGGCAATGCTTGGGCAATGCCTGGCAATGCCTACCAATGCCTGGCAATGCTTGGTAATGCCTGGCAATGCCTGGGCAATGCCTGGCAATGCATGAAGATGATTGGCCTTGTTGCGGCAAGTGTTGATTCCCGAGTGGGCGCGGCGCCGAAGCGCGAGCGCAATGCTAAAGATGTTGACTAGCATTTGGGGCGTTGGTACAGCTGCTGGTGTAGTCGTTAGGCCCAGGAATGGCCCATGAGCTCTAATACCATGTCACTATTATGTAATGCACTGCAATATGCTATGAAGAAAATGTTGGTAAGAGCGAAAGCTTTGACGAAGCTGCAGGATGCAGGCAGAGGTGTGACGTCACATGCGAGAATGTGAAACAAAGTATAACACTATAGAGTAAGAGCCAAGGAACTGTACAAAGGCCTCGGACCTGATTGGGCTACCAAGGACAAACCTGTGGCCTCACTGAAGCTGTGGGAGACGTTTGAGAGAGGATCCACCGCAGCAGCTACTGGTGTCATCTTGGAAGCCGATAGCGATGAGGACGACCTGACGCCCTCTCAGACCCACCGGAGGGAGAGCCCCTCCGACATGGTTCCTGTCTTTGACATCAAGCGAGCTTCTTCATTCCGCCAGTCAAACATGGACCAGCATCTGGAGCGTGGCCACAATGACTGGTGCTAGCTAAGCATCGAGAAGCTGATGTGCGTCACTGCATCGCAAATCTCCTCCTGTCGGGAGGTGGCATTGTTGGAGGTGGTGAAGAATCGCTGAAAGACCTCCTCCGGCTTCCGGCTTCCAAGTCGCACGACAGCTGTGAAGGACCTTCTGTCGAAGCTGGACAAAGAGCCTGAAGAGCTCAATGCTCCCCTCAAGCAGGCCTGGGACATTTACGGCTGCTCAGTGGCCGTTTATGAGTGGTCTGACCGCCAGGTCCGTCCCATCTACAACGCGATGGCGTGTAACGCGCAAGGATCCGTGCACCTCTACTCGCGTGATGGCAGCGGTCTTAGTTGTGACACAGACCATACCGCAACAATGATTGAAGCAGCCATCGAGATAGTGGGGGAGAATAGGGTGGTCTCCGTCATCTGTGATAACACCTCCACCAACAAGAAGGCATTCACGGACCTGAAGCAGAAGTACCCCTCTATATTCTTCCAGTACTGCTGCGCACACAACATCGACCTGATAATGAAGGACGTGTTCAAGACGGATTGGGGTGGATGAACCATCAGCAGGTGTGAGAAGGTAGTGTCGTACGTGCGGAACAATGACCTGCCACACTCCTGGCTACGCGAGAGGACTGGCGGCAAGTGTCAGATACTATCTCGGAGATCGCCTCAAGGGGTGCAGCCACTGAGAAAATAAAGAGTGACAATGCAGGTTCATCTATGGAGTCACATAATCAACACCTGAACGGTCCCACGACCGACAAACTGTGCGAGCCTCGCCAAGACCAAGACCAACGGTCGTATACCACGATGGCCCAGGCGAAACGCACATGCGAAGATCATGCCTGCACTCACCACTCCTCTATGCGTGTGGCTAGCAAAGCCGAATCGTGGTCTCGAGGCACTTCCTGCCCTCGCACTTGCCCGAGCCGCCATCTCTATGCCCGCTCGACGAAGCGTGCTAAGGATAGACCTGTCCTATGTGTATTGTCTATACCTCAGTCTATAATCAATCCATTGGATTCTCCTTCAGGCTCGCCCTTTGGGCCGCCTCTAGTCTCGTTGCCCTCAATCTCAGCTCAACGCCCGTGCTCTCGCACTGCGCCCTCTCCCTTCTACCAAACATCATTCATACGTCAGCAGCACCCGTACCTTCAAGGAAGCTTCCGCCCTTCCCACAAAGTACTGTGTCCTCTCTTCCTAACAAGAATCTCAGTGCTCGCACCTTCGGTGCTGCACCCAGGCCTCTCCTCATCATCCTGTACCTTCATTTGCTTCCGCTTTGTCCTCCTATCGTCATTTCCACTTTGCTTCTGCTGATGCTTCTGTCCACCATTAAAACGATCGTCCCTGCGACCGCGTCCACTCTACGGAAGCACCTGCATTCTTCTCACATGGTATTAGAGCTCAAGTAACACCCCTGGCTCTTTCGTGCTCGCCGCCATCGGCCGCACCCACTCCTATCAAACTTCTCCACCTCAAAGAACGGTGGTCGGCAGAAGAATTGCGGTGGCAGCGCTTCTTCTGACTAAGGTGTCGTGGCAACACCACTCCACTCCTTGGTAATTGCGCGCATGAGGTTCTGCCCTTACGCTCACTCCATCAGCAAGCAATTTCTGTTCATTTATGACCTCCTTCGTCAGTGCACGTGGTTCTGCCCTTGCACACAGTTCCATCTTCCTCCGCAACAGCATTTCTGCCGTCGTCCTGGTTTTGCTTCTCAATTTGATCAAAAATCATCCGCACATCGCTTCAGCAAAAGCATCATCAAGCACCTCAAAACATCGTCTTGAGAAATGATATCCTGCACTGCCATCTGTCCATCTCGTTCTGTCGCCTCACCATCAACTCCATCATGGCATCTTCCCTCACTCTGACTGGTCTTCCGAAGCTCACTGTAAAGCTGGATGGGACCAGAAACTACAAACTTTGGAGCTACTCAGTGTCACTTTTCTTCGGAATACAGAAGGTTGAGGGAGTCATCCTCAGTCACCTGATCACCAACACGAACATTGGGATAGAACCACATGACGCCACTTCCTCCTCCACAACTACAACTGCATCAACCACTGCCGGTGGAGACCCCTCCGGTGGATCTGTGTCTCACCCCGCTCTTCAAATGCCTCTTCCTCCTCTGTTCCCATTGCCCCTGCTACCACCATCAGCCATGCCTCCTGGGAAGTCGCCAACAGTACCTCCCTCATGATGATCATGACCACCTCTTCTCCTGAACTGCATAAAGACATCATTACTCTTGGCTACAAGACTCACGAAGTATGGAAAGCCCTTGAAGATCGCTTCAGCAACAATACCCTCCACCGCCTGCAGAATCAAGATCATGTCACTCCTCTCTGTGCCCTTTGCCTCCCACACCAACATGGGCGGCTACATTGCAGCAGTCACCACCATGGCTCGCGATCTCAGAGAAATGAAAATTGATCTTCCTCATGCTGTCGTTGCACCGACATCATCTCCGGCCTCCCTGGTCAGTACGATATCATCCGTCAAGTCTTGCTGCAGCTGCCTGTTGGCCAACTGACCATCGCTGTCATCAGCCCCAAGCTTATGGCAGCAGAACATGACTACGTCGCTAAGCAAGCACGAGAGACTACCATCCCCATCAACTCGTTTGAAACTATGGCCGCCACTACTAACAACCCCATGTTCAACCGCTTCCCCGCCTGCTCCTACACCATCCGCCACGGCCCATTCAAAGGAACTAAGTGTGGCCGTCGTAACCACCCGCCTCATGTCTGCCATCATCGCGCTACCGACGAGTGGCTGGATCAAACCCCTGGCAAATCATACGGTGAACAGTCCAACTGGGCAGAGGAGCGTCGTCAACGCTACTATAACCGGATGGGAAGTTCAAGCTGGCGCTCAACCCCAACCAACAACATGGAAACTTCATCTTCTCCTGCCATCCCTGCTGCTATGAACCGTGCTCCTAACAATGCTGTCATGTTAGGAGTAGTCGAGCCTGTGACTGAGATTGGATCTGAGGAGTATGGTCTTGAGATGTACACCGCGTCCTCCTCTCCTCGTCTCTCTTCTCACCCCTCTCTGTGCAGCTTTGACTCCTTACACATTGCCCTCATCCAGCCTCCGTATACATACTCCACTGCCCGTCACAGCCACTTCCTCTTCATTCATGATCAATACTCACAGCACTGTACTGTCCTCTCCCTTCGCACACTGACTGGGGCTGTCCTTGCGCTTAGGGACTGGCTGAAGCAACAAACCAAACACTTTGACCGACCACCCCGCCTCATCCTCTCCAACACCACTCACGCACCTCTTCACACATTTCTCACAAGCTATTTTATGACTCACGGAACACTGCTCACCGCAGCTCCCGGCCACGACAAGATCCTCATCAACCGCCTATTGCATGAGGCAGACTATTTCATGAAAACGCATCACATGACCTCACAGATCTGGACTGCCTGCCTTCGCAGAGTTGTCACCGCCCATAACTTGCGCATATCCAAGTATGGGCCAAGTCCGAGAACTGTATGGGTAAGTGATCGGAACCAGTCGACTTCCTACTGCAAGCCCACATTACCTCACTACAACTCAACTGAACTTCCCTCCGCACTACTGACAAACTACTCCATCCCCCTCACCAAAGATCCCTCTGCTACTGCACTCAACGACAATACTCAAACACTACTACATCACCGAGGTTTTCTCTCTTCCCTCTACAACCTGGTGCTGAGACGTCCACCTCCTCCAAAACCTCCCAAGCTCTCTCTGTGTTTCACTCCCACAAAAGCAAGACTCGTAGGCCTACCATTCAAGGCTTGCACCCCTCTCCCGATCTAAGGGGGGTGTCGGATATTATCTCGGAGATCGCCTGAAGGGGTGCAGCCACTGAGAAAATAAGGAGTGACAATGCAGGTTCATCTCTGGAGTCACAGAATCAACACCCGAACGGTCCCACGACCGACAAACTGTGCGAGCCTCGCCAAGACCAAGACCAACGGTCGCATACCATGATGGCCCAGGCGAAACGAACCTGCGAAGATCATGTCTGCACTCACCACTCCTCTATGCGTGAGGCTAGCAAAGCCGAATCGTGGTCTCTAGGCGCTTCCTGCCCTCGCACTTGCCCGAGCCGCCATCTCTATGCTCGCTCGACGAAGCGTGCCAAGGATAGACATGTCCTATTTGTATTGTCTATACCTCAGTCTATAATCAATCGATTGGATTCTCCTTCAGGCTCGCCATTTGGGCCGCCTCCAGTCTCGTTGCCCTCAATCTCTGCTCAGCGCCCGTGCTCCCACACTGTGCCCTCTCCCTTCTGCCAAACATCATTCATACGTCAGCAACGCCCGTACCTTCAAGGAAGCTTCCGCCCTTCTCACAAAGTACTGCGTCATCTCTTCCTAACAAGAATCTTAGTGCTCGCACCTTTGGTGCTGCGCCCAAGCCTCTCCTCATCATCCTGCATCTTCATTTGCTTCCGCTTCGTCCTCCTATCGTCATTTATGCTTCCCTTCTGTTGTTGCTTCTCTCCACTATTGAAACGCTCGTCCATGTGACCGCGTCCACTCTACGAAAGCACCTGCATTCTTCTGACAGCAAGATGCTGCTGGCACGGTGCAAGACCAGGTTTGCCTCAACGCTTCACATGGTTGAGCGCCTGCTAGACTAAAAGGAAAATCTTGAGAGCATGGTTGACACGGACTTGTGGAGGCAGATGGGGGTGAGGCGGGATGCAGGTTTCAAAGCAAGGAAGAAGGAGGTGCGCCGTATCGTACGCCGCAAGGTCTTTTGGGTACAAGTACGCCAGCTTCGGGACCTGTTGGAGCCTTTGGTGAGGGCCTTGCGGGTGGCTAACAGAAAAGGTGGCTCTGCAGGTGAGATTCATGAGGGCATGCTCGATTGTGCTGAAGAGCTGAAGGTGCTGGCCAAGAAGAAGGGCAGGAAACCAGCAAAGGTTGCTAAGTCTCACGTGCACTTTGTTCTTGGACGTCTCAATTATTGCTCGAACAAAGACATTGCCTGCCCCCTGTACGCTGCTGCACGCAAGATGCACCTTGAGCACCTTGGGAATGATCTCTCACTTGACTCAGCAACCATGGAGGCATGGCAGTGTGTTGTGGATGCTTTGGTTCCAGCAGACAAGCATGATGATCTCATGCTTGAGATATGAGCCTTCCAGAGGGGCCAGGTCATGGTGAACTTTGTTCCCACGGTAACTTCAGCAAAGAAAGCCAAGGCGGTGGCTGTAGTGGCTTAGGTACAAAGCAGGAGCATGACGGCTGTTGAATGGCATGTGATCTACATGCACTGAATGCCTAGCTTGCGTGATCTTGCACTGAAGGTGCTCTCTCAACCATGTTCTTCCTCTGTATGTGAACGCGTGTTCTCCACGCAGGAGTTGGTGCACACTGCACGTAGGAACCGTCTCCATGTCTCAACGCTCGAGCTGCTCGTCCGCTACAACGTCCGTTTGCGCAAGGTGTATGGCAAGAGTGGCGGGCGAGCAGCCAGGCAGCTGTCCGTGGCAGCAGAAGCAGAATCAGCAGCAGATGAGGGAGAATTCAGTGACGACAACGGGGATATTATGGAGGAGGGAGAGGAGGTGGAGTTGCTCAATGGTGCTGATGATGGGAGCAGTGACAGTGGTGAGGGGGAGGATAAAGAAGAGGAAGCAGTTGGAGCAGATGCGGATGATGATGTGGTGGAGATACAAGCAAACATCCGGGTTCTGGTTGATACACCCATGCTGCCACATGCTCGCCATGTCCTCATGCGGCAGGAGACCCCCTCAGTGGTCTCTACCCCTAGCAACAGACAGAGCAGCAGCAACCAAACACGTGTGACTTCAACAGCAGTAGATACAACAACCCTAGCAGCAGCTCGTGGAACCTCTGCAACTCATGCAGCAGCTGCCACTGCTGCAGAATCTGCAACACCTGAGAACGCTGCAAGTCCTGCAACACCTGCAACTCATGCAACTCCAACAACTCTTGCAACATCAACAGCAGCAAATGCAACAACCCCAGATAGAGAGGGAGGTGCAGATGACACAACTTAGCCTGCACCAAGAGACACAGGTCCAGAGGACAGTGTCAACAACAGCCATGCTCAGGAGCAGAATGATGCAGTTGTAGGAGACAACACATCCACCCGTGCATCAGGCACAAAACGCTTTGCTACAACTGAAATGCAAACTAAGCGTGGACGTGCTAAGAAGTAGGATAGGCAACAATGTACTTGAGATTTCCATGGCCTGAACTTCATATTCATTCTAACTTCCCACATGTGTTACTTGTTATGAATGGAACTTTGGCAACTTTCCATTGACATCCATTCTATGTACTTGAAAAGTATAATGATCTGGTGTCATTTACTTCCTTTCGAGTGGCAATACATCACATAGTGCACATGTTTGTGGATACATGGCTAAGATGAAATTGCTGAGTGTTATAGAGACGCTCTCCAATTCACAGTGGTGATAAAAAATGTGTTCATCTTAGTGTACATTTCTCATAATGATGCTATGCTGAAAAAGGCAAAAATGGTTCTTTACAAAAGTCAGACTTATGCTTCACTTTCTGAAATCTGCCATTCCTAAGTAGTTTATAGTACTTGAGCATCGATGTGCCTCAGGTGGACTACATCGATGCTCGTTGTGGACATCGATGTGCCGTTCTACGTTGTGCCACGGTCAACACTGCTCTGCAATGCCTGGGCAATGCCTAGGCGATACATAGTAATGCCTGGGCAATGCTTGGCAATGCTTGGGCAATGCCCGGCAATGCCTGGACAATGCCATGCAATGCTTAGCAATGCCTGGGCAATGCCTCACAATGCCTGGCAATGCCTGGCAATGCATGGAAATGCTTGGCAATGCCTGGTAATGCCTAGCAATGCCTGGCAATGCAAGGGCAATGTTTGGGCAATGCCAGACAATGCCCGGGCAATGCCTGGCAATGCCTGGCAATGCATGGAAATGCTTGGCAATGCCTGGTAATGCCTAGCAATGCCTGGCAATGCAAGGGCAATGTTTGGGCAATGCCAGACAATGCCCGGGCAATGCCTGGCAATGCTTGGGCAACGCCTGGCAATGCCTGGGCAATGCCTGGGTAATGCCTGGCAATGCCTAGCAATGCCTAGTAATGTCTGGGAAATGCCCGGGAATACCTGGCAACGCCTGGGGAATGCGTGGTAATGCCTGGGCAATGCCTGGGTAATGCCTGGCAATGCCTAGCAATGCCTAGTAATGTCTGGGAAATGCCCGGGAATACCTGGCAACGCCTGGGGAATGCGTGGTAATGCCTGGGCAATGCTTGGTAATGCATGGCAATGTCTTGCAATGCCAGGTAATGCCTCGGCAATGCATGGCAATGCCTGGAAATGCCTGGGCAAAGCCTGGCAATGCCTGAACAATGCCTGGGCAATGCCCGGCAATGCCTGGCAATGCCTGGCAAAGCCTAGCAATGTGTTGGCAATGCCTGGGTAATGCCTGGCAATGCATGGGCAATGCCTGGTAATGCCTAGCAATGCCTGGTAATGCCTGGGCAATGCCTGGCAATGCCTGGCAAAGCCTAGCAATGTGTTGGCAATGCCTGGGTAATGCCTGGCAATGCATGGGCAATGCCTGGTAATGCCTAGCAATGCCTGGTAATGCCTGGGCAATGCCTGGCAATGCTTGGCAATGCCTGGCAATGCCTTGGCAATGCTCAGCAATGCCTGGTAATGCATGGCAATTCTTGAGCAATGGCTGGCAATGCCTCGCAATGCTTGGGCAATGCCTGGCAATGCCTGGGCAATGCCTGACAATGCTTGGCAATGCCTGGCAATGCCTTGGCAATGCTCAGCAATGCCTGGTAATGCATGGCAATTCTTGAGCAATGGCTGGCAATGCCTCGCAATGCTTGGGCAATGCCTGGCAATGCCTAACAATGCCTGAAAATGCCTAGCAATGCCAGGGCAATGCCTTGCAACGCCTCGCAAAGTCTGGACAATGCCTGGCAATGCCTAGCAATGCCTAGGCAATGCCTCGCAATGCCTGACAATGCCAAGCAGTGCCTGGCAATGCCTGGGTAATGCCTGGCAATGCATGGACAATGCCTGACAATTCATGGCAATGCCTGGCAATGCCTAGGCAATTCCTGGCAATGCCTGGGTAATGCCTGAGCAATGCCTGGCAATGCTTGGACAATGCCTGGCAATGCCTGGGCATTTCCAGTCAGTGCCAGGCATTGCCCAGGCATTGCGAGGCATTGCCCAGACATTGCACTGGCATCACCCACGCATTGCCAGGCATTGCCAGCCATTGCCCAGGCATTGTGAGGTATTGCAAGGCATTGCCAGGCATTATCCAGGCATTAGTAGGCATTGCCCAGGCATTGCCACGCATTATGAGGCATTGCCAGGCATTGCGAGGCATTGGCAAGCATTGCCCAGGCATTGCCAGGCATTGCCAAGCATTGCCCAGGCATTGCCAGGCATTGCCAGGCATTGTCAGACATTTCCAGGCATTGGCAAGCATTTCTCAGGCATTGCCAGGTATTGCCGAGAATTGTCAGGCATTTCCCACGCATTGCCAGGCATTGCACAGGCATTGCCCAGGCATTGCCATGCATTGCCAGGCATTGCCCAGGCACTACCAGGCATTGCCAGGCATTGCCCAGGCATTGCTCAGGCATTGCGAGGCATTGCCCAGACATTGCACTGGCATCACCCACGCATTGCCAGGCATTGCCCAGACATTGCACTGGCATCACCCACGCATTGCCAGGCATTGCTAGGCATTGCCAGGCATCGGTAAGCATTGCTCAGGCTTTGCCTCGCATTGCCTAGGCATTTCCAAGCATGGCCAGGCATTGCCAGGCATTGGCAAGCATTTCTCAGGCATTGCCAGGTATTGCCGAGAATTGTCAGGCATTTCCCACGCATTGCCAGGCATTGCACAGGCATTGCCCAGGCATTGCCATGCATTGCCAGGCATTGCCCAGGCACTACCAGGCATTGCCAGGCATTGCCCAGGCATTGCTCAGGCATTGCGAGGCATTGCCTAGACATTGCACATGCATTACCTAGGCATTGCCAGGCATTGCCAGACATTGCCCAGGCAATGCGAGGTATTGCCAGGCATTGCAAGGCATTGCCCAAGCATTGCTAGGGATTGCCCAGGTATTGGCACGCATTGCTAGGCATTGCATCGCATTGCCGGGCATTGGCAAGCATTGTCCTGGCATTGCCAGGCATTGCCATGCATTGGCAAGCCTTGCCAGGTTTTGCCCAGGCATTGCCCATGCATTGCCAGGCATTGCCAGGCATTTCCAGGCATTGGCAAGCATTGTCCTGGCATTGCCAGGCATTGCCATGCATTGGCAAGCCTTGCCAGGTTTTGCCCAGGCATTGCCCATGCATTGCCAGGCATTGCCAGGCATTTCCAGGCATTGGCAAGCATTGCCTTGGCATTGTAAGGCATTGCCAGGCATTGCTGAGCATTGCCAGGCATTTCCCATACATTGCCATGCATTACCCAGGCATGGCACAGGCATTGTCCAGGCATTGCTAGGCATTGCCAGGCATTGCTGAGCATTGCCAGGCATTTCCCATACATTGCCATGCATTACCCAGGCATGGCACAGGCATTGTCCAGGCATTGCTAGGCATTGCCATGCATTCCAAGGCATTGCACAGGCATTGCCAGGCATTGCGAGGCATTGCTCAGGCATTGCCACGCATTGCCCAGGCATTGCCAGGCATTTCCCAGGCATTGCCAGGCATTGCCAGGCATTGGCATGCATTGCCCGGGCATTGCTTGGCATAGCCCAGGCATTGCCACGCATTGCCAGGCATTGCCAAGCATTGCCTTGGCATTGCCAGGCATTGCACAGGCATTACAAGGCATTGCCCAGGCATTGCACAGGCATTGCTCAGGCATTGCCAGGCATTGCCAGGCATTGTCCAGGCATTGCCTGATATTGCTAGGCATTGCCAGGCATTGCACAGGCATTACCCATGCATTGCCACGCATGGTTATGCATTGCCAAGCATTGGCAAGCAATGCCCAGGCATTACCAGGCATTGCCAGGCATTGCCCAGGCATTGCCAGGCATTGCCAAGAATTGCCAGGCATTGCACCGGCATTGCCCAGGCATTGCCCAAGCATTGTTAGGCATTGCCAGGCCTTGCGGAGGCATTGTCAGGCATTGCCAGGCATTGCCCAAGCATTGCCATGCAATGCCCAAGCATTGCCACGCATTGCCCAGGCATTGCCACGCATTTCCAGGCATTGCCAGGCATTTCCCAGGCATTGCCACGCATTGTTAGGCATTGCCATGCATTGCCAGGCATTGGCAAGCATTGCCCAGGCATTACCTGGCATTGCCAAGGCATTGCTACACATTACCAGGCATTGCTGAGCATTGCCAGGCATTGCCCAGGAATTGACAGGCATTGTCCAGGCATTGCACATGCATTGCCCAGGCATTGCCAGGCATTGCCAGGCATTACCCAGGCATTGCCAGATATTGCCAAGCATTGCCAGGCATTGCCCAGGCATTGCCAGGCATTGCCAAGGCATTGTCAGGCATTTCCCAGGCATTGCCACACATAATTAGGCATTGCCAAGCATTGCCATGCGTTGGCAAGCAATGCCCAGGGATTGCCAGGCATTGCCAGGCATTGACAAGCATTACGAGGCAGTGCCAGGCATTGATAGGCATTGTCCAGGAATTGCCAGGTATTGCCAGACATTGCCAGGCATTGCCCAGACATTGCACAGGCATTGCCCAGACATTGCACAGGCATTGCCCAGACATTGCTTGTCATTGCCTAGGCATTGCTAGGCATTGCCCAGGCATTGCCAGGCATTACCCAGGCATTGCCAGGCATTGTCCAGGCATTGCGAGGTATTGCCATGCATTGCTAGGCATTACCCAGGCATTGCCAGGCATTGTCCAGGCATTGCGAGGTATTGCCATGCATTGCTAGGCATTACCCAGGCATTGCCAGGCATTGTCCAGGCATTGCGAGGTATTGCCATGCATTGCTAGGCATTACCCAGGCATTGCCAGGCATTGTCCAGGCATTGCGAGGTATTGCCATGCATTGCTAGGCATTACCCAGGCATTGCCAGGCATTGTCCAGGCATTGCGAGGTATTGCCATGCATTGCTAGGCATTACCCAGGCATTGCCACGCATTGCCAGGCATTGCCAGACATTGCCCAGGCAATGCGAGGTATTGCCAGGCATTGCCCAGACATTGCTTGTCATTGCCTAGGCATTGCTAGGCATTGCGAGGCATTGCCCAGGCATTGCACAGGCATTGTCCAGGCATTGCCAGGCATTGCTATATATTGCTAGGCATTGTCAGACATTGCCCAGGCAATGCGAAGTATTATCCAGGAATTGCCACGCATTGTTAGGCATTGCCAGGCATTGCCAGGCATTGGTAAGCATTACCCAGGCATTGCAAGGCAGTGCCATGAATTGCCAGGTATTACCAGGCATTGCCAGGCATTACCCAGGCACTGCCCAAGAATTGCCAGGCATTGCCACGCATTGCCAGGCATTGCCCGGGCATTGCACAGGCATTGCCTAGGCATTGCCAGGCATTGTCCAAGCATTGCCAGATATTTACAGGCATTGCCAGGCATTGCCAAGGCATTTCCAAGCATTGCTCAGGCATTGCAAAGCATTGCCAGGCATTGTCAGGCATTGCCCAGGCATTGCCAGGCATTGCCCAAGCATTGTCAGGTATTGCCAGGCATTGCCCAGGCATTGCCAGGCATTGCCTAGGCATTGCCAGGCGTTGCCCAGGCATTTCCAGTCATTGCCAGGCATTGCTCGGGCATTGCCAAGCATTGCCCAAGCATTTCCAGGCATTCCAAGGCATTGCTCAGGCATTGCCAAGCATTGTCCACACATTTCCAGGCATTCCCAGGAATTACCCAGGCATTCCCAGGCATTGTTAGGCATTGCCAGGCATTGTTAGGCCTTGCAAGGTATTGCCCAGGCATTGCACAGGCATTGCCTAGGTATTGCCACGCATTGTTAGGCATTGCCAGGAATTACCCAAGCATTTCCAGGTATTGCCGGGCATTGTTAGGCATTGCCAGGTATTGTCAGGCATTGCCAGGCATTGTCATGCATTGCCCAGGCTTTGTCAGGCATTGGCCAGGCATTGCTAGGCATTGGTAGGCATTATCAGGCATTGCCCACACATTGCCAGACATTGCAGAGGCATTACCAGGCATTGCGAAGCATTGCCTAGGCATTTCCAAGCATTGTCCAGGCATTGCCAGACATTGCCCGGGCATTGCACAGGCATTACCCAGGCATTGCCAGGCATTGTAAGGCATTGCCATGCATTGTAAGGCATTGCCAGGCAATGCCCAGGCATTGCACAGGCATTGTCCAGGCATTGCCAGACATTGCCCGGGCATTGCACAGGCATTACCCAGGCATTGCCAGGCATTGTAAGGCATTGCCATGCATTGTAAGGCATTGCCAGGCAATGCCCAGGCATTGCACAGGCATTGCACAGGCATTACCCAGGCATTGCTAGGCATTTCTAGGCATTGCCCAGGCATTGCCAGGTATTGGCAGGCATTGCCAGGCATTGTTAGGCATTGCCTAGGCATTGACATGCACTGCAAGGCATTGCCGAGGCATTGTTAGGCATTGCCGGGCATTGCCAGGCATTCCCCGGGCATTCCTGGGCATTGCCCAGGCATTGCCAGGCATTGCGTAGGCATTGAGAGGCATTGCCCATGCATTGCCAGGCATTGCCAGTCATTGCTAGGCGCTGCCCAGGCATTGCCAGACATTACCCAAGCATTGACTGGCATTGCCAGGCCATCCCTAGGCATTGCCAGGCATTACCCGGGCATTGCCACGCTTTGCCGACGCATTGCCTGGCATTTCCGAGCATTACTAGGCATTTCCGAGGCATTGCCATGTATCGTTAGGTATTGCGAGGCATTGCCAGGCATTGGCAAGCATTGCCCGGGCATTGCCGGGCATTGCCCTGGCATTGCTAGGCATTGCGAGGCATCCTAGGCATTGCCAAGCATTGCCAGGCATTGCCAAGTATTGCCCAAGCATTGCCAGGCATTGCACGGGCATTGCCAGGCATTGCCTAGACATTGCACAGGCATTGCACAAGCATTACCAGGTATTGTCCGGCATTTCCCATGGATTGCCAGGCATTGCCAAGCATTGCCAGGCATTGCCCTGGCATTGCCAAGCATTGCCGGGCATTGGCACTCATTGCCCATGCACTTCCAATGATTGCCAGGCACTGCCAGGCATTGCCAGGCATTGCCAAGCATTTCCAGGCATCGCCAGGTATCGCCCAGGCATTGCCAGGCATTGCCAGGCATTGCCAGGTTTTGCCCAGGCATTGCACAGGCATTGTCCAAGCATTGCCAGGCATTGCCAGACATTATCCAGGCATTGCCAGACATTGCCCAGTCATTGCCAGGCATTGCCCAGGCATTGCACAGGCATCGCCCGGGCATTGCCTGGCATTACCAGGCATTGTCCAGGCATTGCGAGGTATTGCCATGCATTGCTAGGCATTACCCAGGCATTGCTAGGCATTGCACAGGCAGTGCCAGGCATTGCCAGGCATTGGCAAGCATTGCCCAAGCATTGCCAGGCATTGTTGTGCATTGCAAGGCATTGCCCAGGCATTGCCAGGCATTACCCAGGCATTGCTAGGCATTGCACAGGCAGTGCCAGGCATTGCCAGGCATTGGCAAGCATTGCCCAAGCATTGCCAGGCATTGTTGTGCATTGCAAGGCATTGCCCAGGCATTGCCAGGCATTACCCAGGCATTGCTAGGCATTGTCCAGGCACTGCTAAGCATTGCCCAGGCATTGCCAGGCATTGCCAAGCATCGCCAGGCATTGTCCACGCATTGCCAAGCATTGCCCGGGCATCGCCAGGAATTGGTAGGAATTTCCAGGCATTGCCAGGGATTGTCCACGCATTTCCAGGCATTGGTCAAGCATTGCCAAGCATTGCCAGGAATTGCCCAGTCATTGCCTGGCATTGTCCAGGCATTGCTAGGCATTGCCCATGCATTGCAAGGCATTGCCCAGGCGTTGCCAGGCATTGCAAGGCATTGCCAGGTATTGCTTAGGCATTGCTAGGCATTAGATAGGCATTGCCAGGCATTGCCATGCATTTACATGCATTTCCAAGCATTGCCTGGGCATTACCAGGCAATACCCACGCATTACAAGGCATTGCTTGGCATTGCCAGGCATTGCCAGGCACTGCCCACGCATTGCTAGGCATTGCCATGCATTGTCCAGGCATTACCAGGCATTGCCCGGGCATTGCCAGGCATTGCTAGGCATTGCTAGGCATTGCCAGGCATTGCCCAAGCATTTCCATGCGTTTCCAACCATTGCCCAAGCATTTCCAGGCATTTCCAGGCATTGCCAAGCAATTCCAACGCATTTACAGGCATTGCCAGGCATTTCCCAGGCATTACCAGGAATTGTTAGGCATTACCAGGCCTTGTCCAGGCATTGCCAGGCATTGCCCAGGCATTGCCAAGACATTGCAAAGCATTGCCAGGCATTTCCAGGCATTATTAGGCATTGCACGTCATTGCCCAGGCATTGCCTAGGCATTGCCAGGCTTTGCCCAGGTATTGCCAGGCACTGCCCACGCATTGCCAGGCATTTCCCAGGCATTGCCAGGCTTTGCCCAGGCATTCTCAGGCATTTTCAAGGCATTCGCAGGCATTGCCAGGCATTGCCAAGCATTGCCCAGGCATTGCCAGGCATTGCTACGCATTGCCCAGACATTGCCAAGCGTTTCCAGGCATTGCCAGGCATTGCCCAGGCATTGCCAGGCATTGCCAAGCATTGCCCAGGCATTGCCAGGCATTGCTACGCATTGCCCAGACATTGCCAAGCGTTTCCAGGCATTGCCAGGCATTGCCCAGGCATTGCCATGCATTGCGAGGCATTGCCCAGGCATTGCCAGGCATTATCAGGCATTGCCCAGGCATTGTATAGGCATTGCCCAAGCATTGCCAAGCATTTTCAGGCATTGCCAGGCATTGCCCAGGCATTGCCAGGCATTGCTAGGCATTGCCCAGGCATTGCCAGGCATTACCCAGGCATTGCCCAGGCATTGTATAGGCATTGCCCAGGCATTGCCAAGCATTGACAGGCATTTCCAGGCATTACCCTGGCATTGCCAGGTATTGCGAGGCATTGCCAGGCATTGCCAGGCATTGCCAGGCATTACCAAGGCATTCCCCAGGCATTACCAGGTTTTGTCCAGGCATTGCCAAGCACTGCAAAAGCATTGCCAGGCATTGTCAGGCATTTTTCGGCATTGGGAATCATTACCGAGGCATTGCCTGGTATTGCCCAAGCATTGCCAGACATTGCCGAGGCATTACCAGGCATTGCCAAGCATTGCTAGGCATTGCCAATGCCTTTCCAAGCATTGCCAGGCATTGCCTGGTATTGCCCAAGCATTGCCAGACATTGCCGAGGCATTACCAGGCATTGCCAAGCATTGCTAGGCATTGCCAATGCCTTTCCAAGCATTGCCAGGCATTACCAGGCATTGCCCACAAATCGCCAGGCATTGCCTAGGCATTGCCAACACATTGCCAGGCATTAGCAGGCATTGCCAAGCATTGCCAGGCATTTTCCGGCATTGCCAAGCATTGCTCAGGCATTGCCAGGCATTACCAGGCATTGCCCACGAATCGCCAAGCATTGCCTAGGCATTGCCAACACATTGCCAGGCATTAGCAGGCATTGCCAAGCATTGCCAGGCATTTTCCGGCATTGCCAAGCATTGCTCAGGCATTGCCAGGCATTGCCTGGCATTCCCCAGGCATTGTTAGGCATTCCCCAAGCATTGCCCAAGCATTACCAGGCATTGCCAGGAATTGCCAGGCATTGCCAACGATTGCCCTGGCATTACTAGGCATTGCCCTGACATTCCCCAGGAATTGCAAAGGCATTACCAGGCATTGCCAGGCATTACCAGGCATTGCTAGGCATTGCCAGGCATTACCTAGGCATTGCCAGGCATTACACAGGCATTCCCAGGCATTGCCAAGCATCTCCCAAGCATTCCAAGGCATTGCCAGGCATTGTACAGGAATTGCCGGGCATTGCCAAGCTTTCATCAGGCATTACAAGGCAATGATAAGCATTGTCCAGGCATTGCCAATCATTACTGGGCATTGCCAGGCATTTCACAGGCATTGCCAAGCATTGCCAAGAATTACCCTGGCATTGCCAGGCATTTTCAGCCTTTGCCAGGCATTGCCAGGCACTTCCCAAGCATTGCACAGGCATTTTCCAGGCATTGCCAAGCATTGCCAAGAATTACCCTGGCATTGCCAGGCATTTTCAGCCTTTGCCAGGCATTGCCAGGCACTTCCCAAGCATTGCACAGGCATTTTCCAGGCATTGCCAGGCATTGCCTAGGTATTGCCAGGTATTGCCAGGCATTTCCAGGCATTACCAGGCATTACATAGGCATTGCCAGGCATTGCGTAGGCATTGCTTGGCATTGCCATGCATTGCCAAGCATTGCCTAGGCATTGCCAGGCATTGTCAAGGATCAACTAGGTATTGCCAGTCATTGACAGACATTGCGAGACATTGCTCAAGCATTGCTAGGCATTCCTAGGCATTGTCCAGGCATTTCCAGAGATTGCCCAGGCATTGCCAGACATTGCCCAGGCATTACCAAGCATTGCCAGGCATTACACAGGGATTGCGAGGCATTGCCAGGCATTGTCATGCATTGCTAGGCATTTCCACACATTGCCAGGCATTTTCCAAGCATTGCCAGGCATTGCCCAGGCATTGCCATGCATTGTACGGGCATTGCCAGGCATTGGCCAGGCATTGTCAGGCATTGTCCAGGCATTGCCAGGCATTTCCAAGCATTGCCCATGCATTGCCAGGAATTTCTAGGCATTGCCCAGGCATTGCCAAGCATTGCCAAGCATTGCCAGGCATTGTCCAGGCATTGCCAGGCATTGTCAACCATTGCCAGGCAATGCCCAGGCATTGTATAGGCATTGCCCAATCATTGCCAGGCATTGACAGGCATTGCCAAGCACAGGCATTGCCAAGCATTGCGAGGCATTGCCAGGCATTGACATGCATTGCCAGGCATTGACATGCATTGCCAGGCATTGCTATGCATTGTCAAGCATTGCCCATAAATTGCCCGGGCATTACCAGGCTTTGTCGAGGCATTGACAAGCATTGCACAGGCATTGCCAGGCATTGTTAGGCATTGCCTGGCATTGCCAAGCATTGGCAAGCATTACCGAGGCATTGCCTGGCATTGCCCAGGCATTGCCAGGCATTGTTAGGCATTGCCTGGCATTGCCAAGCATTGGCAAGCATTACCGAGGCATTGCCTGGCATTGCCCAGGCATTGTCGCGCATTGCTGAGGCGTTGCCAAGCATTGCTAGGCATTGACCAAGCATTTCCAGGCATTGTCAGGCATTATAAGGCATTGCCCACAAATTGCAAGGCATTGCTCAGGCATTGCCAAGACATTGCCAGGCATCGCCATGCATTGTCCATGCATTGCAAAGCATTGCCCGGGCATTGCCAGGCATTGCAAGGAATGTCCAGGCATTGCCAGGCATTGCCCACTCATTGCCAGGCATTGATCAAGCATTGCCAAGCATTGCCAGGCATTGCCTAGGCATTGCTAGGCATTGTCCAGACATTGCCAGGCATTGCCCATGCATTGCCCATGCATTGCCCATGCATTGCCAAGCATTGCCCAGGCCTTGCCAGGCATTGCCTAGGCATTGCTAGGCATTGTCCAGACATTGCCAGGCATTGCCCATGCATTGCCCATGCATTGCCCATGCATTGCCAAGCATTGCCCAGGCCTTGCCAGGCATTGCCAAGCATTCCCTAGGCATTGTCAGACATTACACAGGCATTTCCAGGCATTGCCATGCATTGCCAGGCATTGCCCAGGCATTACTCAGGCATTACCAGGCATTTTTTTGGCATTGCCAGGCATTGCCAGGCATTGCCAAGCATTGCCTAGGCATTGTCAGACATTACACAGGCATTTCCAGGCATTGCCATGCATTGCCAGGCATTGCCCAGGCATTACTCAGGCATTACCAGGCATTTTTTTGGCATTGCCAGGCATTGCCAGGCACCGCCCAGGCATTCTTAGGCATTGCCATGCATTGTCTAGGCATTGCCAAGCATTGCCCGGGCATTGCTAGGCATTGTCAGGCATTGCTAGGCATTGCCAGGCATTGCCCAAGCATTGCCATGCGTTTCCAGCGATTGCCCAAGCATTGCCAGGCATTGCCAGGCATTTCCAAGCTTTGCCAAGGTATTGCGAGGCATTGCCATGAATTGCCCAGGCATTACAAGGAATTGTTAGGCATTACCAGGCCTTTTCCAGGCATTGCCAGGCATTGCCCAGGCATTGCCAAGACATTGCAAAGCATTGCCAGGAATTTCGAGGCATTGCTAGGCATTGCCAGACATTGCCGAGGCATTGCCCGAGCATTGCCAGGCATTGCCCAGGCATTGCCAAGACATTGCAAAGCATTGCCAGGAATTTCGAGGCATTGCTAGGCATTGCCAGACATTGCCGAGGCATTGCCCGAGCATTGCCAGGCTTTGCCCAGGTATTGCCAGGCACTGCCCACGCATTTCCGGGCATTGCCCAGGCATTGCCAGGCATTACCCAGGCATTCTCAGTCATTGTCCAGGCATTCCACGGCATTGCCAAGCATTGCCAAGCATTGCCCAGGCATTGCCAGGCATTGTTAGGCATTGCCCAGGCATTGCCCAGCATTTCCAGGCATTGCCGAGGCATTGCTAGGCATTGCCCAGGCATTGCCACGCATCATCAGGCATTGCCAGGCATTGCCCAGGCATTGTATAGGCATTGCCCAGGCATTGCCAAGCATTGACAGGCATTACCTCGGCATTACCAGGCATTGCGAGGCATTGCAAGGCATTGCCAGGCATTGCCAGGCATGACCAAGGCATTGCCAAGGCATTACCAGGCTTTTTCCAGGCATTGCCAAGCATTGCACAAGCATTGCCAGGCATTGTTAGGCATTTTCAACCATTACGGAGGCATTGCGTGGCATTGCCCAGGCATTGCCAGGCATTGCCCAGGCATTGCCAGGCATTGCCAAGCATTGCTAGGCATTGCCCAGACATTTCCAATCATTAGAAGGCATTACCAGGCATTTCCCACGAATTGCCAGGCATTGCCCAGGCATTGCCAAGACATTGTCAGGCATTGTCAGGCATTGCCAAGCATTGCCAGACATTGCCCGGCATTGCCAAGCATTGCCCAGGCATTGTCAGGCATTGCAAGGCATAGCCCAGGCATTGCCATGCATTGCCCAGGCATTGCCCAAGCATTACCGAGCATTGCTAGGCATTGCCAGACATTGCCCGGCATTGCCAAGCATTGCCCAGGCATTGTCAGGCATTGCAAGGCATAGCCCAGGCATTGCCATGCATTGCCCAGGCATTGCCCAAGCATTACCGAGCATTGCTAGGCATTGCCAGGAATTGCCAACCATTGCCCTGGCATTACCAGGCATTGCCTTGACATTCCCCAGGCATTGCTAAGGCATTGGCACGCATTGCCATGCATTGCCATGCATTGCCAGGCATTGCCAGGCATGACCAGGCATTGCAAGGCATAACCTAGGCATTGCCAGGCATTGCATAGACATTCCCAGGCATTGCAAGGCATTTCCCACGCATTCCAATGCATTGCCAGGCATTGTCCATGCATTGCCAGGCACTGCCGGGCATTGCCAATCTTTCCCCAGGCGTTGCCAGGCATTGATAGGCATTGTCCAGGCATTGCCAAACATTACTGGGCATTGCCAGGCATTTCCCAGGCATTGCCAGGCCTTGCCAGGCATTACCCTGGCATTGCCAGGCATTTTCAGGCTTTGCCATGCATTGCCATGCATTCCCCAGGCATTGCACAGGCATTGTGCAGGCATTGCCAGGCATTGCCTAGGTATTGCCAGGTATTGCCAGGCATTTCCAGGCATTGCCAGGCATTACCTAGGCATTGCCAGGCATAGCCCAGGCATTGCCCGGCATTGCCATGCATTGCCAGGCATTGCCTAGGCATTTTCAGGCATTGTCAAGGAATAACCAGGCATTGCCAGTCATTGGCAGGCATTGCGGGGCATTCCCCAAGCATTGCTAGGCATTCCTATGCATTGCCCAGGCATTGCCCGAGATTGCCCAGACATTGCAAGGCATTGTCCAGGCATTACCAATCATTGTCAGGCATTACACAGGGATTGCGAGGCATTGCTAGGCATTGTTGGGCATTGCCAGGCATTGCCAGGCATTGCAAGGCATTGTCCAGGCATTACCAATCATTGTCAGGCATTACACAGGGATTGCGAGGCATTGCTAGGCATTGTTGGGCATTGCCAGGCATTGCCAGGCATTGCACAGGCATTGCCCAGGCATTACGAGGCTTTGCCCAGGCATTGCCAGGCATTACACAGGCATTGCGAGGCATTGTCCAGGCATTGCCAGGCATTGCCAAGCATTGCCCATGCATTGCTTGAAATTGCTACGCATTGCCCAGGCATTTCCAAGCATGTCCAAGCATTGTGATGCATTGCCCAGGCATTGCTAGGCATTGCCCGGGCATTTACAGGCATTGTCAGGCATTGCCATACATTCCCCAGGCTTTGTATAGGCATTGCCCAGGCATTGCCAGGCATTGACAGGCATTGCCAGGCATTGTCCAGGCATTGCCAAGCATTGGGAGGCATTGCCAGGCATTGACAGGCATTGCCAAGCATTGCAAGGCATTGTCAGGCATTGCCCAGGCATTCCTAGGCATTGGCAAGCATTACCGAGGCATTTCCTGGCATTGCCTAGGCATTACCAGGCATTACCAAGGCATTGCTAGGCATTGCCAAGCATTGCTAGACATTGACCAGGCATTTTCCGGCATTGCCAGGCATTACAAGGCATTGCCCACAAATTGCAAGGCATTGCCCAGGCATTGCCAAGACATTGCCTTGCATTGCCAGGCATTGCCCGGCATTGCAAGGCATTGCCCAGGCATTGCCAGGCATAGCCCAGGGATTGCCATTCATTGCCAGGCATTGCCCAGGCATTACCATACATTACCATGCATTGCCAGGCATTGCCACGCATTGCCCAAGCATTACCAGGCATTGCCTTGGCATTATCCAAGCATTGCTAAGGCATTGCCAGGTATTACCAAGCATTACCAGACATTTCCAGGCATTGCCACGCATTGACGGGCATTGCCCGGGCATTGCCCAGGCATTGCCAGGCATTGCACAGGCATTCCCAGGCATTTTCAGGCATTGCCCAAGCATTCACAGGCCTTGCCAGGCATTTCCGGGCATTACCAAGCATTTCCATGGCATTACCAGGCATTGATAGGCATTTTCTAGGCATTGCCAAGCATTACTGGGCATTGCCAAGCATTTCCCAGGCATTGCTAGGGATTGCGAGGCATTCCACTGGCATTGCCAGGCATTGCCAAGCATTGCCACGCATTGCCCAGTCATTGCATAGGCATTGTACAGGCATTGCCAGGCATTGCCCAGGCATTGCCAGGTATTGCCAGGCATTTCCAGGCATTGCCAGGCATTACCTAGGCATTGCCTGGAATTGCCATGCATTGCCAGGCATTGCCCAAGCATTGCCAGGCATTGCATGGGCATTGCCAGGCATTGCTAGGCATTGCCAAGCATTGCCTAGGCATTGCCAGGCATTGTCAAGGATTAACCAGGCATTCCCATGTATTTCCCAAGCATTGCCAGGCATTCATAGGCATTGCCCAGGCATTGCCAGGCATTGTCAAGGATTAACCAGGCATTCCCATGTATTTCCCAAGCATTGCCAGGCATTCATAGGCATTGCCCAGGCATTGCCAGGCATTTCCAGAGATTTCTCAGGCATTGCAAGGCATTGCCAAGGCATTACCAAGCATTGCCAGGCATTACTGAGGGATTGCCAGGCAATGGCAGACATTGTCAGGCATTGCGAGACATTGCCCAGGCATTGCCAGGCATTGCAAGGCATTGCCAAGGCATTACCAAGCATTGCCAGGCATTACTGAGGGATTGCCAGGCAATGGCAGACATTGTCAGGCATTGCGAGACATTGCCCAGGCATTGCCAGGCGTTGCCCAGGCATTGCCAGGCATTGTCTAGGCGTTGCCAAGCGTTGCCCAAACATTTCCAAGCATTGCAAGGCATTGCAATGCATTATCCATGCATTGCCAGGCATTGCCCGGGCATTTCCAGGCATTGCTAGGAATTGCCAGACATTGTCAAGCATTGCTCAGGCTGTGCCAGGCATTGCTCAAGCATTACCAAGCATTGCCATGCATTGCCCAGGCATTGCCAGGCAGTGCCCAGGCATTGCCAGGCATTGCTAGGAATTGCCAGACATTGTCAAGCATTGCTCAGGCTGTGCCAGGCATTGCTCAAGCATTACCAAGCATTGCCATGCATTGCCCAGGCATTGCCAGGCAGTGCCCAGGCATTGCCAGGCATTGCCTACGCATTGCCACGCATTGCCCAGGCATTGCCAGGCATTGCCAGGCATTGTCCAGGCATTGCTTGGCATTGCCCAGGCATTGCTAGGCATTGCCAGGCATTGCCAGTCATTGCCAGGCATTGCCAGGCATTGCCAGGCATTGTCCAGGCATTGCTTGGCATTGCCCAGGCATTGCTAGGCATTGCCAGGCATTGCCAGTCATTGCCAGGCATTGGCCATGCATTGCTAGGCATTACACAAGCATTGCCAGGCATTCCGAGGCATTCTCCAGGCATTGCTAGGCATTGCCAGGCCTTGCCCAAGCAACTCTTGCACAACTATTGCACAACTCTGGCACAACTTTGGCTCACCTATGGCACAACTCTGGTACAACTCTGGCTCACCTAAGGCACAACTCTGGCACAACTCTGGCACACCTCTGGCACCAATCTGGCACAACTCTGGCACCACTCTGGCACAACTCTGGCACACCTCTTGCACAATTCTGGCACAACTCTGGCACAACTCTGGCACAGCTCTGGCACAACTCTGGGACAATTCTGGCTCAACTCAGGCACAACTCTGGCACAACTATGGGACAACGCTGGCACAACTCTGGCACAACTCTGGCACAGCTCTGGCACAACTCTGGGACAATTCTGGCTCAACTCAGGCACAACTCTGGCACAACTATGGGACAACGCTGGCACAACTCTGGCACAACTCTGGCACAGCTCTGGCACAACTCTGGGACAATTCTGGCTCAACTCAGGCACAACTCTGGCACAACTATGGGACAACGCTGGCACAACTCTGGCACAACTCTGGCACAGCTCTGGCACAACTCTGGGACAATTCTGGCTCAACTCAGGCACAACTCTGGCACAACTATGGGACAACGCTGGCACAACTCTGGCACAACTCTGGCACAGCTCTGGCACAACTCTGGGACAATTCTGGCTCAACTCAGGCACAACTCTGGCACAACTATGGGACAACGCTGGCACAACTCTGGCACAACTCTGGCACAGCTCTGGCACAACTCTGGGACAATTCTGGCTCAACTCAGGCACAACTCTGGCACAACTATGGGACAACGCTGGCACAACTCTGGCACAACTCTGGCACAGCTCTGGCACAACTCTGGGACAATTCTGGCTCAACTCAGGCACAACTCTGGCACAACTATGGGACAACGCTGGCACAACTCTGGCACAACTCTGGCACAGCTCTGGCACAACTCTGGGACAATTCTGGCTCAACTCAGGCACAACTCTGGCACAACTATGGGACAACGCTGGCACAACTCTGGCACAACTCTGGCACAGCTCTGGCACAACTCTGGGACAATTCTGGCTCAACTCAGGCACAACTCTGGCACAACTATGGGACAACGCTGGCACAACTCTGGCACAACTCTGGCACAGCTCTGGCACAACTCTGGGACAATTCTGGCTCAACTCAGGCACAACTCTGGCACAACTATGGGACAACGCTGGCACAACTCTGGCACAACTCTGGCACAGCTCTGGCACAACTCTGGGACAATTCTGGCTCAACTCAGGCACAACTCTGGCACAACTATGGGACAACGCTGGCACAACTCTGGCACAACTCTGGCACAGCTCTGGCACAACTCTGGGACAATTCTGGCTCAACTCAGGCACAACTCTGGCACAACTATGGGACAACGCTGGCACAACTCTGGCACAACTCTGGCACAGCTCTGGCACAACTCTGGGACAATTCTGGCTCAACTCAGGCACAACTCTGGCACAACTATGGGACAACGCTGGCACAACTCTGGCACAACTCTGGCACAACTTTGGTACAACTCTGGCACAACTCTGGCACAACTCTGGCACAACTCTGGCACAAATCTGGCCCAACTCTGGCACAACTCTGGCACAACTCTGGCTCAACTTTGGCACAACGTTGGCACGACCTTGGCACAACTCTGGCACAACTCTGGCATAACTCTGGCACAACTCTGGCACAACTCTGGCACAAATCTGGTACAATCCACGCACAACTCTGGCACAGCTCTGGCACAACTATTGCACAACTCTGGCACAACTCTGGCACAACTCTGGCACAACTATGGTACAACTCAGGCACAACTTTGGCACGACTCCAGCACTACTATGGCACAACTCTGGCACAACTCGGCACAACTCTGGCACAACTATGGCACAACTCTGGCACACCTCTGGCACAACACTGGCACAACTCAGGCACAACTCTCGGAAAACTATGGCACAACTCCTGCACAAATCTGTCACTGCTCTGGCTCGCCTGTCGCACAACTCTTGCACAACTCTGGCACAACTCTGGCACAACTCTGGCACAACTCTGGCACAACTATGGCACAACTCTGGCACAACTCTGGCACAACTCTG
>SZWC01000211.1:304151-314969 GCA_023375785.1 Penium margaritaceum | reverse complement strand
TGGCACAACTCTGGCTCAACTCTGGCACAACTCTGGCACAACTCTGGCACAACTCTGGCACACCTCTGGCACAACTCTGGCACAACTCTGGCATAACTTTGGCACAACGTTTGCACAACTATGGCACAACTCTGGCACAACTCTGGCACAACTCTGGCACAACTCTGGCACAGCTCTAAGCAACTATGGCACAACTCTGGCACACCTCTGACACAACTCTGGAACAACTCCGGCACAACTGTGGCACAACTCTCCCATAACCCTGGCACAACTCTGGCACAAATATGGTACAACTCTGGCACAACTCTGGCACAACTCTGGCTGAAATCTGGCACAACCTCTGGTACAACTCTGGCACAACTATGGCACAACTCTGGCACAACTCTGACACAACTATGGCACAACTCTGGCACAACTCTAGCACAAGTCTGGCACGACTCTGGCACAACTCTGGCACAACTCAGGCACAACTCTGGCACAACTCTAGCACAACTATAGCACAACTCTGGGAAAACTCTGGCACAACTCTTGCACAACTCTGGCACAACTCTGGTACAACTCTGGCACAACTCTGGCACAAATCTGTCACAACTCTGGCACAACTATGGCACATCTCTGGCACAACTCTGGCACAACCCTGGCACAACTCTGGCACAACTCTGGCACAACTCTGGCACAACTCTGGCACAACTCTGGCACAACTCTGGCACAACTCTGGCACAAATCTGTCACAACTCTGGCACAACTATGGCACATCTCTGGCACAACTCTGGCACAACCCTGGCACAACTCTGGCACAACTCTGGGACAACTCTGGCACAACTCTGGCACAACTTTGGCACAACTCTGGCACAACTCTGGCACAACTCGGCCACAACTCTGGCACAACTCTTGCACAACTCTTGCACAACTCTGGCACAACTCTGGCTCACCTATGGCACAACTCTGGCACAACTATGGCACAACTCTGGCTCATCTCTGGCACAACTCTGGGACAGCTATGGGACATATCTGGCACAACTCTCGCATAACCCTGGCACAACTCTTGCATATCTCTGGCACAAATATTGAATGTTTCTGGCACAACTATGGCATAACTCTGGCACAACTCGTGCACAACTCTGGCACAACTCTGGCTCACCTATGGCACAAGTCTGGCACAATTCTGGCACAACTATGGCACAACTCTGGCACAACTCAGGCACAACTCTGGCACAACTCTGGCACAACTCTGGCACAACTATGGCACAACTCTGGCACGACTCTGGCACAAGTCTGGCACAAGTCTGGCATAACTCTGGGACAACTCTGGCAAAACTCTGGCACAACTCTCGCACAACTCTCGCACAACTCTCGCACAACTCTCGCACAACTCTCGCACAACTCTCGCACAACTCTCGCACAACTCTCGCACAACTCTCGCACAACTCTCGCACAACTCTCGCACAACTCTCGCACAACTCTCGCACAACTCTCGCACAACTCTCGCACAACTCTCGCACAACTCTCGCACAACTCTCGCACAACTCTCGCACAACTCTCGCACAACTCTCGCACAACTCTCGCACAACTCTCGCACAACTCTCGCACAACTCTCGCACAACTCTCGCACAACTCTCGCACAACTCTCGCACAACTCTCGCACAACTCTCGCACAACTCTCGCACAACTCTCGCACAACTCTCGCACAACTCTCGCACAACTCTCGCACAACTCTCGCACAACTCTCGCACAACTCTCGCACAACTCTCGCACAACTCTCGCACAACTCTCGCACAACTCTCGCACAACTCTCGCACAACTCTCGCACAACTCTCGCACAACTCTCGCACAACTCTCGCACAACTCTCGCACAACTCTCGCACAACTCTCGCACAACTCTCGCACAACTCTCGCACAACTCTCGCACAACTCTCGCACAACTCTCGCACAACTCTCGCACAACTCTCGCACAACTCTCGCACAACTCTCGCACAACTCTCGCACAACTCTCGCACAACTCTCGCACAACTCTCGCACAACTCTCGCACAACTCTCGCACAACTCTCGCACAACTCTCGCACAACTCTCGCACAACTCTCGCACAACTCTCGCACAACTCTCGCACAACTCTCGCACAACTCTCGCACAACTCTCGCACAACTCTCGCACAACTCTCGCACAACTCTCGCACAACTCTCGCACAACTCTCGCACAACTCTCGCACAACTCTCGCACAACTCTCGCACAACTCTCGCACAACTCTCGCACAACTCTCGCACAACTCTCGCACAACTCTCGCACAACTCTCGCACAACTCTCGCACAACTCTCGCACAACTCTCGCACAACTCTCGCACAACTCTCGCACAACTCTCGCACAACTCTCGCACAACTCTCGCACAACTCTCGCACAACTCTCGCACAACTCTCGCACAACTCTCGCACAACTCTCGCACAACTCTCGCACAACTCTCGCACAACTCTCGCACAACTCTCGCACAACTCTCGCACAACTCTCGCACAACTCTCGCACAACTCTCGCACAACTCTCGCACAACTCTCGCACAACTCTCGCACAACTCTCGCACAACTCTCGCACAACTCTCGCACAACTCCGGCACAACTCTGGCACACCTCTGGCACAACCCTGGCACAACTATTGCACAACTCTGGCACAACTCTGGCACAACGTTGGCATAACTCTGGCACAACCCTGGCACAACTCTGGCACAACTCTGGCACAACTCTGGCACAGCTCTGGCACAACTATGGCACTACTATGGCACAACACTGACACAACTCTGGAACAACTCCGGCACAACTCTGGCACAACTCTCGCATAACCCTGGCACAAGTCTGGCACAAATATGGTACAACTCTTGCACAACTCTGGCATAACTCTGGCTGAACTCTGGCACAACTCTGGTACAACTCTGGCACAACTATGGCGCAACTCTGGCAAAACTGTGACACAACTCTGGCACAACTCTGGCACATCTCTAGCACAAGTATGGCACGACTCTGGCACAACTCTGGCACAACTCTGGCACAACTCTGGCACAACTCTGGCACAACTCTAGCACAACTCTAGCACAGCTCTGGGACAACTCTGGCACAACTCTTGCACAACACTTGCACAACTCTTGCACAACTCTGGTACGACTCTGGCACAACTGTGGCACAAATCTGGCACAACTCTGGCACAACTATGGCACAACTCTGGCACAACCCTGGCACAACTCTGGCACAACTCTGGCAGAACTCTGGCACAACTGTGGCACAACCCTGGCACAACTCTGGCACAACTCTGGCACAACTCGGGCACAACTCTGGCACAACTCTGGCACAACTCTTGCACAATCCTGGCACAACTCTGGCTCACCTATGGCACAACTCTTGCACAACTCTGGCACAACTCTGGCACATATCTGGCACAACTCTGGGACAACTATGGCACATATCTGGCACAAATCTCGCATAACCCTGGCACAACTCTTGCATATATCTGGCACAAATCTTGAATGACTCTGGCACAACTCTGACATAACTCTCGCACAGCTCTTGCACAACTCTTGCACAACTCTTGCACAACTCTGGTACGACTCTGGCACAACTCTGGCACAACTCTGGCACAACTCTGGCACAACTCTGGCACAACTCTGGCACACCTCTGGCACAACTCTGACACAACTCTGGCACACCTCTGGCACAACTCTGACACAACTCTGGCACACCTCTGGCACAACTCTGACACAACTCTGGCACACCTCTGGCACAACTCTGACACAACTCTGGCACACCTCTGGCACAACTCTGACACAACTCTGGCACACCTCTGGCACAACTCTGACACAACTCTGGCACACCTCTGGCACAACTCTGACACAACTCTGGCACACCTCTGGCACAACTCTGACACAACTCTGGCACACCTCTGGCACAACTCTGACACAACTCTGGCACACCTCTGGCACAACTCTGACACAACTCTGGCACACCTCTGGCACAACTCTGACACAACTCTGGCACACCTCTGGCACAACTCTGACACAACTCTGGCACACCTCTGGCACAACTCTGACACAACTCTGGCACACCTCTGGCACAACTCTGACACAACTCTGGCACACCTCTGGCACAACTCTGACACAACTCTGGCACACCTCTGGCACAACTCTGACACAACTCTGGCACACCTCTGGCACAACTCTGACACAACTCTGGCACACCTCTGGCACAACTCTGACACAACTCTGGCACACCTCTGGCACAACTCTGACACAACTCTGGCACACCTCTGGCACAACTCTGACACAACTCTGGCACACCTCTGGCACAACTCTGACACAACTCTGGCACACCTCTGGCACAACTCTGACACAACTCTGGCACACCTCTGGCACAACTCTGACACAACTCTGGCACACCTCTGGCACAACTCTGACACAACTCTGGCACACCTCTGGCACAACTCTGACACAACTCTGGCACACCTCTGGCACAACTCTGACACAACTCTGGCACACCTCTGGCACAACTCTGACACAACTCTGGCACACCTCTGGCACAACTCTGACACAACTCTGGCACACCTCTGGCACAACTCTGACACAACTCTGGCACACCTCTGGCACAACTCTGACACAACTCTGGCACACCTCTGGCACAACTCTGACACAACTCTGGCACACCTCTGGCACAACTCTGACACAACTCTGGCACACCTCTGGCACAACTCTGACACAACTCTGGCACACCTCTGGCACAACTCTGACACAACTCTGGCACACCTCTGGCACAACTCTGACACAACTCTGGCACACCTCTGGCACAACTCTGACACAACTCTGGCACACCTCTGGCACAACTCTGACACAACTCTGGCACACCTCTGGCACAACTCTGACACAACTCTGGCACACCTCTGGCACAACTCTGACACAACTCTGGCACACCTCTGGCACAACTCTGACACAACTCTGGCACACCTCTGGCACAACTCTGACACAACTCTGGCACACCTCTGGCACAACTCTGACACAACTCTGGCACACCTCTGGCACAACTCTGACACAACTCTGGCACACCTCTGGCACAACTCTGACACAACTCTGGCACACCTCTGGCACAACTCTGACACAACTCTGGCACACCTCTGGCACAACTCTGACACAACTCTGGCACACCTCTGGCACAACTCTGACACAACTCTGGCACACCTCTGGCACAACTCTGACACAACTCTGGCACACCTCTGGCACAACTCTGACACAACTCTGGCACACCTCTGGCACAACTCTGACACAACTCTGGCACACCTCTGGCACAACTCTGACACAACTCTGGCACACCTCTGGCACAACTCTGACACAACTCTGGCACACCTCTGGCACAACTCTGACACAACTCTGGCACACCTCTGGCACAACTCTGACACAACTCTGGCACACCTCTGGCACAACTCTGACACAACTCTGGCACACCTCTGGCACAACTCTGACACAACTCTGGCACACCTCTGGCACAACTCTGACACAACTCTGGCACACCTCTGGCACAACTCTGACACAACTCTGGCACACCTCTGGCACAACTCTGACACAACTCTGGCACACCTCTGGCACAACTCTGACACAACTCTGGCACACCTCTGGCACAACTCTGACACAACTCTGGCACACCTCTGGCACAACTCTGACACAACTCTGGCACACCTCTGGCACAACTCTGACACAACTCTGGCACACCTCTGGCACAACTCTGACACAACTCTGGCACACCTCTGGCACAACTCTGACACAACTCTGGCACACCTCTGGCACAACTCTGACACAACTCTGGCACACCTCTGGCACAACTCTGACACAACTCTGGCACACCTCTGGCACAACTCTGACACAACTCTGGCACACCTCTGGCACAACTCTGACACAACTCTGGCACACCTCTGGCACAACTCTGACACAACTCTGGCACACCTCTGGCACAACTCTGACACAACTCTGGCACACCTCTGGCACAACTCTGACACAACTCTGGCACACCTCTGGCACAACTCTGACACAACTCTGGCACACCTCTGGCACAACTCTGACACAACTCTGGCACACCTCTGGCACAACTCTGACACAACTCTGGCACACCTCTGGCACAACTCTGACACAACTCTGGCACACCTCTGGCACAACTCTGACACAACTCTGGCACACCTCTGGCACAACTCTGACACAACTCTGGCACACCTCTGGCACAACTCTGACACAACTCTGGCACACCTCTGGCACAACTCTGACACAACTCTGGCACACCTCTGGCACAACTCTGACACAACTCTGGCACACCTCTGGCACAACTCTGACACAACTCTGGCACACCTCTGGCACAACTCTGACACAACTCTGGCACACCTCTGGCACAACTCTGACACAACTCTGGCACACCTCTGGCACAACTCTGACACAACTCTGGCACACCTCTGGCACAACTCTGACACAACTCTGGCACACCTCTGGCACAACTCTGACACAACTCTGGCACACCTCTGGCACAACTCTGACACAACTCTGGCACACCTCTGGCACAACTCTGACACAACTCTGGCACACCTCTGGCACAACTCTGACACAACTCTGGCACACCTCTGGCACAACTCTGACACAACTCTGGCACACCTCTGGCACAACTCTGACACAACTCTGGCACACCTCTGGCACAACTCTGACACAACTCTGGCACACCTCTGGCACAACTCTGACACAACTCTGGCACACCTCTGGCACAACTCTGACACAACTCTGGCACACCTCTGGCACAACTCTGACACAACTCTGGCACACCTCTGGCACAACTCTGACACAACTCTGGCACACCTCTGGCACAACTCTGACACAACTCTGGCACACCTCTGGCACAACTCTGACACAACTCTGGCACACCTCTGGCACAACTCTGACACAACTCTGGCACACCTCTGGCACAACTCTGACACAACTCTGGCACACCTCTGGCACAACTCTGACACAACTCTGGCACACCTCTGGCACAACTCTGACACAACTCTGGCACACCTCTGGCACAACTCTGACACAACTCTGGCACACCTCTGGCACAACTCTGACACAACTCTGGCACACCTCTGGCACAACTCTGACACAACTCTGGCACACCTCTGGCACAACTCTGACACAACTCTGGCACACCTCTGGCACAACTCTGACACAACTCTGGCACACCTCTGGCACAACTCTGACACAACTCTGGCACACCTCTGGCACAACTCTGACACAACTCTGGCACACCTCTGGCACAACTCTGACACAACTCTGGCACACCTCTGGCACAACTCTGACACAACTCTGGCACACCTCTGGCACAACTCTGACACAACTCTGGCACACCTCTGGCACAACTCTGACACAACTCTGGCACACCTCTGGCACAACTCTGACACAACTCTGGCACACCTCTGGCACAACTCTGACACAACTCTGGCACACCTCTGGCACAACTCTGACACAACTCTGGCACACCTCTGGCACAACTCTGACACAACTCTGGCACACCTCTGGCACAACTCTGACACAACTCTGGCACACCTCTGGCACAACTCTGACACAACTCTGGCACACCTCTGGCACAACTCTGACACAACTCTGGCACACCTCTGGCACAACTCTGACACAACTCTGGCACACCTCTGGCACAACTCTGACACAACTCTGGCACACCTCTGGCACAACTCTGACACAACTCTGGCACACCTCTGGCACAACTCTGACACAACTCTGGCACACCTCTGGCACAACTCTGACACAACTCTGGCACACCTCTGGCACAACTCTGACACAACTCTGGCACACCTCTGGCACAACTCTGACACAACTCTGGCACACCTCTGGCACAACTCTGACACAACTCTGGCACACCTCTGGCACAACTCTGACACAACTCTGGCACACCTCTGGCACAACTCTGACACAACTCTGGCACACCTCTGGCACAACTCTGACACAACTCTGGCACACCTCTGGCACAACTCTGACACAACTCTGGCACACCTCTGGCACAACTCTGACACAACTCTGGCACACCTCTGGCACAACTCTGACACAACTCTGGCACACCTCTGGCACAACTCTGACACAACTCTGGCACAACTCCGGCACAACTCTGGCACAACTCTCGCATAACTCTGGCACAACTCTGGCACAAATCTGGTACAGCTCTGGCACAACTCTGGCACAACTCTGGTCGAACTCTGGCACAACTCTGGTACAACTCAGGCACAACTATGGCACAACTCTGGCACAACTCTGACACAACTCTGGCACAACTCTGGCACAACTCTAGCACATGTCTGGCACGACTCTGGCACAACTCTGGCACAACTCTGGCAGAGCTCTAGCACAACTCTAGCACAACTCTGGCACAGCTCTGGCACAACTCTGGCACAACTCTGGCACAACTCAGGCACAATTCTGGCACAACTCTGGGACAACTCTGGCACAACTCTTTCACAACTCTGGCACAACTCTGGTACAACACTGGCACAACTCTGGCACAAATCTGGCACAACTATGGCACAACTATGGCACAAATCATGCACAACTCTGGCACAACCCTGGCACAACTCCGGCACAACTCTGGCACAACTCTGGCACAACTCTGGCACAACTGTAGCACGACTCTGGCACAACTCTGGCACAACTCTGGCACAACTATGGCACAACTCTGGCACAACTCTGGCACAACTATGGTACAACTCTGGCACAACTCTAGCACAACTCAGGCACAAATATGGCACAACTCTGGCATATTTCTGGCAAAACTCTGGCACATCACTGGCACAACTCTGGCACGACTCTGGCACTAGTCTGGCACGACTTTGGCACATCTCTGGCATGACTATGGCACAACACTGGCAAACCTCTGGCACAAATCGGCACAACTCTAGCTCAACTCTGGCACAACTCTGGCACAACTCTGGCACAACCCTGGCACAACTCTGGCACAACTCTGGCACAACTCTGGCACAACTCTGGCACAACTCTGGCACAACTCTGGCACAACTCTGGCACAAATCTGGCACAACTCTGGCACAACTCTGGCACAACTCTGGCACAACTCTGGCACAACTCTGGCATAACTGGGGCACAACTCTGGCACAACTCTGGCACAACTCTTGCACAACTCTGGCACAACTCTGGCTCACCTATGGCACAACTTTGGCACAACTCTGGCAAAACTATGGCACAACTTTGGCACAACTCTGGGACGACTATGGCACATCTCTGGCACAACTCTCGCATAACCCTGGCACAACTCTTGCATATCTCTGGCACAAATCTTGAATGACTCTGGCACAACTCTGGCATAACACTGGCACAACTATTGGACAACTCTGGCACAACTCTGGCTCACCTATGGCACAACTCTGACACAACTCTGGCACAACTCTGGCACAACTCTGGCACAACTCTGGCACAACTCTGGCACAACTCTGGCACAGCTCAGGCACAACTCAGGCACAACTCTGGCACAACTCTAGCACAAGTATGGCACATCTCTGGCACAACTCTGGCACAACTCTGGCATAACTCTGGCACAAATTTGGCACAACTCTGGCACTATTCTGGCACGACTCCGCACAACTCTGGCACAACTCTGGCACAACTCTGGCACAACTATGGCACAACTCTCGCATAACCTTGGCACAACTCTTGCACAACTCTGGCACAATTCTGGCATAACTCTGGTACAACTCTGGCACATCTCTGGCATATCTCTGGCACAACTCTGGCACAACTCTCGCATAACCTTGGCACAACTCTTGCACAACTCTGGCACAATTCTGGCATAACTCTGGTACAACTCTGGCACATCTCTGGCATATCTCTGGCACAACTCTGGCACAACTATGGCATAACTCTAGCACAACTCCGGCACAACTCTGGCACGAATATGGTACACCTCTGGCACAACTATGGCACAACTCAGGCACAACTCTGGCACAACTCTGGCACAACTCTGGCACAACTCCGGCACAACTCTGGCACGAATATGGTACACCTCTGGCACAACTATGGCACAACTCAGGCACAACTCTGGCACAACTCTGGCACAACTCTGGCACAACAGTGGTACAACTCTGGCACAACTATGGCACAAGTCTGGCACGACTCTGGCACAACTCTGGCACGACTCTGGCACAACTCTGGCACAACGTTGGCACAAGTCGGCACAACTCTGGGACAACTCCAGCACAACTATGGCACAACTATGGCATAACTATGGCATAACTCTGGCACAACTCTGGCACAATTCTGGCACAACTCTGGCATAACTCTGGCACAACGTTGGCACAACTCTGGCACAACTCTGTCATAACCCTGGGACAACTCTTGCATAACTCTGGCACAGCTCTGGCCCAACACTGGCACAACTCTGGTACAACTCTGGCACAACTCTGGAACAACTCTGGCACAGCTCTGGCACAACTCTGGAACAACTCTGAAACGACTCTGGCACAACTCTTGCACAACTCTGGCAAAACTCCGGCATCACTCTGGCACAACTCTTGCACAACTCTGGCACAAACCTGGCACAACTCTCGCACAACTATGGCACAACATTGGCACAACTCTGGCACAACTCTGGCACAACTCTGGCATAACCCTGGCACAGCTCTTGCATTACTCTGGCACAGCTTTGGCCCAAACACTGGCACCGCTCTGGTACAACTCTGGCACAACTCTGGCACAACCTTGGCACAACTCTGGCACACTGTGGCACAACTCTGGCACAACTCTGGCACAACTCTGGCACAACTCTGGCACAA
>SZWC01000211.1:281282-303182 GCA_023375785.1 Penium margaritaceum | reverse complement strand
TGGTACAACTCTGGCACAACTCTGGCACAACCTTGGCACAACTCTGGCACACTGTGGCACAACTCTGGCACAACTCTGGCACAACTCTGGCACAATGTTGGCACATCTCTGGCACAACTCTGGCACAACTCTCGCACAACTCTCGCACAACTCTTGCACAACTCTGGCACTACTCTGGCACAACTCTGGCAAAACTCTGGCACAACATTGGCTTAACTCTGGCGCAACTATTGCACAACTCTGGCACAAATCTGGCACAACTCTGGCACAGCTCTGGCACAACTATGGCACACCTCTGGCACAACTCTGACACAACTCTGGCACAACTCCGGCACAACTCTGGCACAACTCCGGCACAACTCTAGCACAACTCTCGCATAACCCTGGCACAACTCTGGCACAAATATGGTATAACTCTGGCACAACTCTGGCACAACTCTGGCCGAACTCTGGCACAACTACCAAAGGGTGACGCTCTAGTGCCAAAGTGTGACGCTCTAGTTCCAAAGTGCGACACTCTATTGTAAGAGTGTGACGCTCTAGTGCCAAAGTTCGAAACTATAGTAACAAAGTGTGAGCCTCTAGTGCCAAAGTGTGACGCTCAAGTTCCAAAGTAAGATGCTCTATTGCCAAAGTGTGACGCTCTATTGCTAAAGCGGACGCTCTAGTGCCAAAGTGTGAGCCTCTAGTGCCAAAGTGTGACGCTCAAGTTCCAAAGTAAGATGCTCTATTGCCAAAGTGTGACGCTCTATTGCTAAAGCGGACGCTCTAGTGCCAAAGTGTGACGCTCTAGTGCCAACGTCTGACACTCGAGTGCCAAAGTGTGACGCTCTAGTGCCAAAGTGTGAGGCTCTAGTGCCAAAGTGTGACGCTCCAGTGCCAAAGTGTAACACTCTAGTGCCAAAGTGTGACGCTCTAGTGCCAAAGTGTGAGGCTCTAGTGCCAAAGTGTGACGCTCCAGTGCCAAAGTGTAACACTCTAGTGCCAAGTTGTGATGCTCTGATGTCAATGTTTGGAGCCCTTGTGCCAAAGTGCAACGCTCTAGTGCCAAAGTTTGACGCTGTAGTGCCAAAGTCTGACGGTCTAGTGCCAGAGTTTGAAGCTCTAGTGCCAAAGCGTGTGACGCTCTAGTGCCAAAGTGTGACTCTCTAGCGCCAAAGTATGACGCTCTAGTGCCAAAGTGTGAATCTCTAGTGCCAAAGTGTGATGCTCTAGTGCCAAAGTGTGACGCTCTAGTACTAAAGTGTGACGCTCTAGTACCAAAGTGATTCTCTAGTTCCAAAGTGCGACACTGTATTACCAAAGTGTGACGCTCTAGTGGCACACTGACACTCTAGTTCCAAAGTGCGACACTCTATTGCCAAAGTGTGACGCTCTACTGCCAATGTGTGATGCTCTAGTGCCAAAGTGTGGAACTATAGAGCCAAAGTGTGATGCTCTAGTGCCAAGGTGTGAAACTCTAGTGCCAAAGTGTGATGCTCACGTGCCAAAATGTGATGCTCCTATGCCAAAGTGTGACGCTCGAGTGCCAAAGTGTGAAGCTCTAGTGCCAATGTGTGACGCTCTAGTGCCAAAGTGTGACACTCTATTGCAAACGTGTGACGCTTTAGTGCCAAAGTTTGACGCTCTAGTGCCCAAGTGTGACGCTCTACTGCCAAAGTGTGAAGGTCTAGAACCACACTGGGACATTCTAGTGCCAAATTGTGAAGCGCTAGTTCCAAAGTGTGACGCTCTAGTGCCAAAGTGTGACGCTGTACTGCCAAAGTGCGACGTTCTAGTGCCAAAGTGTGACGCTATAGTGCCAAAGTGTGAAGCGCTAGTTCCAAAGTGTGACGCTCTAGTGCCAAAGTGTGACGCTGTACTGCCAAAGTGCGACGTTCTAGTGCCAAAGTGTGACGCTATAGTGCCAAAGTGTGACGCTCTAGTGCCAAAGTGTGACGCTCTAGTGCCAAAGTGCAAGGCTCTAGTGCCAAAGTTAGAATCTCTAGTGCCAACGTGTGATACTCTAGTGCGAAAGTGTGATGCTCTAGTGCCAAAGTGTGATACTGTAGTGCCAAAGTGTGACGCTGTACTGCCAAAGTGCGACGCTCTAGTGCCAAAGTATGACACTCTAGTGCCAAAGTGTGATGCTCTAGTGCCAACGTGTGACGCGCTAGTGCCAAAGTGTGACGCTCTACTTCCAAGGAGTGACGCTCTAGTGCCAAAGTGTAAGGCTCTAGTGCCAAAGTTAGAATCTCTAGTGCCAACGTGTGATACTCTAGTGCGAAAGTGTGATGCTCTAGTGCCAACGTGTGACGCGCTAGTGCCAAAGTGTGAAGCTCTAGTGCAAAAGTGTGATGCTCTAGTACCAAAGTGTGAAGGTCTGGTGCCACAGTGTGACGCTCTAGTGCCAAAGTGTGAAGCGCTAGTGCCAGAGTGCGACGCTCTAGTGCCAAAGTGTGACACTCTAGTGCCAAAGTGTGATGCTCTAGTGCCAAAGTGTGATGCTCTAGTGCCAAAGTGTGACGCTCTAGTCCCAAAGTGTGACACTATTGTGCCAAAGGGTGACGCTCTAGTACCAAAGTGTGACACTGCAAAGCCAAAGTGTGATGCTCTAGTGCCAACGTGTGACGCGCTAGTGCCAAAGTGTGAAGCACTAGTGCCAATGTGTGAAGCTCTTGTGTCAAAGTGTGATGCTCTACTGCCAAAGTGTGACGCTCTAGTGCCAAGGTTTGGAATTCTAGTGCCAACATGTGATGTTCTAGTGCCAACATGTGACGCTCTAGTGCCAAAGTGTGACGATCTAGTTCTCAAGTGTGACGCTCTAGTGCCAATGTGTGAAGCCTTGGAGCCAACGTGTAACGCTCTAGTGCCAAAGTGTGAAGCTCTAGTGCCAAAGTATGACACTCTAGTGCCAAAGTGTGAAGCTCTAGTGCCAATGTGTGACGCTGTAGTGCCAACGTGTGACGCTCTAGTGCCAAAGAATGACGATCTAGTGCCAAACTGGGATGCTCTAGTGCCAAAGTATGACACTCTAGTACCAAAGTATGAATCTCTAGTGCCAAAGTGTGACGCTCTAGTGCCAAAGTATGACGTTCTACTGCCAAACTAAGACGCTATAGTGCCAAAAGGTGACGCTCTAATGCCAACATTTGGAGCTCTAGTGCGAAAGTGTGATGCTCTATTGCCAAAGTGTGACACTCTAGTGCCAAAGTATGACACTGTAGTGCCAAGTCTGACGCTCTAGTGCTAGAGGTTGAAGCTCTAGTGCCAAAGTGTGCACTCGAGTTCCAAAGTGTGACACTCTAGTGTCAACGTGTGATGCTCTAGTGCCAAAGTATGAATCTCTAGTGCCACATTGTGATGCTATAGCGCCAAAGTATGATGCTCTAGTACCAAAGTGTGACGCTCTAGTACCAACGTGTGATGCTCTAGTGCCAAAGTATGAATCTCTAGTGCCACATTGTGATGCTATAGCGCCAAAGTATGATGCTCTAGTACCAAAGTGTGACGCTCTAGTACCAACGTGTGATGCTCTAGTTCCAAAGTGAGACACTCTATTGCCAAAGTGTGACGCTCTAGTGCCAAAATGTGATGCTCTAGTGCCAAAATTCGAGACTATAGTGCCAAAGTGTGACACTCTAGTGCCAAATTGTGACACTGGAGTGCCAAAGTGTGACGCTCTAGTGCCAAAATGTGATGCTCTAGTGCCAAAATTCGAGACTATAGTGCCAAAGTGTGACACTCTAGTGCCAAATTGTGACACTGGAGTGCCAAAGTGTGATGCTCTAGTTCCAAGGAGTGACGCTCTAGTGCCAAAGTGTGAAGCTCTATTGCCAAAGTGTGACGCTCTAGTGCCAATGTGTGATGCTCTAGTGTCAAAGTGTCACGCTGTAGTGCCAACGTGTGGAACTCTAGTGCCAAAGTGTCACGCTCTAGTGCCAAGGTGTGAAGCTATAGTGCCAGAGTGCGATGCTCAAGTGCCAAAATGTGATGCTCTTGTGCCAAAGTGTTACTCTCAAGTGCCAAAGTGTGAAGCTCTAGTGCCAACGTCTGACTCTCTGGTGCCAAAGTGTGTCGCTCTAGTGCAAAAGTGTGACGCTCTAGTGCCAAAGTGTGACGATCTAGTACCCAAGTAAGACGCTCTAGTGCCAAAGTGTGTCGCTCTAGTGCAAAAGTGTGACGCTCTAGTGCCAAAGTGTGACGATCTAGTACCCAAGTAAGACGCTCTAGTGCCAAAGTGTGAAGGTCTAGTGCCACAGTGTGATGCTCTAGTGCCAGAGTGTGAAGCGTCAGTGCCAAAGTGTGACGCTCTAGTGCAAAAGTGTGACGCTCTAGTGCCAAAGTGTGACGCTCTAGTGCCAAAGTGTGACGCTCTAGTGCCAGAGTGTGAAGCGTCAGTGCCAAAGTGTGACGCTCTAGTGCAAAAGTGTGACGCTCTAGTGCCAAAGTGTGACGCTCTAGTGCCAAAGTGTGACGCTCTAGTGCCAAAGTATGACGCTCTAGTCTAAAAGTACGACGCTCTTGTACCAAAGTCTGACGCTTCAGTGCCAAAGTGTGAAGGTATAGTGCCATAGTGTGACGCTCTAGTGTCAGAGTGTGAAGTGCTAGTACCAAAGTGTGACGCTCTAGTGCAAAAGTGTGACACTCTAGTGCCAAAGTGTGACGCTCTAGTGCCAAAGTGTGACGCTCTAGTGCCAAAGTGTGACGCTCTAGTCTCAAAGTATGGCACTCTTGTGCCAAAGTGTGACGCTTCAGTGCCAAATTGTGAAGGTCTAGTGCCACAGTGTGACGCTCTAGTGCCAAAGTGTGAAGCGCTAGTGCCAAAGTGTGACGCTCTATTGCCAAATTGTGACGCTCTTATGCCAAAGTGTGACGCTCTAGTGCCAAAGTGTGACGCTCTTGTGCCAAAGTGTGACGCTCTAGTGCCAAAGTGTGACGCTCTAGTGCCAAAGTGTGACGCTCTAGTGCCAAAGTGTGACGCTCTAGTGCCGAATTGTAAAGCTATAGTGCCAAAGTTTGAAACTCTAGTGCCAAAGTGTGATGCTCTAGTGCCAAAGTGTGACGCTCTATTGCCAAATTGTGACGCTCTTATGCCAAAGTGTGACGCTCTAGTGCCAAAGTGTGACGCTCTGGTGCCAAAGTGTGACGCTCTAGTGCCAAAGTGTGACACTCTAGTGCCGAATTGTAAAGCTATAGTGCCAAAGTTTGAAACTCTAGTGCCAAAGTGTGATGCTCTAGTGCCAAAGTGTGACGCTCTACTTCCAAAGTGTGACGCTGTAGTGCCAAAGTCTCACACTCTAGTGCCAAAGTTTGAGGTTCTAGTGCCAAAATGTGACACTCTAGTGCCAAATTGTTACACTCTAGTGCCAAAGTGTGACGCTCCTGTGCCGATGTGTGAATCTCTAGTGCCAAAGTGTGACGCTCTAGTGCCAAATTGTTACACTCTAGTGCCAAAGTGTGACGCTCCTGTGCCGATGTGTGAATCTCTAGTGCCAAAGTGTGACGCTCTAGTGCCAAAGAGTGACACTCTAGTACCAAAGTGTGATGCTCTAGTGCCAAAGTGTGACGCTCTAGTTCCAAAGTGCGACACTCTATTGCAAGAGTGTGACGCTCTAGAAACAAAGTGTGACGCTCTAGTGCCAAAGTTTGAAACTCTAGTGCCAAAGTGTGAGTATCTAGTGCCAAAGTGTGATGCTCAAGTGCCAAAGTGTGACGCCCTAGTACCAAAGTGTGAAGGTCTAGTGCTACAGTGTGACGCTCTAGTGCCAAAGTGTGAAGCGCCAGTGCCAAAGTGTGACGCTCTTTTGCCAAAGTGTGACGCTCTAGTGCCAAAGTGTGACGCTCTAGTGCCAAAGTGTGACGCTCTAGTAACAAAGTGTGACGCTCTAGTCTCAAAGTGTGACGCTCTTGTGCCAAAGGGTGACGCTCTAGTACCCAAGTGTGACGCTCTAGTGCCAAAGTACGATGCTCTATTGCCAAAGTGTGACGCTCTAGTGCCAAAGTGTGAAGCTCTAGTGCCAAAGTGTGAAGCTCTTGTATCAAAGTGTGACGCTCCAGTGCTAACGTGTGACGCTTTAGTGCTAAACTTCAAAACTCTAGTGCCAACGTGTGATGCTCTAGTGCCAACGTGCGACGCTGTAGTGCCAAATTGTGACGCTCTAGTTCCAAAGTGTGATGCTCTAGTACCAAAGTGTTAAGCTCTAGTTCCACAGTATAACGCTCTGGTGCCAAAGTGTGAAGCTTTAGTGCAAAAGTATGACGCTCTAGTGCCAGAGTTTAAAGCTCTAGTGCCAAAGTGTGATGCTCAAGTGCAAAATTGTGACATTCCAGTGCCAAAGTGTGATGCTCTAGTGCCAAAGTGGGACGCTCTAGTGCTAAAGCGTGATGCTCTGGTACCAAAATATGAAGCTGTAGTGCCAAAGTGTGATGCTCTAGTGCCAAAGTGTGATAATATAGTGCCAAAGTGTGAAGGTATAGTGCCAAAGTGTGATGCTCTATTGCCAAACGTGTGACGCTCTAGTGCCAAAGTGTGATGCTCTAGTGCCAAAGTGTGACGCTCTAATGCCAACGTTTGGAGCTCTAGTGCCAAAGTGTGACCCTTTATTGCCAAAGTGTGATGCTATAGTGCCAAAGTGTGGAGCTCTAGTGCCAACGTGTGATGCTATAGTGCCAAAGTGTGACGCTCTAGTGCCAAAGTGTGACGATGTCGAGCCAAAGTCTGACGCTATAGTGCCAAAGTTTGAAGCTCTAGTGCCAAAGTGTGACGCTCTAGTGCCAAAGTGTGACACTCTAGTACCAAAGTGTGACGCTCTAGTGCCAAAATGTGACGATCTAGTTCCAAAGCGCAACACTCTATTGCCAAAGTGTGAAGCTCTAGTGCCAATGTGTAACGCTCTGGTGCCCAAGTGTGAAGCTCTAGTGCCAACGTATGATGCTCTAGTGCCAAAGTGTGAAGCTCTGGTGCCAAAGTGTGACGCTCAAGTGCCAAAGTATGACAATCTAGTGCCAGAGTGTGACGTTCTAGTCCTAAAGTGTGAAGGTCTAGTGTAAAAGTGTGATGCTCTAGTGCCAAACGTGTGACGCTCTAGTGCCAATGTGTGACGCTCTAGTGCTAAAGTGTGATACTCTAATGCCAGCGTTTGGAGCTCTAGTGCTAGTGTATGACTCTCTAGAGCCAAAATGTGACGTTTTAGTGCCAAAATGTGATGCTCTTGTGCCAAAGTGTGACACTCGAGTGCCAACGTGTGGAGCCCTAGTGCCAAAGTGTGATGCTCTAGTGCCAAAGTGTGACGCTCTAGTGCCAGAGTGTTACGCTCTAGTGGCAAAGTGTGACGCTCTAGTGCCAAAGTGTAACGCTCTAGTGCCAAAGTTCAAACCTATAGTGCCCAAGTGTGATGCTCTAGTGCCAAAGTGTGACGCTCTATTGCCAAAGTATGACCCTCCCATGCCGATGTGTGACGCTCTAGTGCCAGAGTGTGACGCTCTAGTGCTAAAGTGTGATGCTCTAGTGCCAAAGTGTGACGCTCTATTACCAAAGTGTGACGCTCTAGTGCCAAAGTGTGATGCTCTAGTTCCAAAGTGTGACACTCTAGTGCCAAAGTGTGAGGCTCTAGTGCCAAATTGTGACGCTCTAGTGCCAAAGTATGACACTCTAGTGCCAAATTGTGATGCTCTAATGCCAATGTTTGGAGCTATAGTGCCAAAGTGTGACTCTCTAGTTCCAAAGTGTGATGTTGTAGTGCCAAAGTCTGATACTCTAGTGCCAGAGTTTGAAGCTCTAGTGCCAAAGTGTGACGCTTTAGTTCCAAAGTGTGACACTCTACTGCCAAAGTGTGACGTTCTAATGCCAAAGTGTGAATCTCCAGTGCCAACGTGTGATGCTCTAGTGCCAAAGTGTGACGCTCTAGTACCAAAGTGTGACACTCTTGTGCCAAAGTGTGACGCTCTAGTTCCAAAGTGCGACACTCTATTGCCAAAGTGTGACGCTCTACTGGCACACTGACGCTCTAGTGCCAAAGGTTGAAACTTTAGTGTCTAAGTGTGACGGTCTAGTGCCAAAGTGTGACACTCGAGTGCCAAAGTGTGACGTTTACTTCGAAGGAGTGACGCTCTAGTGCCAAAGTGTGAAGCTATGGTTCCCAATTGTGACGCTCTAGTGCCAAAGTGTGACGCTCTAGTGTCAATGTGTGATGCTCTAGTGCCAAAGTGTGGAACTCAAGTGACAACGTGTGACGCTCTAGTGCCAAAGTGTGACGCTCTAGTGTCAATGTGTGATGCTCTAGTGCCAAAGTGTGGAACTCAAGTGACAACGTGTGACGCTCTTGTGCCAGGGTGTGAAGCTCTAGTGCCAAAGTGTGATGCTCTACTGCCAAAGTGTGATGGTCTAATGCAAAAGTGTGACGCTCGAGTGCCGAAGTGTGAAGCTCTAGTGCCAAAGTGTGACGCTCTAGTGCCAACGTTTGGAGCTCTAGTTCCAAAGTGTGACGCTCGAGTGCCGAAGTGTGAAGCTCTAGTGCCAAAGTGTGACGCTCTAGTGCCAACGTTTGGAGCTCTAGTTCCAAAGTGTGACGCTCTAGTGCCAAAGTGTGACGCTATAGTGCCAAAGTGTGACGCTCTAGTGCCAACGTTTGGAGCTCTAGTGCCAAGGTGTGATGCTCTAGTGCCAAAGTGTGACGCTCAAGTGCCAAAGTGTGATGCTCTGGTGCCAAAGTGTGATGGTCTAGTGCCAAAGTGTGACGCTCTAGTGCCAACGTTTGGAGCTCTAGTGCCAAGGTGTGATGCTCTAGTGCCAAAGTGTGACGCTCAAGTGCCAAAGTGTGATGCTCTGGTGCCAAAGTGTGATGGTCTAGTGCCAAAGTGTGAAGCTCTTGTGCCAAATTATGACGCTCTATTGGCAAAGTGTGACGCTCTTGTGCCAAAGTGTGACGCTCTAGTGCCAAAGTGTGACGCTCTAGTGCCAAAATGTGATGCTCTAGTGCCAAAGTGTGACGCTCTAGTGCCAAAGTGTGAAGCTCTTGTGCCAAATTATGACGCTCTATTGGCAAAGTGTGACGCTCTTGTGCCAAAGTGTGACGCTCTAGTGCCAAAGTGTGACGCTCTAGTGCCAAAATGTGATGCTCTAGTGCCAAATTGTGACGCTCTACTACCAAAGTATGACCCTCTAGTGCCAAAGTGTGACGCTCTAGTGCCAAAGTGTGACACTCTAGTACCAAAGTATGACCCTCTAGTGCCAAAGTGTGACGCTCTAGTTCCAAAGTGCCACACTCTTTTGCAATAGTGTGACGCTCTAGTGCCAAAGTGTGACGCTCTAGTGCCAAAGTTCGAAACTCTAGTGCCAACGCGTGAGGCTCTAGTGCCAAAGTGTGACGCTCAAGTGCCAAAGTGTGACGCTCTAGTACCAAAATGTGAAGGTCTAGTGCCACAGTGTGACGCTCCAGTGCCAGAGTGTGAAGCGCTAGTGCCAAAATTTGATGCTATATTGCCAATTTGTGATGCTCTAGTGCCAAGGTGTGACGCTCTAGTGCCAAAGTGTGACGCTCTAGTCCCAAAGTGTGACGCTATTGTGCCAAAGGTTGACGCTCTAGTGCCCAAGTGTGACTTTCTAGTGCCAAAGTGTGATTCTCTAGTGCCAAATTGTAACGCTCTAGTGCCAAAGTGTGAAGTTCTAGTGCCAATGGGTGAAACTCTTGTGTCAAAGTGTGACGATGTAGTACAAACGTGTCACGCTCTAGTGCCAAAGTTCTGAACTCTAGTGCCAACGTGTGATGATCTAGTGCCAATATGTGACGCTGTAGTGCCAACGTGTGATGCTCTAGTTACAAAGTGTGATGCTCTAGTGCCAAAGTTCTGAACTCTAGTGCCAACGTGTGATGATCTAGTGCCAATATGTGACGCTGTAGTGCCAACGTGTGATGCTCTAGTTACAAAGTGTGATGCTCTAGTGCCAAAGTATGATTCTCTAGTACCAAAGCATGAAGCTTCAGTGCCAAAGTGTGATGCTCAAGTGCCAAAATGTGACGCTCTAGTACCAAAGTGTGACGCTCTAGTGTCAAAGTGAGACGCTCTAGTGCTAAAGTGTGATGCTCCAGTACCAAAATATGAATCTATAGTGCCAACGTGTGACGCTCTAGTGCCAATGTGTGACAATCTAGTGCCAAACTTTGACGTTCTAGTGCCAAAGTGTGAAGGTCTTGTGCCAAAGTGTGATGCTCTAGTGCCAAGTGTGTGACGCTCTAGTGCCAAAGTGTGATGCTCTAGTGCCAAAGTGTGACGCTCTAATGCCAACGTTTGGAGCTCTAGTGCAAAAGTTTGACGCTCTAGTGCCAAAGTGTGACGATGTAGTGCCAAACGGTGACGCTCTAGTGCCAATGTGTAGAGCTCTAGTGCCAAAGTGTGACGCTCTAGTGCCAAAGTGTGACACTCTAATGCCAAAGTGTGACGCTCTAGTGCCAAAGTGTGACGCTCTAGTGCCAATGTGTAGAGCTCTAGTGCCAAAGTGTGACGCTCTAGTGCCAAAGTGTGACACTCTAATGCCAAAGTGTGACGCTCTAGTGCCAAAGTGTGAATCTCTAGAGCCAAAGTGTGATTCTCTAGTACCAAAGTGTGACGCTCTAGTACCAAAGTCTGACGCTCTAGTGCCAAAATATGACGCTCTAGTTTGAAAGTGCAACACTCTATTGCCAAAGTGTGAAGCTGTAGTGCCAAAGTGTAACGATCTGGTGCCAAAGTGTGAAGCTGTGGTGCCAAAGTATGACGCTCAAGTGCCAAAGTGTGAAGCTATAGTGTTAAAGTTTGACGCTCAAGTGTCAAAGTGTGATGCTCTAGTGCCAAAGTGTGACATTCTAGTGCCAAAGTGTGAAGTTCTAGTGCAAAAGTGTGATGCTCTAGTGCCAAACGTGTAACGCTATAGTGCCAAAGTGTGACGCTCTAGTGCCCAAGTGTGACGCTCTAATGCAAACGTTTGGAGCTCTAGTGCCAAAGTTTGATGCTCTAGTGCCAAAGTGTGACGTTCTAGTGCCAAAGTGTGAAGGTCTAGTGCAAATGTGTGATGCTCAAGTGCCCAGGTGTGACGCTCTAGTGCCAAAGTGTGACGCTCTAGTTGCAACGTTTGATGCTCTAGTGCCAAAGTGTGGCGCTCTAGAGCAAAAGTTCAAAACGCTAGTTCCCAAGGGTGACGCTCTAGTGCCAAAGTGTGACGCTCTAGTGCCAAAGTTCGACTCTCCCATGCCAAAGTGTGACGCTCTAGTGACAAAGCGTGAAGCTCTAGTGCCAAAGTGACACTCTAGTTCCAAAGTGTGACACTCTATTGCCAAAGTCTGACCCTCTAGTACCAAAGTGTGATGCTCTAGTGCCAAAGTTTGAAACTCTAGTGCCAAAGTGTGATGCTCTAGTGCCAAAGTGTGACGCTCGGGTGCCAAAGTGTGACGTTATAGTTCCAAATAGGGACGCTCTAGTTTCAAAGTTTGAAAATCTAGTGCCAAAGTGTGCTGCTCAAGTGCCAAAGTATGACCCTCTAGTGCTAAAGTGTGACGCTCTAGTGCCAAAGTGGGGCGCTCTAGTGCAAGTAAGACGCTCTAGTGCCAAAGTGTGATGCTCTAGTGTCAAAGTGTGTCACTCTAGTGCCAAAATGTGGAACTCAAGTGCCAAAGTGTGACGATATAGTGACAAGGTGTGAAGCTCTAGTTCCAAAGTGCGATGATCTAGTGCCAAAGTGCGATGGTCTAATGCAAAAGTGTGACGCTCGTGTGCTGAAGTGTGAAGCTCGAGTGCCAAAGTGTGACGCTTTACTGCCAACGTTTGGAGCTCTAGTTCCAAAGTAAGACGCTCTAGTGCCAAAGTGTGATGACGTAGTGCCAAAGTGTGACGCTATAGTGCCAAAGTGTGGAGCTCTAGTGCCAAAGTGTGATGCCCTAGTTGCAAAGTGTGACGCTCTAGTCCCAAAGTGTGAAGCTCTAGTGCCAAAGTGTGACGCTATAGTGCCAAAGTGTGGAGCTCTAGTGCCAAAGTGTGATGCCCTAGTTGCAAAGTGTGACGCTCTAGTCCCAAAGTGTGAAGCTCTAGTGCCAAAGTGTGACGCTCTAGTGCCAAAGTGTGACGCTCTAGTGCCAAAGTTCAACATCTAGTGCCCAATTGTGACGCTCTAGTACGAGAGAGTGTCACTCTATTGCCAAAATGTGACTCTCCTGTGCCAAAGTGTGATGCTCTAGTGCCAACGTGTGAAGCTCTAGTACCCAAGTGTGACCCTCTAGTGCCAACGTGTGAAGGTCTAGTGCCACAGTGTGATGCTCTAGTGCCAAAGTGTGAAGCGCTAGTACCAAAGTGTGTTGCTCTAGTGCCAACTTGTGATGCTCTAATGCCAAAGGTTGAGGCTCTAGTGCCAAAGTGTGACGCTCTAGTGCCAAAGTGTGGCGCTCTAGTGCCAAAATGTGATGCTCTAGTGCCAAAGTGTGAGGCTCTAGTGCCAAATATTGAAACTCTAGTGGCCAAGTGTGATGCTCTAGTTCACGAGTGTGACGCTCTAGTTCCAAAGTGTGACGTTGTTGTGCCAAAGTGTGACGCTCTAGTGCCAAATTGTTACACTCCAGCGCCAAAGTATGACGCTCTATAGTGCCAATGTGTGACGCTCTAGTTCCAAAGTGTGACGTTGTTGTGCCAAAGTGTGACGCTCTAGTGCCAAATTGTTACACTCCAGCGCCAAAGTATGACGCTCTATAGTGCCAATGTGTGACGCTCTATTGCCAAAGTGTGATGATCTACTACCAAAGTGTGACGCTCTAGTGCCAAAGTGTGACGCTCTAGTTCCAAAGTGCGACACTCTAATGTAAGAGTGTGACGCTCTAGTGCCAAAGTTCGAAACTCTAGTGCCAATGTGTGAGGCTCTAGTGCCAAAGTGTGACGCTCAAGTGCCAAAGTGTGATGCTCTAGTACAAAATTGTGAAGGTCTAGTGCCACAGTGTGACGCTCTAGTGCCAGAGTGTGAAGCGCCAGTGCCAAAGTGTGACACTCTATTGCCAATGTGTGAAGCTCTAGTGCCAAAGTGTGACGCTATAGTGCCAAAGTGTGACGCTCTAGTGCCAAAGTGTGACGCTCTAGTCCCAAATTGTGACGCTCGTGTGCCAAAGGGTGACGCTCTAGTGCCCAAGTGTGACGCTCTAGTGCCAAAGTGTGATGCTCTAGTGCCAAAGTGTGACGCTCTAGTGCCAAAGTGTGAAGCTCTAGTGCCAAAGTGTGATGCTCTAGTGCCAAAGTGTGACGCTCTAGTGCCAAAGTGTGAAGCTCTAGTGCCAAAGTGTGAAGCTCTTGTGTCAACGTGTGACGCTCTAGTGCCAAAGTGTGACGCTCTAGTGCCAATGATGAAAACTCTAGTGCCAAGGTGTGATGCTCTAGTGCCAATGTATGACGATGTAGTGCCAAAGTGTGACGCTCTAGTTCCAAAGTGTGACGCTCTAGTGCCAAAGTGTGAAGCTATAGTGCCAAAGTGTAACACTCTGGTGCCAAAGTGTGAAGCTCTAGTTCCAAAGTATTACACTCCAATACCAAAGTTTGAAGCCCTAGTGCCAAAGTGTGACGCTCAAGTGCCAAAAGGTGACGCTCTAGTGCCAAAGTGTGATGCTCTAGCGCCAAAGTGGGACGCTCTAGTGCTAAAGTGTGATGCTTCACTGCCAAATTATGAAGCTATATTGCCAATGTGTGTAGCTCTAGTGCCAAAGTGTGGCAGTCTAGTGCCAAGGTGTGACGTTCTAGTGCCAAAGTGTGAAGGTCTAGTGCCAATGTGTGATGCTCTAGTGCCAAACGTGTGACGCTCTAGTGCCAAAGTGTGATGCTCTAGTGCCAAAATGTGACGCTCTAATGCCAACGTTTGGAGCTCTAATGCCAAAGTGTGATGCTCTAGTGCCAAAGTGTGACGCTGTAGTGCCAAAGTGTGACGCTCTAGTTCCAAAGTGTGACGATACATTGCCAAAGTCTGGCGCTCTGGTGCCAAAGTTTGAAGCTCTAGTGCCAAAGTGTGACGCTGTAGTGCCAAAGTGTGACGCTCTAGTTCCAAAGTGTGACGATACATTGCCAAAGTCTGGCGCTCTGGTGCCAAAGTTTGAAGCTCTAGTGCCAAAGTGTGACGCTCTAATGCCAAAGTATGACACTCTAGTGCCAAAGTGTGACGCTCTGGCTACAAACTGTGAATCTCTAGTAAATGTGTGACGCTCTAGTGCAAATTTGTGACGCTCTTGTGCCAAAGTGTGACACTCTAGTGCCAAAGTGTGATGCTCTAGTGCCATAGTATGACACTCTAGTGCCAAAGTGTGACGCTCTAGTGCAAATTTGTGACGCTCTTGTGCCAAAGTGTGACACTCTAGTGCCAAAGTGTGATGCTCTAGTGCCATAGTATGACACTCTAGTGCCAAAGTGTAACGCTCTGGTGCCAAAGTGTCACACTTTGGCAACTGAGCGTTACCCTTTGGCACTAGAGCTTCACACTTTGGCAATAGAGTATCGCACTTTGGACCTAGAGCGTCCCATTTTGGCACTAGAGCGTCACTTTTTGGTACTAGAGCGTCACTTTTTGGTACTCGAGCATCACACTTTGGCACTAGAGATTCACACTTTGGCACTAGAGCATCACACTTTGGCACTAGCGTATCACACTTTGGCACAAGAGCGTCACAAATTTACACTAGAGCTTCAAACATTGGCAATAGAGCGTCACACTTTGGCACTACATCGTCACAATTTGGCAGTAGAGCGTCACACTTTGGCACTAGAGATCACACTTTGGTACTAGAGCATCACACTTTGGTACTAGAGCTCCACACTTTGGCACTATAACGTCACACTTTGGTACTAGAGCGTCACACTTTGGCACTAGAGATCACACTTTGGTACTAGAGCATCACACTTTGGTACTAGAGCTCCACACTTTGGCACTATAACGTCACACTTTGGTACTACAGTGTCACAGTTTGGCACTAGAGCGTCACACTTTGGAACTAGAGCTCCAAATGTTGGCATTAGATCATCACACTTTGGGACTAGAGCATCACACTTTGATACTAGAGCGTCACACGTTTGGCACTAGAGCAACACACTTTGGCATTAGACCTTCACACTTTGGCATAAGAACGTCACGCTTTGGCACTAGATTGTCACACTTTGGCACTAGAGCATTCCACTTTGGCACTAGAGCTTCATATTTTGGTACCAGAGCGTCACACATTAGCACTAGAGAGTCCCACTGTGGCACTAGAGCGTCACACTTTGGCACTAGAGCGTCACATTTTTGCACTTAAGCGTCACACTTTGGCACTAGAGCTTCAAATATTGGCAGTAGAGCGTCATACTTTGGCACTAGAGCTTCACACTTTGGCACCAGAGCGTTACACTTTGGCACTAGAGCTTCACACTTTGGCACTAGAGCGTCACACTTTTGAACACAAGCGTCACACTTTGGCACTACAGTGTCACACATTGGCACTAGAGCATCACATGTTGGCACTAGAGTTCCGAACTTTGGCACTAGAGCATCACACTTTGGCACTACAGCGTCACAAATTGACACAAGAGCTTCACACTTTGGCACTAGAGCTTCACACTCTGGCACTAGAGCATCACACTTTGGCACTAGAGCATCACATTTTGGCAATAGATCGTCACGGTTGCGCACTAGAGCATCACCCTTTGGCACAAGAGCGTCACACGTTGGTACTTCAGCGTCACACTTTGGCACTAGAGCGTCACACGTTGGTACTAGAGCGTCACACTTTGGCACTAGAGCGTCACACTTTCGCACTAGAGATTCACACTTTGGCACAAGAGCGTCATACTTTGGCACAATAGTGTAATAGTTTGGCACTAGCGCGTCACACATTGGGACTAGAGCTTCAAACTTGGACACTATACCGTCAGACGTTGGCACTATAGCGTCACACTTTGGAACTATAGCGTCACACTTTGGCACTATAGCATCACACTTTGGCACTAGAGTTTCAAAAGTTGGCACTAGAGCCTCACACTCTGGCCCTAGAGTGTCATACTTTCCCATTAGAGCGTCACAATTTGGCAGTAGAGCGTCACACTTTGGCACTAGCGCTTCACACTTTGGCACTAGAGCGTCACACTGTGACACTAGACCTTCATACTTTGGCACCAGAGCGTTACATTTGGGAGCTAAGAGCTTCACACTTTGGCAATAGAGTGTCGCACTTTGGAGCTAGAGCGTCACATTTTGGCACTAAAGCGTCACACTTTGGTACTAGAGCGTCACACTTTGGTACTAGAGAATTACACTTTGGCACTAGAGATTCACACTTTGGCACTAGAGTGTCACACTTTGGCACTAGAGTGTCTCACCTTGGCACTAGAGCATCACACGTTGGCACTAGAGCTTCAAACGTTGGCATTAGAGCGTCAGACCTTGGTACTACATCGTCACACTTTGGCACTAGAGCGTCACACATTGGCACTAGAGAATCACACTTTGGCACTAGAGCTCCACACTTTGGCACTAGAGCGTCACACTTTGGCAATACAGCGTCATACTTTGGTACTAGAGCGTCACACTTTGGCAGTAGAGCTCCAAACGTTGGCATTAGAGCGTCACACTTTGGCACTAGAGAATCACACTTTGGCACTAGAGCGTCACACGTTTGGCACTAGAGCATCACACTATGGCGCAAGACCTTCACACTTTGGCACTAGAATGTCACACTTTGGCACTAGATTGGCACACTTTGGCAGAGGAGTGTCACACTTTGGCACTAGAGCTTCATATTTGGTAGTAGAGCATCACACTTTAGCACTGGAGTATCCCACTTGGGCACTAGAGCGTCACATTTTGGCACTTGCGCGTCACACTTTGGCACTAGAGCTTCAAACTTTGGCACTAGAGCGTCATTCTTTGGCACTATAGCTTCACACTTTGGCACAGGAGAGTTACACTTTGGCACTAAAGCTTCACACTTTGGTACTAGAGCTTCACACTTTGGAACTTTAGCGTCACACTCTGGCACTACAGTGTCACACATTGGCACTAGAGCATCACACGTTGGCACTAGAGTTTTTGAACTTTGGCACTAGAGCGTCACACTTTGGCACTAGAGCGTCACACTTTGACACAAGAGCTTCACACTTTGGCACTAGAGCTTCACACTCTGGCACTAGAGCGTCACACTTTGGCACTAGAGCATCACACATTGGCACTAGAGCCTCACACTTGGGCACTAAAGCGTCACCCTTTGGCACAAGAGCGTCACACTTTGGGACTAGAGCGTCACACTTTGGCACTAGAGCATCACACTTTGGCACTAGAGGGTCACACTTTGGCACTAGAGCGTCACACTTTGGCACTTGAGCGTCATACTTTGGCACTGGCGCTTCACACTTTGGCACTAGAGCGTCACACTGTGGCACTAGACCTTCACACTTTGGTACTATAGCGTCACACTTCCGCACTTGAGCGTCACAATTTGGCACTAGAGCCTCGGACTTTGGCACTAGGGTTTCGACCTTTGGCACTAGAGCGTCACACTTTGGCACTAGAGCGACACACTCTTGCAATAGAGTGTCGCACTTTGGAACTGGAGCGTCATACTTTGGCACTAGAGCCTCGGACTTTGGCACTAGGGTTTCGACCTTTGGCACTAGAGCGTCACACTTTGGCACTAGAGCGACACACTCTTGCAATAGAGTGTCGCACTTTGGAACTGGAGCGTCATACTTTGGCACTAGAGCGTCACACTTTGGTACTAGAGAGTCACACTCTGGCACTAGAGTGTCACAATTTTGCACTATAGATTCACACTTTGGCACAAGAGCGTCATACTTTGGCACTAGAGTGTAATAAGTTGGCACTAGAGCGTCACACTTTGGCACTATAGATTCAAACTATGGCAGTATAGCGTCAGAAGTTGGCTCTACAGCGTCACACATTGGAACTAGAGCGTCACACTTTGGTATTAGAGCATCGCACTTTGGCACTAGAGTTTCAAACTTTGGCACTAAAGCCTCACACTTCGGCACTAGAGCGTCACACTTTGGCACTAGAGCGTCACACTTTGGTACTAGAGCGTCACAGTTTGGCATTAGAGCGTCACAAATTGGCACTAGAGGGTCACACTTTGGCACTAGCGCTTCACACTTGGGTACTAGAGCTTCACACTTTGGAACTAGAGCGTCACACTTTGGTACTAGAGCGTCACAGTTTGGCATTAGAGCGTCACAAATTGGCACTAGAGGGTCACACTTTGGCACTAGCGCTTCACACTTGGGTACTAGAGCTTCACACTTTGGAACTAGAGCGTCACACTTTGGCACAGGAGAGTCACACTTTGGTAATAGAGCGTCACATTTTTGTACTAGAGCGTCACACGTGGGCACTAGATTTCAAACTTTGGCACTAGAGCGTCACACTTTGGCACAGGAGAGTCACACTTTGGTAATAGAGCGTCACATTTTTGTACTAGAGCGTCACACGTGGGCACTAGATTTCAAACTTTGGCACTAGAGCGTCACACTTTGGCACAAAAGCGTCACACTTTGGCACTAGAGCGTCACACTTTGGTACTAGAGCGTCACACTTTCGCACTAGAGCATCATACTTTGGCACTATAGCTCAACACTTTAGCACTATAGCATCACACTTTGGCACTACAGCGTCACACTTTGGCACTAGAGCGTCACACTTTCGCACTAGAGCATCATACTTTGGCACTATAGCTCAACACTTTAGCACTATAGCATCACACTTTGGCACTACAGCGTCACACTTTGGCACTAGAGCGTCACACTTTGGAACTAGAGCTCCTTACGTGGCACTAGAGCGTCACACTTTGGCACTAGAGCTTCACACTTTGGCACTCGAGCGTCACACTTTTGCATTATACCATCAATCTTCGGCACTAGAGCATCACACTTTGGCACTGGAGCTTCACACCTTGGCACTAGAGCGTCACAATTTGGCACTAGAGTTCCACACTTTGGCACTAGAGCGTCACACTTTGACACTAGACAACCACACTTCGGCACTAGAGCGTCACAATTTGGTACTAGAGCTTCACACATTGGCACTAGAGCATCACTCCTTGGAGATAGAGCGTCACACTCTGGTACTATAGTGTCAAACTTTGGCACTAGAGCGTCACAAACTTTGGCACTAGAGCTTCAAACTCTGGCACTAGAGCGCCATACTTTGGCACTACAGTGTCAAACTTTGGCACTGGAGTGTCACACTTTGGCACTAGAGCTTCAAACATTGGCATTAGAGCATCACAATTTGGCACTAGAGTGTCACACTTTGGCACTAGAGCGTCACACTTTGGCACTAGAGCCTCACACTTTGGCACTAGAGCATCACACTTTGGCGCTCGAGCGACACACGTTGGCACTAGAGCGTAACACTTTGGCACTAGAGCGTCACACTTTGGCACTAGAGCCTCACACTTTGGCACTAGAGCATCACACTTTGGCGCTCGAGCGACACACGTTGGCACTAGAGCGTAACACTTTGGGACTAGAGCGTCACACGTTAGCACTAGAGCGTCACACTTCGGCACTAGAGCGTCCTACTTTGGCTCTTGCGCTTCACACTTTGGCACTAGAGCATCACATCTGGGCACTAGAGCTTCACACTTTGGCATTAGAGAGTCACACTTTGGCAATAGAGTATCGCACTTTGGAACTAGAGCGTCATACTTTGGCACTAGAGCGTCACACTTTGGTACTAGAGCGTCACACTCTGGTACTAGAGCATCACAATTTGGCACTAGAGATTCACACTTTGGTACTAGAGTGTCACACTTTGGCACTAGAGTGTCACACTTTGGCACTAGAGCGTCACACTTTGGTACTAGAGCGTCACACTCTGGTACTAGAGCATCACAATTTGGCACTAGAGATTCACACTTTGGTACTAGAGTGTCACACTTTGGCACTAGAGTGTCACACTTTGGCACCAGAGCATCGCACTTTGGCACTAGAGCTTAAAACGTTGGCACTAGAGCATCAGAATTTGGCACTACATCGTCACACTTTGGCACTAGAGCGTCACACTTTGGCACTAGAGAATCACACTTTGGCACTAGAGCTTAAAACGTTGGCACTAGAGCATCAGAATTTGGCACTACATCGTCACACTTTGGCACTAGAGCGTCACACTTTGGCACTAGAGAATCACACTTTGGCATTAGAGCTCCACACTTTGGCACTAGAGCGACACACTTTGACACTACAGCGTCACACTTTGGCACTACAGTGTCACACTTTGGCACTAGAGCTCGACACGTTGGCATTAGAGCTCCACACTTTGGCACTAGAGCGACACACTTTGACACTACAGCGTCACACTTTGGCACTACAGTGTCACACTTTGGCACTAGAGCTCGAAACGTTGGCATTAGAGCGTCACACTTTGGCACAAGAGCATCACACTTTGGCACTAGAGAGTCACACGTTTGGCACTAGAGCATCACAATTTGGCACTAGACCTTCACACTTTTGCACTATAACGTCACACTTTGGCACAAGAGCATCACACTTTGGCACTAGAGAGTCACACGTTTGGCACTAGAGCATCACAATTTGGCACTAGACCTTCACACTTTTGCACTATAACGTCACACTTTGGGACTAGAGCGTCACACTTTGGCACTAGAGCGTCACACTTTGGCACTAGAGCGTCACACTTTGGCATTGGCGCTTCACACTTTGGCACGAGAGCGTCATACTATGGCACTATACCTTCACACTTTGGTACTAGAGCGTCACAATTTTGCACTTGAGTGTCACTATTTGGCACAAGAGCCTAAGACTTTGGCACTAGAGTTTCGCACTTTGGAACTAGAGGGTCACACTTTGGCACTAAAGTGTCACACTTTGGTACTAGAGCGTCACACTTCGGCACTATAGCGTCACACTTTGGCACTAGAGGTTCACAAATTGGCACAAGAGTGTCATACTTTGGCACTAGAGAGTTTGAAACTTTGGCAATAGAGCGCAACACTTTGGCACAAATGCGTCACACTTTAGCACTAGAGCGTCACACTTTGGCACTAGAGTTTCACACTTTGGCACTAGAGCATCACACTTTCGTACTAGATCTCCACACTTTGGCACTACAACGTCACACTTTGGCAATACAACGTCACACTTTGGCACTAGAGCGTCACACTCTGGAACTAGAGCTCCAAACGTTGGCAGTACAGCATCACACTTTGGCACTAGAGCTTCACACTTTGGCACTCGAGCATCACACTTTTGCATCAGACCATCTATCTTTGGCACTAGAGCATAACACTTTGGCACTGGAGCTTCACACCTTGGGACTAGAGCGTCACACTTTAACACAAGAGTTCAACACTTTGGCACTAGAGCGTCTCACTTAGACACTACAGCGTCACACTTTGACACTAGTGCCAAAGTGTGGAGCTCTAGTGCCAAAGTGTGATACTCTAGATGGTCTGGTGCAAAAGTGTTATGCTCGAGTTCCAAAGTGTGAAGCTCTAGTGCCAAAGTGTGGAGCTCTAGTGCCAAAGTGTGATACTCTAGATGGTCTGGTGCAAAAGTGTTATGCTCGAGTTCCAAAGTGTGAAGCTCTAGTGCCAAAGTGTGACTCTATAGTGCCAAAGTGTTACGCTCTAGTTCCAAAGTGTGACGCTCGAGTGCCAAAGTGTGACGCTCTAGTGCCAAAGTTCAAAATCTAGTGTCCGGGTGTGACGCTCTAGTACGAAAGTGTGACATTCTATTGCCAAAGTGTGACTCTCCTGTGCCAAAGTGTGGCCCTCTATTGCCCAACCGTGACGCTCTATTGCCAAAGTGTGATGCTCTAGTGCCAGAGTGTGACGCTCTAGTGCCAGAGTGTGAAACTCTAGTGCCAAAGTGTGAAGCTCTTGTGTCAAAGTGTGACGCTCTAGTGCCAAAGTGTGACGCTCTAGT
>SZWC01000211.1:149290-281023 GCA_023375785.1 Penium margaritaceum | reverse complement strand
CTCTAGTGCCAAAGTGTGAAGCTCTTGTGTCAAAGTGTGACGCTCTAGTGCCAAAGTGTGACGCTATAGTGCCAAAGTTCGAAACTCTAGTGCCAACATGTGATGCTCTAGTGCCAATGTGTGACGCTGTAGTGCCAACGTGTGACGCTCTAGTTCCCAATTGTGACGCTCTAGTGCCAACGTGTGAAGCTCTAGTGCCAAAGTGTAACGCTCTGGTGCCAAAGTGTGAAACTCTGGTGCCAAAGTATGACGCTCTAGTGCCAAAGTTTGAAGCTCTAGTGCCAAAGTGTAACGCTCAAGTGCCAAAATGTTTCGCTCTAGTGCCAAAGTGTGACGCTCTAGTGCCAACATGTGACGCTCTAGTTCCATACTGGGATGCTTTCGTACCAAAGTGTGACACTCTAGTACCAATGTATGAACCTCTAGTGCCAAAATGTGACGCTCTAGTGCCAAAGTGTGAGGATCTAGTGCCAAAGTGTGACGTTATAGTGCCAAAGTATGAAGGTCTAGTGCCAATGTGTGATGCTCCATTGCCAAACGTGTGACGCTCTAGTGCCAATGTGTGACGCTCTAGTGCCAAATTGTGACGCTCTAATGTCAACGCTTGGATCTCTAGTGCCAAAGTGTGATGCTCTAGTGCTAAAGTGTGACGCTGTAGTGCCAAAGTGTGACACTGTAGTGCCAAAGTGTAGAGCTATAGTGCCAAAGTGTGATGCTCTAGTGCCAAAGTGTGACGCTCAAGTGCCAAAGTGTGAAGCTCTAGTGCCAAAGTGTCACGCTTTAGTGCCAACGTTTGGAGCTCTAGTTCCAAAGTGTGACGCTCTAGTGCCAAAGTGTGACGCTGTAGTGCCAAAGTGTGACGCTATAGTGCCACAGTATGAACATATAGTGCCAAAGTGGGATGCTCTAGTGCCAAAGTGTGACGCTCTAGTGCCAGAGTGTGGCGCTCTAGTGCCAAAGTGTGACGCTCTTGTGCCAAAGTGTAACACTCTAGTGCCAAAGTGTGAATCTCTAGCACCAAAGTGTGATGCTCTAGTACCAACGTGTGACGCTCTAGTACCAAAGTGCGATGCTCTAGTGCCAAAATGTGACGTTATAGTTCCAAAGTGCGACACTCTATTGCCAAAGTGTGATGCTCTAATGCCAAAGTGTGAAGCTCTAGTGCCCAAGTGTGACGCTCTAGTGCCAAAGTGTGAAGGTCTAGTGCCACAGTGTAATGCTCTAGTGCCAAAGTGTGAAGCGCTAGAGCCAAAGTGAGACGCTCTATTGCCAAAGTGTTATGCTCTAGTGGTAACGTGTGACGCTCTAGTGCCAATGTGTGACGCTCTAGTCCCAACGTGTGACGCTCGAGTACCAAAGTATGACGCTCTAGTGCCAAAGTGTGAGGCTCTAGTGCCAAAGTCTGACGCTCTAGTGCCAAAGTGTGACACTCTAGTGCCAAATTGTGATGATCTGATGCCAATGTTTGGAGCTATAGTGCCAAAGTGTGACGCTATAGTGCCAACGTTTTACGCTGTAGTGCCAAAGTCTGACGCTCTAGTGCCAGAGTTTGAAGCTCTAGTGCCAAAGTGTTTGACGCTCTAGTGCCAAAGTGTGACACTCTAGTGCCAAAGTGTCACGCTCTAGCGCCAAAGTGTGAATCTCCAGTGCCAAAGTGTGATGCTCTAGTGCCAAAGTGGGATGCTCTAGTACCAAAGTGTGATGCTCTAGTACCAAAGTGTGACGCTCTAGTTCCAAAGTACGACACTATATTGCCAAAGTGTGACGCTCTAGTGGCACACTGATGCTCTAGTGCCAAAGTTTGAAACTCTAGTGCCAAAGTGTGACACTCTAGTGCCAAAGTGTGACGCTCTAGTGGCACACTGATGCTCTAGTGCCAAAGTTTGAAACTCTAGTGCCAAAGTGTGACACTCTAGTGCCAAAGTGTGACGCTCTACTTCCAACGAGTGACGCTCTAGTGCCAATGTGTGAAGCTCTAGTGCCAATTTTTGACGCTCTAGTGCCAAAGTGTGACGCTCTATTGTGAAAGTGTGACGCTCTAGTGCCAAATTGTGGAACTCTAGTACCAAAGTGTGACGCTCTAGTGCCAAGGTATGAAGCTCCTATGCCAAAGTGTGATGCTCTAGTGCCAAATATTGATGGTCTAATGCAAAAGTGTGACGCTCGAGTGCCAAAGCGTGAAGCTCTAGTGTCTAAGTGTCACGCTCTAGTGCCAACGTTTGGAGCTATAGTTCCAAAGTGTGATGCTATAGTGCCAAAGTATGACGCTGTAGTGCCAAATTGTGACGCTATAGTTCCAAAGCGTGGAGCTCTAGTGCCATAGTGTGATGCTCTAGTGCCACAGTGTGACGCTCTAGTGCCAAAATATGACGCTCTAGTGCCAAAGTGTGATGCTCTTGTGCCAAAGTGCAACGCTCTAGTGCCAAAGCTCGAACTCTAGTGCCCAGGTGTGACGGTCTAGTACAAAAGTGTGATGCTCTATTGCCAAAGTGTGACTCTCCTGTGCCAAAGTGTGACGCTCTAGTGCCAAAGTGTGAAGCTCTAGTACCCAGGTGTGAAGCGCTAGCGCCAAAGTGTGATGCTCTAGTGCCAAAGTGTGACTCTCCTGTGCCAAAGTGTGACGCTCTAGTGCCAAAGTGTGAAGCTCTAGTACCCAGGTGTGAAGCGCTAGCGCCAAAGTGTGATGCTCTAGTGCCAAATTGTCACGCTCAAATGCCAAAGTGTGACGCTCTAGTGCCAATGTGTGATGCTCTAGTGCCAAAGTGTGACGCCCTAGTGCCAAAGTGTGACGCTCTAGTTCCGAAGTGTGAGGCTCTAGTGCCAAAGTTTGAAACTCTAGTGCCAAATTGTGATGCTCTAGTGCCAAAGTGTAACGCCCTAGTTCTAAAGTGTGACGCTGTAGTGGCAACGTCTAACGCTGTAGTGCCAAAGTTTGAAACTCTAGTGCCAAATTGTGATGCTCTAGTGCCAAAGTGTAACGCCCTAGTTCTAAAGTGTGACGCTGTAGTGGCAACGTCTAACGCTGTAGTGCCAAAGTTTGAATCCCTACTGCCCAAGTGTGATGCTCTAGTGCCAAATTATTACACTCTTGTGCCAAAGTATGACGATTCTGTGCTAAAGTGTGAATCTCTATTGCCAAAGTGTGACGCTCTAGTGCCAAAGTGTGAAGCTCTAGTACCAAAGTGTGACGCTCTAGTGCCAAAGTGTGACACTCTAGTGCCAAAGTGTGACGCTCTAGTTCCGAAGTGTGATGCTCTAGTGCCAAATTATTACACTCTTGTGCCAAAGTATGACGATTCTGTGCTAAAGTGTGAATCTCTATTGCCAAAGTGTGACGCTCTAGTGCCAAAGTGTGAAGCTCTAGTACCAAAGTGTGACGCTCTAGTGCGAAAGTGCGACGCTCTAGTTCCAAAGTGTGACGCTCTAGCGCCAAAGGTCGAAACTCAAGTGCCAAAGTCCGAGGCTCTAGTGCCAAAGTGTGACGCTCAAGTGCGAAAGTGTGACGCTCTAGTAGCAAAGTGTGAAGGTCTATTGCCACACTGTGACGCTCTACTGACTAAGTGTGAAGTGCTAGTGCCAAAGTGTGACACTCTAGTGCCAAAGTGTGACGCTCTAGTGCCAAAGTGTGACTGTCTAGTGCCAAGGTGTGTTGCCCTAGTCCCAAAGTGTGACTCTCTTGTGCCAAAGGGTGACGCTCTAGTGACCAAGTGTGACACTCTAGTGCCAAAGTGTGATGCTCTAGTGCCAAAGTGTGATGCTCTAGTGCCAGAATGTAAAGCTATAATGCCAAAGTGTGAAACTCTTATGTCAAAGTGGGACGCTCTAGTGCCAAAGTGTGATGCTTGAGTGCCAAAGTTCAAAACTCTAGTGCCAACGTGTGATGCTCTAGTGCCAATGTGTGACGATGTAGTGCCAGAGTGTGACGCTCTAGTTCCAAGGTGTGACACTCTAGTACCAAAGTATGAAGCTCTAGTGCCAAAGTGTAACGCTCTCGTGCCAAAGTGTCAAGCTCTAGTGTCAAAGACTGACGCTCCAGTGCCAAAGTTTGAAGCTCTAGTGCCAAAGTGTGACGCTCAAGTGCCAAAATATGACGATCTAGTGCCAAAGTGTGACACTATAGTGCCAAAGTCCTGTGCCTAGGGTACCTGCGCCTGTGCCACTAGAGATTTGCACGTGGCATGCTCTTGTACCAACGTGTGAAGCTCTAGTGCCACATTGTGACACACTAGTGCCACAATGAACTTTGGCACTAGAGCGTCACACTTTGCCACTAGAGCGTGACACTTTGCCACTAGAGCATCACACTTTGGCACTATAGCGTCACATTTTGGCACTAAAGTATCACACTTTGGCACTAGAGCGTCATAATTTGGCACTAGAGCATCACACTTTTGCACTAGACCTTCACACTTTTGGCACTAGAAAGTCACTCTTTGGCACTAGAGCGTCACACTTTGGCACTAGAGCTCCAAACGTTGGCATAAGAGCGTCACACTTTGGCACTAGAACGTCACACTTTGGCACTAGAGCGTCACACTTTGGCACTTGAGCGTCAAGCTTTGGCACTAGAGCTTCACACTTTGGCACTTGAGCGTCATACTTTTGCACTAGAGCTTCACACTTTGGCACCAGAGCATTACACTTTGGCACAGAGCTTCAAACTTTGGCAATGGAGTGTCGCACTTTGGAACTAGAGCGTCACATTTTGGCACTAGAGCGTCACACTTTGGTACTAGAGCGTCACACTTTGGTCCTAGGGCATCACACTTTGGTACTAGAGATTCACACGTTGGCACTAGAGCGTCACACTTTGGCACTAGAGTGTCACACTTTGGCACTAGAGCGTCACACTTTGGCACTAGAGCTTCAAAATTTGGCACTAGAGCGTCAGACTTTGGCACTATATCGTTACACTTTGGCACTAGAGTGTCACACTTTGGCACTAGAGCGTCACACTTTGGCACTAGAGCTTCAAAATTTGGCACTAGAGCGTCAGACTTTGGCACTATATCGTTACACTTTGGCACTAGAGCTTCATACTTTGGCACTAGAGCTCCACAATTTGGCACTAGGGCGTCACACTTTGGCACTATAGCATCACACTTTGGTAGTAGAGCTTCACACTTTGGCACTAGAGCGTCAGACTTTGGCACTAGAGCGTCACACCTAAGCAGAAGAGCGTCACACCTTGCCACTAGACCTTCACAATTTGGCAATAGAGCTTCACACTTCGGTACTAGAGCTTCACACATTGGCAGTAGAGCACCATAGTTTGGCACTAGAGCTTCACAAGTTGGAACTAGAGCATCACACATTGGCACATGAGCGCCACACGTTGGCACTAGAGCTTTACAATGTGGCACTAGAGATCCACAATTTGGCCCTAGAGATTCACACTTTGGCACTAGAGCGTCACACTTTGGCACCAGAGCGTCACACTTTGGCAGTAGAGCTTCACGCCGAGGCACTAGAGCGTCACACTTTGGCACTAGAGCGTCACACTTCGGCACAGGAGCGTCACACTTTGGCACCAGAGCGTCACACTTTGGCAGTAGAGCTTCACGCCGAGGCACTAGAGCGTCACACTTTGGCACTAGAGCGTCACACTTCGGCACAGGAGTGTCACACTTTGGCACAAGAGCGTTACACTTTGGCACTAGAGCTTCACAATTTGGCAATAGACTTTCACACTTTGGTACTAGAGCTTCACACGTTGGCATTAGAGCGTCACACTTTGGCACAAGAGCGTTACACTTTGGCACTAGAGCTTCACAATTTGGCAATAGACTTTCACACTTTGGTACTAGAGCTTCACACGTTGGCATTAGAGCGTCACACTTTGGCACTAGAGCTTCACACGTTGGAACTAGAGCATCACATTTTGTTACTAGAGCGTCACACTTTGGCACAAGAGCTTCACACTTTGGAAATAGAGCGTCACAATTTGGCACTAGAGCGTCACCCTTGGGCACTAGAGTTTTGAACTTTGGCACTAGAGCCTCACACTTTGGAACTAGAGCGTCACACTTTGCCACTAGGGCATCACACTTTGGCACTAGAGCGTCACACTTTGGCACTAGAGCATCACACTTTTGCACTAGACCTTCACGATTTGGCACTATAACGTCACAATTTGGCACTAGAGCGTCACACTTTGGCACTAGAGCTCCAAACGTTTGCATTAGAGCGTAACACTTTGGCACTAGCGCGTTACACGTTTGGGACTAGAGCATCACACTTTTGCACTAGACCTTCACACTTTGGCACTAGAGCGTCGAACGTTGGCACTACAGCGTCACACTTTGGCACTTGAGCGTCAAACTTTGGCACTAGAGCTTCGCACTTTTGCACTTGAGCGTCATACTTTGGCACTAGAACTTCACACTTTGGCACCAGAGCGTTACACTTTGGCAGTAGAGCTTTGCACTTTGGCAATAGAGTGTCGCACTTTGGAACTAGAGCATCACATTTTGGCACTAGAGCATCACACTTTGGTACTAGAGCGTCACATTTTGGTACTAGAGCATCACACCTCGGCATTAGAGATTCACAATTTGGCACTAGAGCGTCACACTTTGGCACTAGAGTGACACACTTTGGTACTAGGGCGTCACACTTTGGCACTAGAGCATCACACCTCGGCATTAGAGATTCACAATTTGGCACTAGAGCGTCACACTTTGGCACTAGAGTGACACACTTTGGTACTAGGGCGTCACACTTTGGCACTAGAGAAGAAGATTGCAGACACGAGAATAGCGGCAGCAGAAGCAGGCAGAAGCGTCAGGACATGCAAGCGTACGTCAGCAGAGTGACTTGGGCAAGAGAGGTATGAGGAGTTAGTCGCGGAAACTGATAGAGGCTGAGACGCGAGGTAGCCGAGGTAGACAGGTTGATGTGAGAGAGAGTGTTGGCGAGATGAGTGATGGTTGGTGGAGTAAGAGAGCTGAGCGAAGGAGCAAGAGTTACGGAGCGAAGAGTTGAGAGGGACTGGCAAATACAGGAAATGCGAGGAGCGAGCACAGAGAAGACACGGCGGCGAAGCCGCGGAACCAAGGGGGGACAGGATGAGCATAACTGTTCTGGTTAGTTTGAGGGAATGAATATCCTCGATTATAAAAAGACAGAACACGACAAACAGATAGAGCAACAGCTTCTTTCCGTTAGCCGGACTTGGTGCGACAAATGCCACCTTATTAGGGGATATCTTGACGGTGGGTTCCGAACGGTCGATTGACCGGAGAACCGTTGGCCAAGTTGGTTAGGTCTGGGACCTGAACCGTTGTTGAGATGTCTTATCGGTGTGCTATTTTCTGACACCCCCAGTCACACCGATAAGGTTTTGAAGTGGACACTTCTCCAATTGCGTCATGTGTGATCTTCAGAGGAATCTTCTGAGGGAGTAAGGTCATCTGAAGAGGGGTCTGGTGTTGGAGGAGGAGTTTGTGGCATCGGAGGAGGTGTAGGCAGCCGGTATGGGTTGAGGGCTTGAGGATTGTATCCTCCTTGTACACTTCTTCTATATCTTCTTTGGTAGGCTGGTTCTCCTTGTGCAAACAACTCTTCAATGTTGTCCACGATGGAGCGAATGTTTATACCTCATGCAATGATGATGTCATGAAAGGGCTGATCTGTGGTTGTCAGAAGTAGTGCCCGGGCCTGGCAGAGAGCATAGTAGTAGTTCTCTCGGTAGACTCGATGTTGGCGAGAGGACCATCTTACTGAGTATGTGAACAAGTACTTGAGCCGAAAGCCACGGATTGTTACTCTTTGAGTGACACGCATCAGTGCTTCTTCCCATTCGATGAAGTTGTTGTCTTCTTCATCCATGAACTCAAGCACTTGAATGCGGTCAATCAGGGGAACCACACGAGGATCAGTATCCGGTTGTCGAAGTATGCGAGCCCATCTTTGTAGGTTGTGTGGAGGATTGTAGTGAGTCATAGTTTGAGAAATGATGTACGTGAGTGATGTGGTTGAGTAAGTCTTTGTGCTGGCCGGATGCTGTGGATAAAGGGAACGATGGATGACTGAGTGAGCGCAGGGATGAGACCACGTGCGCGAGTATTCTGGTGAGTTGGCGCGGAGCTGGCGCTGCGACCGGGCGTATTCTATGTTGAGCAGAGAATGATGTGGAAGATGGAGGAACAATTGATGATAGAGTGGGTGCAGGGGTGAAACCACGTGCACGACGGATGTTTTCGGCATGGGCACAGTTTGTCGCGGAACAGGCGATGCGACCGGGTAGATCCTTGTGCCGGGCGGAGCGGAAGCGAATGGCGACAGAGGAGTGATATATGACGGAGTGGGCGCAGGGGCGAGACCACGTGCGCGAGTTGAAATAGGGGAGTAAGATGCGGCAAGGGGAAGGCAGGTGCCGACGCGCTGTGAGAAATCTGCTGCTGGCGTGGGTGTAGGCTGCTGTGGAAACGGGCAGCTAGCTCGTGCAAATCCTAGTGACGTTCACAGATGCTGATGATGATTGCTAAAGCGGAAGTTGATGATGATGGCTGAGTGGGCGATGGGGCGAACCGCGTGCGCTGAAGGAAGTTTCGACGTGGGCGCATGTCGTCGCGGAAAAGGTGATGCGACCGGGCAGATCCTTGTGTCGAGCTGAATGTGATGCGGAAGCGGATGGAACGATTGATTGATGAGTGGGCGCAGGGGCAAAACCACGTGTGCAAAGAGATGCTGCTGATGAAGATGATGGATACAAAGGTGGCCTGGAGGATGCTCATGACGAGGAGAGACGAGGTGAGGCAGGAGCGGGCGGCTGATGGAGCTGAGGAAAATCAAGCGAGGAGGAGGAGGAGGGATGATGGAGGCAGACGAAGATGAAGACCAACGGCTGATGATGATGAAAGATAGGGAGCGATGCGAGTGGAGGGAGTCGAGATGAGACGCGACGCGGCAGACGATCGACACAGCCACTTCTTCTTGCATTCAGGAGAGTGACGACTTGTTCCCCAGTTGGCTTGGAAATGGGGGAAGGAAGACTGGTGGTGTCCAATATCCTGTCAGCTGAAGAGATTGGTTGTGGTAGATGGAGTCAGGCAGCGGGTAGAGACACTAGACCGCTGATGTCAGGAGAGTGACAGCTTGTTCCCCAGTTGGCTTGGAAATGGGAGCAGGAAGACTGGTGGTGTCCGATATCCTGACGGCGGCAGTTTTGGTTGCAACTACTGACGAGGCAAGAAGGCGATGCGAGAGGGCGACTCGAGATGATGGGCGCAGGCGGACGGATGATGACAGCGAGGAAGGAGCAGATGAAGCTGAAGAGGCAAGATGAAAGAGAAGGAGATGTTTGCGGAGGCAGATGTGATGAGGGGCGGCGGATGACGGACGGCAGGAAGCTTCTTGGTAGTTGACGATAGGCGGCGGCTCGAGATTTGGTTGCGGCTGATGTGGACGACACGTAATCGGTTGTCAGCCACAGGCACAGAAATGGGCGCAGGGCCCTCTTAGGACGACGAGGCGTTCATTTAACGCAGAGAACTTGGCACTAGAGCGTCACACTTTGGCATGGGAGAGTCACACTTTGGCAATAGAGCGTCACACTTTGGCATGGGAGAGTCACACATTGGCAATAGAGCGTCACACTTTTGTACTAAAGCGTCAAACTTGGGCACTAGATTTTGAACTTTGGCACTAGAGCATCACACTTTGGCACTAGAGCGTCACACTTTGGCATTAGAGCGTCACACGTTGGCACTACAGCGTCACACCTTGGCACTAGAGCATCACACATTGGCTCTAGAGCTCCACACTTTGGCACTAGAGCGTCATACTTTGGCACTAGAGCTTCACACTTCAGCACTCGAGCGTCACAATTTTGCAGTAGACCATCACACTTTGGCACTAGAGCATCACACTTTGGCACTAGAGCTTCACACCTTGGCACTAGAGCATCACAGTTTGGCACTAGAGTTCCACACTTTGGCACTAGAGAGTCACACTTTGACACAAGAGCGTCACATTTTAGTACTAGAGCGTCACCCTTTTGGCACTAGAGCGTCACAAATTGGCACTAGAGCTTCACACTTTGGCACGGGAGAGTCACGCTTTGGCACTAGAGCGTCACACTTTGGCACTAGAGCATCAGACTTGGGTACTAGATTTTTGAACTTTGGCACTAGAGCGTCACACTTTGGCACTAGAGCGTCACACTTTGCCTCTAGAGCATCACACTTTAGAACTAGAGCGTCATACTTTGGCACTAGAGCATCACACTTTGGAACTAGGGCTCCACACTTTGGCACTAGAGTGTCACAGTTTGGCCCTGGAGCGTCACAATTTGGCACTATAGCGTCACACTTCGGCACTAGATCATCATACTTTGGCACTAGAGCTCCAACCGTTGGCATTAGAGCGTCACTCTTTAGCACTAGAGCGTCACACTTTAGCACGAAGGCGTCACACGTTTGGCACTAGAGCATCACACGTTTGCACTAGACCTTCACACTTTGGCACTAGAACGTCACACTTTGGCACTATAGTGTCACCATTTGGCACTTGAGCGTCACACTTTGGCACTACAGCTTCACACATTAGCACTAGAGCGTCATACTTTGGCACTAGAGCTTCACACTTTGGCAATAGAGTGTCGCACTTTGGTACTAGAGTGTCACACTTTGGTACTGGAGCATCACACATTGGCACTAGAGATTCACACTTTGGCACTAGAGTATCACACTTTGGCACTAGAGTGTCACACTTTGGCACTAGAGCGTCACCCTTTGGCACTAGAGTTTCAAACTTTGGCACTGGAGCGTCAGACGTTGGCACTACATCGTCACACTTTGGCACTAGAGCGTCACACTTTGGCACTAGAGCATCACACTTTGGCACTAGAGCTCCACATTTTGGCACTTGAGCGTCACACTTTGGCACTATAGCTTCACACTTTGGCACTAGAGCATGACACTTCGGCACTAGAGATCCAAACGTTGGCATTAGAGGGTCACACTTTTGCACTAGAGCATCACACTTTGGCACTAGAGCGTCACACTTTTGGCACTAGAGCATCACACTTTGGCACTAGACCTTCACACTTTGGCACTAGAACGTAACACTATGGCACTACATTGTCACACTTTGGCACTAGAGCGTCACACTTTGGCACTAGAACTTCATATTTGGGTACTAGAGCATCACATTTTAGCACTAGTGCGTCCCACATTGGCACTAGAGCGTCACACTTTGGCACTAGAGCGTAACATTTTGGCAGTTGAGCGTCACACTTTGGCATTAGAGCTTTAAACTTTGGCACTAGAGCATCATACTTTGGCACTAAAGCTTCACCCATTGGCACTAGAGCGTTACACTTTGGCACTAGAGCTTCACACTTTGGAACTAGAGCGTCACACTTTGGCACTACAGCATCACACATTGGCACTCGAGCATCACACGTTGGCACTAGAGTTTTGAACTTTGGCACTAGACCGTCACACTTTAGCAATAGAGCTTCACACTTTGACAGAAGAGCTTCACACTTTGGCACCAGAGGTTCACACTTTGGCACTAGAGCGTCACACTTTGGCAATAGAGCATCACACTTTGGCACTGGCGCTTCACACTTTAACACTAGAGGGTCACACTTTGGCACTAGAGGGTCACACTTTGGCACTAGAGCGTCACACTTTGGCACTTGAGCGTCACACTTTGGCACTGGAGCCTCACCCTTTGGCACTAGAGTTTCGAACTTTGGCACTAGAGCATCACACTTTGGTACTAGAGCGTCACACTCTTGTAATAGAGTGTCGCACTTTGGAACTAAAGTGTCACACTTTGGCACTAGAGGGTCACACTTTGGTACTAGAGCGTGTCACTTTGGCACTAGAGCGTCACACTTTGACACTAGAGATTCACACTTTGGCACAAGAGCGTCACACTTTTGCACTAGAGTGTAACAATTTGGCACTAGAGCATCACACTTTGGCACTATAACTTCAAACTTTGGCACTAGAGTGTCAGACTTTGGCACAACAGCGTCACACTTTGGCACTAGAGCGTCACACATTGGCAAAAGAGCGTCACACTTTGGCACTGGCGCTTCACACATTGGCACTAGACCGTCACACTGTGGCACCAGACCTTCACACTTTGGTACTGGAGCGTCACACTTTGGCACTTGAGCGTCGCACTTTGGCACTACAGCCTCACACTTTGGCACTAGAGTTTCGAACTTTGGCACTAGAGCGTCAGACTTTGGCACTTGAGCGTCGCACTTTGGCACTAGAGCCTCACACTTTGCCACTAGAGTTTCGAACTTTGGCACTAGAGCGTCACACTTTGGCACTAGAGCGTCACACTCTTGCAAAAGAGTGTCGCACTTTGGAACTAGAGCGTCACACTTTGGCACTAGAGCGTCACACTGTGGTAGTAGAGCGTCACACTTTGGAACAACATTGTCACACTTTGGCACTAGAGTGTAACAAATTGGCACTATATCGTCACATTTGGGCACTAGAGCTTCAAACTTTGGCACTATAGTGTCAGACTTTGGCACTACAGCGTCGCACTTTGGAACTAGAGCGTCACACTCTGACACTAGAGCATCACACCTTGGCACTAGAGTTTCAAACTTTGGCACTAGAGCCACACACTTCGACACTAGAGAATCACATTTTGGCACTAGAGCATCACACTTTGGCACTAGAGCTCCAAACACTGGCATTAGAGCATCACACTTTAGTACTTGAGCGTCATATTTTGGCACTAGAGCGTCACACGTTTGGCACTAGAGCATCACACCTTTGCACTAGACCTTCACACTTTGGCACTAGAGCGTCCCACTTTGGCACTTGAGCGTCACACTTTGGCACAAGAGCTTCACACTTTGGCACTAGAGCATCACACCTTTGCACTAGACCTTCACACTTTGGCACTAGAGCGTCCCACTTTGGCACTTGAGCGTCACACTTTGGCACAAGAGCTTCACACTTTGGCACTAGAGCGTCATACTTTGGCATTAGACCTTCACACTTTGGCGCCAGAGCGTTACACTTTGGCATCAGAGCTTCACACTTTGGCAATAGAGTGTCGCACTTTGGAACTAGAGCGTTGCATTTTGGTACTAGACCGTCATCCTTTGGTACTAGAGCGTCAAACTCTGGCACTAGAGATTCACACTTTGGCACTAGAGCATCACACATTGGCACTAGAGTGTCACACTTTGGCACTAGAGCGTCACACTTTGGCACTAGAGCTTCAAACTTTGGCACTAGATTGTCAGAATTTGGCACTACATTGTATCACTCTGGCACTAGAGTGTCACACTTTGGCACTAGAGCATCACACTTTGGCACTATAGCTCCATTATTTGGCACTAGAGCGTCACACTTTGGCACTATAGCGTCATACTTTGGCACTAGAGCGTCACACTTTGGCACTAGAGCTCCAAACGCTGGCATTAGAGCGTTAGACGTTTACACTAGAGCATCACACTTCTGCACTAGAGCGCCACACATTTGGTACTAGAGCATCACACTTTGGCACTAGACCTTCACACTTTGGCACTAGAACGTAACACTTTGGCACTAGATTGTCACACTTTGGCACTAGAGCGTCACACTTTGGCACTAGAGCTTCATATTTGGGTACTAAAGCATCACACTTTAGCACTAGAGTATCCCACTTTGGCACTATAGCGTCACACTTTGGCACTAGAGCGTCACATTTTGGCATTTTAGCATCACACTTTAGCACTAGAGCTTTAAACTTTGGCACTGGAGCGTCATACTTTGGCACTATAGCTTCACACATTGGCACCAGAGCGTTACTCTTTGGCACTAGAGCTTCACACTTTGGCACTAGAGCGTCACACTTTGGAAATAGAGCATCACACTTTGGCACTACAGCGTCACACATTGGCACTAGAGCATCACATATTGGCACTAGAGTTTTGAACTTTGGCACTAGAGCGTCACACTTTAGCACTAGAGCGTCACACTTTGACACAAGAGCTTCACATTTTGGCACTAGAGCTTCACACTTTGGCACTAGAGCGTCACACTTTGGCAATAGAGCATCACACTTAGGCACTAGAGCGTCACACTTGGGCACTAGAGCATCACCCTTTCGCACAAGAGCGTCACACTTTGGGAATAGAGCGTCACACTTTGGCACTAGAGCGTCACAGTTTGGCACTAGAGCGTCTTACTTTGGCACTAGAGCGTCACACTTTGGCAATAGAGCGTCACACTTTGGCACTGGCGCTTCACACGTTGGCACTAGAGCGTCACACTGTGGCACTAGATCTTTGCACTTTGGTACTAAAGCGTCACACTTTGGCACTTGAGCATCACACTTTGGCACTAGAGCCTCACACTTTGGCACTAGAGTTTGGACCTTTGGCACTAGAGCGTCACACTTTGCTTCTAGAGCGTCACACTCTTGCAATAGAATGTCGCACTTTGGAACTAGAGCGTCACACTTTGGCACTAGAGCGTCACACTTTGGTACTAGAACGTCACACATTGGCACTAGAGCGTAACACTTTGGCACTAGAGATTCATACTTTGGCACAAGAGCGTTACACTTTGGCACTAGAGTGTAACAATTTGGCACTAGAGCTTCACACTTTGGCACTAGAACTTCAAACTTTGGCACTAGAGTGTCAGACTTTGGCACTACAGCGTCACAATTTCGAACTAGAGCGTCACACCTTGGCATTATAGCATCACACTTTGGCACAGGCACAGGTACCCTAGGCACAGGCGCAGGTACCCTAAGCACAGGCGTAGGTACCCTAGGCACAGGCGCACGTACCCTAGGCACAGGCACAGGTAACCTAGGCACAGGCACAGGTACGCTAGGCACAGGCGCAGGTACCCTAGGCAGAGGCGCTGGTACCATAGGCACAGGTGCAGGTACCCTAGGTACAGGCGAAGGTACCATAGGGACAGGCCTATGTACCTTAGGCACAGGCCCAGGTAACCTGGGCACATGCGCATGTACCCTAAGCACAAGCACAGGTATCCTAAGCACAGGCGCAGGTACCCTGGACACAGGCACAGGTGATCTGGGCACAGGCGCAGGCACCCTAGGCACAGGCTCAGGTACCCTAGGCACAAGCGCAGGTACCCTAGGGACAGGCGCAGCTACCCCAAACACAGGTGCAGGTACCCTAGGCAGAGGCGCAGGTACCCTAGGCACAGGGCAGGTACCCTAGGCACAGGCTCAGGTACCCTAGGCACAGGCGCATGTACCCTAGGCACAAGCGCAGGTACCCTAGGCACAGGCTCAGGTACCCTATGCACAGGCGCAGGTAACCTGGGCACAGGTGTAGGTACCCTAGGCACACGCGCAGATACCCCATGCACATGCGCAGGTACCCTAGGCACAGGCGCAGGTACTCTAGGCACAGGCGCAGGTACCCTAGGAACAGGCGCAGGTACCATAGGCACAGGCGCAGGTGCCCTAGGCACAGGCGCAGGTACCATAGGCACAGGCGCAGGTACCCTATGCACAGGCGCAGGTACTGTAGGCACATGCGCAGCTACCCTAAGCACAGGCGCAGGTACCCTAGGCACAGGCGCAGGTACCCTAAGCACAGGCGCAGGTACCCTAGGCACAGGCGCAGGTACCCTATGCACAGTCGCAAGCAGCCCAGGCACAGGCACGGGTACCCTAGGGACAGGCGCAGGTACTCTAGGCACAGTCGCAGGTACCAGAAGCACAGATGCAGGTACCCTAGGCATAGGCGTAGGTACCCTAAGCACAAGCGCAGGTACCCGAAGCACAGGCGCAGGTACCCTAGGCACAGGCGCAGGTACCCTAGGCACAGGCGCAGGTACTTTACGCACAGGCGTAGATTCCTTAGGCACAGGCGTAGGTACCCTAGGTACAGGCGCAAGTACCCTAGGCATAGGAGCAGGTACCCTAGGGACATGCGCAGGTAACTTGGGCACAGGCGCAGATACCCTAGGCAGAGGCACAGGTACCATAGGCACAGGCGCAGGTACCCTGGGCACAGGCGCAGGTACCCTAGGCACAGGCGTAGGTACCCTAGGCACAGGCACAGGTACCCTAGGCACGGGCGCACGTACCCTAGGCACAAGCGCAGGTACACTAAGCACGGGTGCAGATACCTTAGGCGTAGGAGCAGGTGCTTTAGGCCCGGGCGAAGGTACCCTAGGCACAGGCGCAGGTACCTTAGACACGCGCGTAGGTATCCTAGGCACAGGCGCAGGTACCCTAGGCACAGGCGCAGGTACCCTAGGCACAGGCGCACGTGCCATAGGCACGTGCGCAGGTACCCTAAGCACAGGCGCAGGTACCTTAGGCACAGGCGCATGTTCCCTAGGGACAGGCACAGGTACCCGAAGCACAGGCACAGGTGCCCTAGGCACTGGCGCATGTACCCTAGGCACAGGCGCAGGTACCCTTAGCAAAGGCACACGTACTCTAGGCACAAGCGCAGGTACCCTAGGCACAGGCGCATGTACCATAAGGACAGGCGCAGTTACCCTAGTCACAGGGGCATGTACCCTAGGCACAGGCGCAAGTACCCTTTTGGACAAGCGCAGGTGCCATAGGCACAGGCGCAGGTAACCTGGGCACAGGCGCAGGTACCCTAGGCACAGGCGCAGGTACCACAGGGACAGGCGCAGGTACCCTATGCACAAGCGCAGGTAACCTGGGCACAGGCGCAGGTATCCTAGGCACAGGCGCACATACCCTAGGCACAGGCGCGAGTAACTTGGGCACAGGCGCACGTACCATAGGCACAGAAGCAGGTACTATAGGCACAGGCGCAGGTACCCTAGGCACAGGCGCACATACCCTAGGCACAGGCGCGAGTAACTTGGGCACAGGCGCACGTACCATAGGCACAGAAGCAGGTACTATAGGCACAGGCGCAGGTACCCTAGGCTTAGACGCAGGTTCCCTAGGCACAGGCCTAGGGACCTTAGGTACGGGTGCAGGTACCGTAGGCACAGGCGAAGGTACCCTCGGCACAGGCACAGGTACCATACGCACAGGCGCAGGTAACCTAGGCACGGGCACAGGTACCCTAGGCACAGGTGCAAGTACCCTAGGCACAAGCGCAGGTATAGTAGGCACAGGTGCAGGTACCCTAGGAACAGGCACAGGTACCCTAGGGACAGGCGCAGGTATCCTAGGCACAGGCGCAGGTAGCCTGGGCACATGCGCAGGTACCCTAGGCACAGGCGCAGGTACCCTGGGCACAGGCGCAGGTACCCTAGGCACAGGCGCAGGTACCCTAGGCACAGGTGCAGGTGCCCTAGGCACAGGCGCACGTACCCTAGGCACAGGCGCAGGTACTCTACGCCGTGCTCTAGTTGTTTTGGGCTTGCTCAAGGTGTCCTGGGCTTACCCCAAAGGGCTTAGGCTTGCTCCAGTGGTCTTGAGCTTACTCCAGTTGTCTGCGCATTACTCCTGTTGTCTTGGGCTTGCTCTAGCTGGCTTGGCATTGCTCCAGTTATCTTGACCTTTCTCCAGTTTTCTTAGCCATGCTCCAGTTGTCCTGGCCTTGCTCCACTTTTCTAGGCTTACATCCAGTTATCCTCGGCTTGCTACAGTTGTATGGGCTGGTTCCACTTGTATTGTCTTTTATCCAGTTGTCTTGGCCTTGCTCGAGTTGTCTTTGGCATGCTCCAGTTGTCTTTGGCATCCTCCATTTTTTTTTGCCTTGCTGCCGTTGTCTTGGCCTTGATCCAGTTGTCTTGGGCTTGCTCCAGTTGTTGTAGGATTGCTCCAGCTGTCTTGGACTTGCTCGAGCTGTATTGGTCTTGCTCCTGCTGACTTGGCTTTGCTCCTGTTGTCGTGGGCTTGCTCCATTTGTCTTGGGCTTGCCCCAGGTATCTTGGACTTGCTCTAGTTGTCTTGGGCTTGCTCTAGTTGTCATGGCCTAGCTCCAGTTGTATTGGGCCTGCTCCAACTCTCTTGGCATTGCTCCAGTTGACTTAGCCTTGCTCCAGTTGTCTTGGCCTTGCTCTAGTTGTCTTGGCCTTGCTCCAGTTGTTTTGTGCCTGCTCCAGTTGTATTGGGCTTGCTCCAGTTGTTTTGGCCTTGCTCTAGTTGTCTTGGCCTTGCTCCAGTTGTCTTGGACCTGGTTCACTTGTCTTGGGCTTGCTCCAGTTGTCTTGGGCTTGCTCCTGTTTTCTTGGCCTGGCTCCAGTTTTCTTGGCCTGGCTTCAGTTGTCTTGGGCTTGACCCCGTTGTCTTGGGCTTGCACCAGTTGTCTTGGGCTTGCTCTAGTTGTCTTGGCCTTGCTCCAGTTGTCTTGGCTTAACTCCAGTTGACTTGGACTTGCCCTAGTTGTATTGGCCTTGCTCCAGTTATCTTTGCCTTGCTGTTGTTGTCTCGGGATTGCCCCAGTTGCATTGGGCTTCCTCCAGCTGTCTTGGGCTTGCTCCATTTGTCTTGGTCTTGCTTCAGTTGTTCTGGCTTCCTCCAAATGTCTTGGGCTTGCTCCACTTGTCTTTGGATAGCTCCAGTTGTCTTGGGCTTGCTCCAGATGGAACAAGCCCAAGACATTTGGAGCAAAGCCAAGACAACTGGATCAATGCCAAAACTGTTAGAGCAAGCCCAAGACAAATGGAGCAAGTCCAAGACAACTAGGACAAGCCCAAGACAATTGGAGCAAGCCTATGATGACGGGAGCAAGGTCAAGACAGCTTGAGCAGTTTAAAAAAACATGGAGCTTGCCCAAAACAGGTGGAGCAAGTCCAAGAAAACAGAAGCAAGGCCAAGACAACTGGAGCAAGCCCAAGAAAACTGGATACAGTCAAAGACAGCTCGATCATGGCTAAGTCAACTGGAGCAAGCCAAAGGCAATTGGAGCAAGCCAAATATAACTGGAGCAATGCCAAGACAACTGGAGCAAACCGAAGACAACTCAAGCAAGTCCAATAAAACTGGAGCAAGGCAAAGGCAACTGGAGCAAGCCCAAAACACCTGGAGCAACCCCAAGAGGACTGGAGCAAGCCCATGACAGCTGGAGCAAGCAGAAGACAAGTGGACCCAGCACAAGACAACTAGGGAAAGGCCAAGACGACAAGAGCAAGGCCAAGACAACTATGGAAACCTAATGACAACTGAAGTAAGCCCAAAACATCATGAGGAAGTCCAAGACAAATGAAGCAAGGCCAATACAACTGGAGCAAGCCCAAGACAACAGGAGCAAGGCCAAGACAACTAGAGCAAGGCCAAGACAACTTGAGCAAGCCCAAGACGACAGGGGCAAGCCCAAGACAACTAGAGCAAGCCTAAGACAATTGGAGCAATGCCAACACAACTGAAGCAAGCCCATAACAACTGGAGCAAGCCCAAGACAACTGGAGCAAGCCGAAGAAAACTGGAGCAAGGACAAGACAACTGGAGCAAGCCTAAGACACATGTTGCAAGCCCAAAAAAACTAGAGCAAGGCCAAGACCACTGGAGCAAGGCCAATGCAACTGGAGCAAGCCCAAGACAACTGGAGCAAGCCCAAGACAACAAGAGCAAGTCCAAGACAACTGGAGGAAGTCAAAGACAACTTGAGCAAGGCCAAGACAACTGGAGCAAGTCCAAGATAACTGGAGCAAGCCCAAGACTACTGAAACAAGGCCAAGACAACTCGAGCAAGGCCAAGAATGCTGGAGCAAGCCCAATAAAACTGGAGCAGGCCCTAGAAAACTGGAGCAGGCCTAGGACAACTCGAGCAAGCCTAAGACAACTGGAGCATGGCCAGCACAACTGGAGTAAGCCCAAGACAACTGGAGCAAGCCCAAGACAAGTGGAGCAAGCCCACGAAAACTGGAGTAAAGACAAGAGAGCTGGAGCAATCCCAAGACACCTGGAGCAAGCCCAAAAAGAACTTGAGCAAGTCCAAGACAAATGGAGCAAGCCCAAAAAGAACTTGAGCAAGTCCAAGAGAAATTGAGCAAGCCCAATGAAATTGGAGGAAGCACAAGAGAACCGGATCAAGCCCAATACAACTGGAGCAAGTCCAAGACAAATGGAGCAAGCCCAAAAAGAACTTGAGCAAGTCCAAGAGAAATTGAGCAAGCCCAATGAAATTGGAGGAAGCACAAGAGAACCGGATCAAGCCCAATACAACTGGAGCAAGTCCAAGACATTAGGAGCAAGGCTAAGACAACTGGAGCAAGGTAAAGACACCTGGAGCAAGCAAAAGATAACTGGAGCAAGGCCAAGATACCTGGAGCAAGCCCAAGAGACCTGGAGCAAGCCTGATACAACGGGAGCAAGGACAGGACAACTGGAGCAAGCCCAAGACAACTGGATCAAGCCCAAGACAACTGGAGCAAGCCCAAGACAATCGGAGCAAGCCCAAAACAAGTGGACCAAGCCCAAGACAACTGGAGAAAGGCCAAGACAACTGTAGCAAGCCCAATGCAACTTGATCAAGACCAATACAACTGAAACAAGCACAAGACGATTCGACCAAGTCCAAGACAATTAAAGTAAGGCCAAGACAACTGGAAAAAGCCCAAGACAACTAGAGAAAGCCCAAGATAACTGGGGCAAGTCCAATATAACTGAAGCATCCCAAAACATCAGGAGAGAGCCCAAGACATTTGGAGAAAGCCCAAGACAACTGGAGCAAGACATAGCCAAATGGAGCAAGGCCAGGACAACTGGAGAAAGGCCAAGAAAGATGTACCAGGCCCTATACAGCTGGAGCAAGTCCAAAACAACTGGAGCAAGCTCACGACAACTGGAGCAAGCCCAAGACAACTGGGGCAAGCCCATGTCAACTGGAGCAAGCCTAAGACAACTGAAGCAATGCCATGAAAACTGGAGTAGCACAAGAAAACTGGAGCAAGCCCAAGACAACTGGAGCACTCCTAAGAAAACTGAAGCAAGGCCAAGACAACTGGAGCAAGCCCAAGACACCTGGAGCAAGCCCAAAATATCTGGAGCAAGGCCAAGACAACTGGAGCAAGGCCAAGAAAACTGGAGCAAGCCGAGGACAACGGGAGCAAGCCCAAGACAACTTGAGCAAGTCCAAGACAACTAGGAAAATGCAGAGACAATTGGAGCAAGCCCAAGAAAACTGGAGCAAGACCAAGACAACTGGAGTTAGGCCAGGACAACTGAACCAAGGCCAATAAAATTGGAGCAAGCCCAAGACAGCTGGAGCAAGCCCAAGACAACTGGATCAGGCCGAAGACAACTGGAACAAGGCGAAGACAAGTGGAGCAAGGCCAAGACAACTGGAGCAAGCCCAAGACAACTGTAGCAAGGCCAAGACACCTGGAGTAAGGCCAAGACAGCTGGAGCAAGCCCAAGACAACTGTAGCAACGCTAAGACAAATCAAGCAAGCCCAAGACAACTAGAGCAAGCCCAAGACAACTGGGGCAAGCCCATGTCAACTGGAGAAAGCCTGATACAACTGGGGCAAGACAAAGAGAAGTGGAGCAAGCCCAATACAACTTGAGCAAGCCCAGGAAAACTGGAGAAAGCCCAATACAACTGGAGCAAGCCCAAGACAAGTGGACCAAGCCTAAGACAACTGGAGCAAGACTATGACAACTGGGGCATGGCAAAGACAACTGGAGCAAGCCCAAGACAACTGAAGCAAGCCCGAGACAGGTGGAGCAAGTCGAAGATAACTGGAGCAATGCCAAGACAACTGGAGCAAGCCCAAGACAACTGGAGCAAGGCCAAGGCAGCTGTAGCAAGCCCAAGACAACTGAAGGAAGCCCAAGACAACTGGAGCAAGCTCAAGAGAACTAAAACACACCCAAGACAACTGGAGCAAGCCCAAGACAACTGGAGCAAGGCCAAGGCAGCTGTAGCAAGCCCAAGACAACTGAAGGAAGCCCAAGACAACTGGAGCAAGCTCAAGAGAACTAAAACACACCCAAGACAACTAGAGCAAGTCCAAGACAACTGGAGCAAGGCCAAGAAAACTAGAGCAAGCCGAAGACAACTAAAGCAAGCCCAAGATAACTGAATCAAGGCCAGTACGACTGGAGCAAACACAAGACAACAGGAGCAAGCCCAAGACAAGTGGAGCACGCCCAAGAAAACTAGAGCAAGCACAAGACAACTACTGCAAGGCCAAGACAACTGTAGCAAGGCCAAGACAGTTGGACCAAGGCCAAGACAACTTGAGCAAGGCAAAGACAGATGGAGCAAGCCTTAGCCAGGTGGAGCAAGCTCTAGATAGCTGGAACAATGCCATGACAACTTGAGCAAGCCCAAGACAACTGGAGCAAGCCCAAAGGCAACTGGGACAAGCCAAAGACAACTTGAACAAGCCTTAGACTACTGGATGAATGCCGAGACAACTGGAGCAAGCCCAAGACATCTGGAGCAAGCCCTAAAAAACTAGATCAAGGCCAAGACAACTCGAGCAAGCCCACAGCACTAGGAGCAACCTCAAAATATCTAGAGGAAGCCCAAGACAACTGGAGCAAGGCCAAGACAACTAGAGCAAGGCCGAGAAAACTTGGAGCAAGCCCAAAACAACTAGAGCAGGCCAAAGACAATTGGAGCAAGGCGAAGACAGCTGGATCAAAGCCAAGACAACTATAGCAAGTCCAAGACAACTGAAGCGGGCCCAAGACAAATGGAGCTAGGCCAAGACAACTGGAGCAAGGCTATGATATCTGGAGCATGGCCAAGGCAACTGGAGCAAGGCCAAGACACCTTGGGTAATGCCAATACAGCTGGAGCAAGCCCAAGACAATTGGAGCAAGTCCAAAACAACTGGGGCAAGCCCATGACACCTGGAGCAAGCCCGAAACAACTGTAGCAAGGCCGAGACAACTGGAGTAAGGCCAAGACAACTGGAGGAAGCCTAAGACAACTGGAGCAAGCCGAAGAAAGTTATCCCCTAATAAAGTGACATCTGTCACCCGCGTCCGGCTAGCAGAAAGAAGCCGTTGCTTTGCTCTTTTGTCCTGTTCTGTACTTTTCATACCGAGGATGTTCATTCCCTTGAGTTAACCAGAACACATCTGCACATCCTGTTCCTTTTGGTTCCGCGGCATCGCCGCCGTGTCCTCGCTCTGCTCGCCTCTCACTCCCATTGCCTTCGCCCACCACTGTCTCCTCACGGCTCTTCGCTTCGCCATCCTCGACCTTTCGCTTCCGACGCCTCCTTCGCTTCCCTCTCAAGCTATCTCACATGCGCTCTGCCTACCTTGGAGCTCTAGCGCATCGCGTTCTTTTGCGACCCTGCGACTAACTCCTTGGGCCCGCTCTTACCGCTCCGCTTCCTTCACTCCACTACGTCACTTATGCCTGCTTAGTTGCTTCTGCTTGCTTCTGCTTCTGCTGTCCTCACTTATTGCATTCTTCTGACACAAAGTGTGAAGGTCTAGTGCCAAACTGTGATTCTCTACTGCCAAAATGTGACGCTCTAGTGCCAAAATGTGACGCTGTAGTGCCAAAGTCTAACGATATAGTGCCAAAGGCTGAATCTCTAGTGGCAAAGTGTGCACTCTATTGCCAAAGTGTGACACTCTAGTGCCAAAGTGTGACGCTCTAGTGCCAGAGTGTGACGCTCTACTTCCAAAGTGTGACACTCTATTGCCAAAGTGTGACTCTCTAGTGACAAAATGGGACTCTCTAGTGCCAAAATTCGAGACTCTAGTGCCAATGTTTGACGCTCTAGTGCCCAAGTGTGACATTATAGTGCCAAAGTGTGATGCTCTAGTTCCAAGGAGTGACGCTCTAGTGCCAAAGTGTGAAGCTCTAGTGCCAAAGTGTGATGCTCTAGTGCCAATGTGTGATGCTCTAGTGTCAAAGTGTGACGCCCTAGTGCCAAAGTGTGGAACTCTAGTGCCAAATTATGATGCTCAAGTGCCAAAGTGCGATGCTATTGTGCCAAAGTGTGATGCTCGAGTGCTAAGGTGTGACGCTAAAGTGCCAACGTGTGACGCTCTAATGCCAAAGTCTGACGCTATAGTGCAAAAGTGTGACGCTCTTGTGCCAAAGCGTGTCGCTCTAGTGTCCAAGTGTGACGCTCTAGTGCGAAAGTGTGAAGCGCTAGTGCCAAAGTGTGATGCTCGAGTGCTAAGGTGTGACGCTAAAGTGCCAACGTGTGACGCTCTAATGCCAAAGTCTGACGCTATAGTGCAAAAGTGTGACGCTCTTGTGCCAAAGCGTGTCGCTCTAGTGTCCAAGTGTGACCCTCCAGTGCCAATGTGTGAAGGTCTAGTGCCACAGTGTGACGCTCTAGTGCAAAAGTGTGAAGCGCTAGTGCCAAAGTGTGACACTCTAGTACCAAAGTGTGACATTATAGTGCCAAAGTACGACGCTCTAGTGCCAAAGTGTGATGCTATAGTGCCAAAGTGTGATGCTATAGTGCCAAAGTGTGACGCTCTAGTGCCAAAGTGCGCGGCTCTAGTGCCAGAGTTTGAAACTCTAGTGCCAAAGTGTGATGCTATAGTGCCAAAGTGTGATGCTATAGTGCCAAAGTGTGACGCTCTAGTGCCAAAGTGCGCGGCTCTAGTGCCAGAGTTTGAAACTCTAGTGCCAAAGTGTGATACTCTAGTGCCAAAGTGTGACGCTCTTGTGCCAAACAGTGATGCTGTAGTGCCAAAGTCTGACGCTCTAGTGCCAAAGTTTGAAGCTCCAGTGCCAAAGTGTGACGCGCTAGTGTCCAAGTGTGACGCTCAAGTGCCAAAGTGTGAAGGTCTAGTGCCACATTGTGACAATCTAGTGCGAAAGTGTGAAGCGCTAGTGCTATCGTGTGACTCTCTAGTGCCAAAGTGTGACGCTCTAATGCCAAAGTGCGACGCTCTAGTGCCAAAGTGTCATGCTATAGTGCCTAAGTGTGACGCTCTAGTGCCAAAGCGGGACGCTCTAGTGCCAAAGTGTGACGCTCTAATGCCAAAGTGCGACGCTCTAGTGCCAAAGTGTCATGCTATAGTGCCTAAGTGTGACGCTCTAGTGCCAAAGCGGGACGCTCTAGTGCCAATGTGTGACCCTCTGGTAGCAAAGTATGAAGCTCTAAGGCCAAAGTGTGACGCTCTAGTGCCAAATTGTGATGATCTAGTGCCAAAGTGTGACATTCTAGTGCCAAAGTATGAAGGTCTAGTGCCAAAGTGTGATGCTCGAGTGCCAAACGTGTGACGCTCTAGTGCCAATGTATGATGCTCTAGTGCCAAAGTGTGACGGTCTAATGCCAACGTTTGGAGCTCTAGTGCCAAAGTATGAAGGTCTAGTGCCAAAGTGTGATGCTCGAGTGCCAAACGTGTGACGCTCTAGTGCCAATGTATGATGCTCTAGTGCCAAAGTGTGACGGTCTAATGCCAACGTTTGGAGCTCTAGAGCCAAATTGTTACGCTCTAGTGCCAAAGTGTGACGCTTTAGTGCCAAAGTGTGACGCTCTAGTGCCAAAGTGTGGAGGTTTAGTGCCAAACTGTGATTCTCTAGTGCCAAAGTGTGACGCTCCAGTGCCAAAGTGTGACGCTCTAGTGCCAATGTGTGACGCTCTAGTGCCAAAGTGTGAATCTCTAGTGCCAAAGTGTGATGCTCTAGTGCCAAAGTGTGACGCTCCAGTGCCAAAGTGTGACGCTCTAGTGCCAATGTGTGACGCTCTAGTGCCAAAGTGTGAATCTCTAGTGCCAAAGTGTGATGCTCTAGTGCCAAATTATGACGCTCTAGTACCAAAGTGTGACGCTCTAGTGCTAAAGTGTGACACTCTGGTTCCAAAGTGTGACACTCTATTGCCAAAGTGTGACTCTCTAGTGCCAAAATGTGACTCTCTAGTGCCAAAGTGTGACGCTCTAGTACCAAAGTGTGACGCTCTAGTGCTAAAGTGTGACACTCTGGTTCCAAAGTGTGACACTCTATTGCCAAAGTGTGACTCTCTAGTGCCAAAATGTGACTCTCTAGTGCCAACATTCGAGACTCTAGTGCCAAAGTGTGACTCTCTAGTGCCAAAGTGTGACACTATAGTGCCAAAGTGTGACGCTCTAGTTCCAAGGAGTGACGCTCTAGTGCCAAAGTGTGGAATTCTAGTGCCAAAGTATGATGCGCTAGTGCCAAGGTGTGAAGATATAGTGCCACAGTGTGATGCTCAAGTGCCAACGTGTGATGCTCTTGTGCCAAAGTGTGACGCTCGAGTGCCAAGGTGTGAAGCTCCAGTGCAACCGTGTGACGCTCTAGTGCCAAAGTGTGACGCTCTAGTGCAAACGTGTGGCGCTCTGGTGCAAAAGTCTGACGCTCTAGTGCCCAAGTGTGACGCTCTAGTACGAAAGTTTGAAACTCTAGTGCCAAAGTGTGATACTCTAGTGCCAAACTGTGACGCTCTAGTGCCAAAGTGTGATGCTGTAGTGCCAAAGTCTGACGCTCTAGTGCCAAAGTTTGAAGCTCTAGTGCCAAAGTGTGACGCTCTAGTGCCAAAGTGATACACTCTAGTGCCAAAGTGTGACGCTCTTGCGCCAAAGTGTGAATCTCAATTGCCAAAGTGTGACGCTCTAGTGCCAAAGTGTGACGCTCTAGTACCAAAGTGTGACGCTCTAGTACCAAAGTGTGACGCTCTAGTTCCAAAGTGCAACACTATATTGCAACAATGTGACGCTCTAGTGTCAAAGTGTGGCGCTCTAGTGCCAAAGCTCGAAACTCAAGTGCCAAAGTGTGAGGCTCTAGTGCCAAAGTGTGACGCTCTAGTGCCAAAGTGTGACGCTCTAGTGCCAAAGTTCGTAACTCTAGTGCCCAAGTGTGACACTCTAGTGCCAAAGTGTGACGCTCTAGTGCCAACGTGTAACTCTCCCGTGCCAAAATGTAATGCTCTAGTGCCAAAGTGTGAAGATATACTGCCAAAGTGTGACGCTCTAGTACCAAAGTGTGAAGGTCTAGTGCCACAGTGTGATGCTCTACTGCCAAAGTGTGAAGCGCTAGTGCCAGAGTGTGACGCTCTAGTGCCAAAGTGTGACGCTCCAATGCCAAAGTGTGACGCTCTAGTGCCAAAGTGTGATGCTCCAGTGCAAACGTGTGACGCTCTAGTCCCAAAGTGTGACGCTTTTGTGCCAAAGGGTGACGCTCTAATACCAAAGTGTGATGCTGTATTGCCAAAGTGCGATGCTCTAGTGCCAAAGTGTGATGCTCTTGTGCCAAAGTGTGAAGCTCTAGTGCCAAAGTGTGAAGCTCTTGTGTCAAAGTGTGATGCTATAGTGCCAAAGTGTGACGCTCTAGTGCCAAAGTTAAAAACTCTAGTGCCAACGTGTGATGCTCTAGTGCCAATGTGTGACGCTCTAGTGCCAAAGTGTGATGCTATAGTGCCAAAACGTGACGCTATAGAGCCAAATTGTGACCCTGTAGTGCCAAAGTGTGGAGCCCTAGTGCCAAAGTGTGATGCTCTAGTGCCAAAGTGTGACGCTCTAGTGCCAAAGTGTGACGTTATAGTGGCAAAGTGTGACGATCCAGTGCCAAAGTGTGAAGCTCTAGTGCCAAAGTTCAAAACTCTAGTGCCCAAGTGTGACGCTCTAGTGCCAAAGTGTGACGCTCTAGTGCCAAAGTGTGACTCTCCCGTGCCAAAGTGTGACGCTCTAGTGACAAAGCGTGAATCTCTACTGCCAAAGTGTGAAGCTCTAGTGCCAAAGTGTGATGCTCTAGTGCCAAAGTGTGACGCTCTAGTACCAAAGTGTGACGCCCTAGTGCCTAAGTGTGACGCTCTAGTTCCAAAGTGTGACACTATATTGCCAAATTATGATGCTCTAGTACCAAAGTGTGACGCTCTAGTGCCAAAGTGTGACGCTCGGGTGCAAAAATGTGACGTTCTAGTTCCAGAGTGTGACGCTCTAGTAGCAAAGTGTGAAGCTCTAGTGCGAAAGTGGGACGCTCTAGTTTCAAAGTGTAAAACTCTAGTTCCAACGTGTGACACTCTAGTGCCAAAGTGTGAATATCTAGTGCCAAAGTGTGACGCTCAAGTGCCAATGTGTGACCCTCTAGTGCTAAAGTGTGACGGTGTAGTGCCAACGCAGGACGCTCTAGTGCAAGTGTGACGCTCTAGTACCAAAGTGTGACGCTCAAGTGCCAATGTGTGACCCTCTAGTGCTAAAGTGTGACGGTGTAGTGCCAACGCAGGACGCTCTAGTGCAAGTGTGACGCTCTAGTACCAAAGTGTGAAGCTCTAGTGCCCAAGTGTGACGCTCTAGTTCCAAATTTGTATCGCTCTAGTACCAAAGTGTGACGGTCTAGTGCCAAAGTGTGAAGGTCTAGTGCCAAAGTGTGATGCTCTAGTGCCAAAGTGTGAAGGTCTAGTGCCAAAGTGTGATGCTCTAGTGCCAAAGTGTGAAACTCTAATGCCAAATTGTGATGTTCTAGTGCCAAAGTGTGACGCTCTTGTGCCAAAGGGTGACACTCTAATACCAAAGTGTGATGCTGTATTGCCAAAGTATGATGGTCTAGTGCCAAAGTGTGATGCTCTTGTGCCAAAGTGTGAAGCTCTAGTGCCAAAGTGTGAAGCTCTTGTGTCGAAGTGTGACGCTATAGTGCCAAAGTGTGACGCTCTAGTGCCAAAGCTAAAAACTCTAGTGCCAACGTGTGATGCTCTAGTGCCAAAGTGTGACGCTCTAGTGCCACAGTGTGGTGCTATAGTGCCAAAGTGTGACGCTCTAGTGCCAAAGCTAAAAACTCTAGTGCCAACGTGTGATGCTCTAGTGCCAAAGTGTGACGCTCTAGTGCCACAGTGTGGTGCTATAGTGCCAAAACGTGACGTTATAGTGCCAAAGTGTGACCCTCTAGTGCTTAAGTGTGGAGCCCTAGTGCCAAAGTGTGATGCTCTAGTGCCAAAGTGTGACTCTCTAGTGCCAAAGTGTGACGTTATAGTGGCAAAGTGTGACGATCCAGTACCAAAGTGTGAAGCTCTAGTGCCGAAGTTCAAAACTCTAGTGCCCAAGTGTGACGCTCTAGAGTCGAAGTGTGACGCTCTAGTGCCAAAGTGTGACTCTCCCGTGCCAATGTGTGACGCTCTAGTGACAAAGCGTGAAGCTCTACTGCCAAAGTGTGAAGCTCTAGTGCCAAAGTGTGATGCTCTAGTGCCAAAGTGTGACGCTCTAGTACCAAAGTATGACGCCCTAGTGCCAAAGTGTGACGCTCTAGTTCCAAAGTGTGACACTATATTGCCAAAGTGTGATGCTCTAGTACCAAAGTGTGACGCTCTAGTGCCAAAGTTCGAAACTCTAGTGCCAAAGTGTGACGCTCTAGTGCCAAAGTGTGACGCTCGGGTGCAAAAGTGTGACGTTCTAGTTCCAGAGTGTGACGCTCAAGTAGCAAAGTGTGAAGCTCTAGTGCGAAAGTGGGACTCTCTAGTTTCAAAGTGTAAAACTCTAGTGCCAACGTGTGACACTCTAGTGCCAAAGTGTGAATATCTGGTGCCAAAGTGTGACGCTCAAGTGCCAATGTGTGACTCTCTAGTGCTAAAGTGTGACGGTCTAGTGCCAACGCGGGACGCTCTAGTGCAAGTGTGACGCTCTAGTACCAAAGTGTGAAGCTCTAGTGCCCAAGTGTGACGCTCTAGTTCCAAATTTGTAACGCTCAAGTACCAAAGTGTGAAGGTCTAGTGCAAAAGTGTGACGCTCTAGTGCCAAAGTGTGAAACTCTAATGCCAAATTTTGATGCTCTAGTGCCAAAGTGTGACACTCTAGTGCCAAAGTTTGAAGCTCTAGTGCCAAGTGGGATGCTCTCGTGCCAAAGTGTGATGCTCTAGTGCCAAAGTGCGAAGCTCTAGTGCCAAAGTGTACGGCTCTATTGCCAAAGTGTGATGCTCCAGTGCCAAAGTGTGAAGCTCTAGTGTGGAATTGTGAACCTCTAATGCCAAAGTGTGACGATCTTGTGCTAAAGTGTGACACTATAGTTTCAAAGTGTGACGCTCTAGTGCCAAAGTGTGATGCTCCAGTGCCAAAGTGTGAAGCTCTAGTGTGGAATTGTGAACCTCTAATGCCAAAGTGTGACGATCTTGTGCTAAAGTGTGACACTATAGTTTCAAAGTGTGACGCTCTAGTGCTAAAGTGTGGAGCACTAGTGCCAAAGTGTGATACTCCAGTGCCAAGGAGTGATGCTCTAGTGCCAATGTGTGATGCTCTAGTGCCAAAGTGTGACGCTCTAGTGCTAAAGTGTGGAGCACTAGTGCCAAAGTGTGATACTCCAGTGCCAAGGAGTGATGCTCTAGTGCCAATGTGTGATGCTCTAGTGCCAAAGTGTGACGCTCTAGTGCCAATGTGTGAAGCTCTAGTGCCAAAGTGTGACGCTCGTGTGCCAAAGTGTGAAGCAATATAACCAAAGTGTGACGCTCTCGTACCAAAGTGCGACGCTCCAATTCCAGAGTGTGAAGCTCTAGCCCCAAAGTGTGACGCTCTTGTGCCAAAGGGTGACGCTCTAGTGCCAAAATGTGACGCTCTAGTGCCAAAGTATGATGCTCTAGTGCCAAATTGTGACGCCCTAGTGCCAAAGTATGATGCTCTAGTGCCAACGTGTGAAGCTCTTGTGCCAACGTGTAACGCTCTTGTGCCAAAGTATGACGCTCTATTGCCTAAGTTCGAAACTCTAGTGCCAAAGTGTGATGTTCTAGTGCAAATGTCTGATGCTCTAGTGCCAAAGTGTGACGCTCAAGGTCCAAAGTGTGATGCTCTAGTGCCAAATTGTGAAGCTCTAGTGCCAAAGTGTAATGCTCTGGTGCCAAAGTGTGAAGCTCTTGTACCAAAGTATGACGCCCTAGTGCCAAAGTGTGAAGCTCTAGTGCCAAAGTGTGACGCTCAAGTGCCAAAGTGTGACGCTCTAGTGCCAAACTGTGACTCCCTAGTGCCAAAGTGTGACTCCCTAATGCCAAAGTGTGATGCTCTAGTGCCAAACATGTGACGCTTTAGTGCCAAAGTGTGATGCTCTAGTGCCAAAGTGTGACGCTCTAATGCCAATGTTTGGAGCTCTAGTGCCAAAGAGTGATGCTCTAGTGCCAAAGTGTGACGCTCTAGTGCCAAAGTGTGGAGCTCTAGTGCCAAAGTGTGATGCGCTAGTGCCAAAGTGTGACGCTCTAGTGCCAAAGTGTGACGCTGTAGTGCCAACGTCTGACGCTCTAGTGCAAATGTTGAAGCTCTATTGTCGAAGTGTGCACTCTAGTGCCAAAGTGTGACACTTTTGTGCCAACGTGTGACACTCTAGTGCCAAATTGTGAATCTCTAGTGCGAAAGTGTGATGCTCTAGTGCCAAAGTATGGCTCTCTAGTACCACTGTGTGACAGTCTAGTGCCAAAGTGTGACGCTCTAGTTCCAAAATGCAACACTCTATTGCCAAAGTGTGACGCTCTAGTGCCAAAATGTGGCGCTCTAGTGCCAAAATTCGAGACTCTATTGCCAAAGTGTGACGCTCTAGTGCCAAATTGTTACACTAGAGTGCCAATGTGTGACACTCTAGTTCCAAAGTGTGACGCTCTAGTGCCAAATTGTGAAGCTCTATTGCTAAAAGTGACACTCTAGTCCCAATATGTGACGCTCTAGTGTCAAAGTGTGACACTCTAGTGCCAAAGTGTGGATCTCTAGTGCCAAAGTGTGATGCTCTAGTGCCAAGGTGTGAAGCTATAGTGCCAAAGTGTGATGCTTAAGTACCAAAGTGTGAAGCTCTAATGCCAACGTGTGACGCTCCAGTGCCAAAGTGTGACGCTCTATTGCAAACGTGTGACACTTTAGTGCCAAAGTGTGACGCTGTAGTGCCCAAGTGTGACGCTCTAGTGCCAAAGTGTGAAGCTCTAGTGCCACATTGTGAAGCTCTAAAGCCAAAGTGTGAAGTCCTAGTGCCAAAGTGTGACTCTCTAATGTCAAAGTGTGACGCTCTTGTGCCAAAATGCGACGCTCGAGTGCCAAAGTGTGACGCTATAGTGCCAAAGTGTGATGCTCTAGTGCCAAAGTGTGACAATCTAGTGCCAAAGTGCGAGGCTCTTGTGCCAAAGTTTGAAACTCTAGTGCCAAAGTGTGATAATCTAGTGCCAATGTATGACGCTCTAGTGCCAAGTGTGATGCTGTAGTGCCAAAATCTGACGATCTAGTGCCAAATTTCCAAGCTCTAGTGCCAAAGTGTGAGGCTCAAGTGCCCAAGTGTTACACTCTAGTGCCAAAGTGTGACTCTCTTGCGCCAAAGTGTGAATCTCAAGTGCCAAAGTGTGACGCTCCAGTGCCAAAGTGTGACTCTCTTGTACCAAAGTCTGACGCTCTAGTGCCAAAGTGTGACGCTATAGTTCCAAATTGCAACACTCAATTGCAAACGTTTGACGCTCTAGTGCCAAAGTGTGACGCTCTAGTGCCAAAGCTCGAAAATCTAGTACCAAAGTGTGAGGCTCTAGTGCCAAAGTGTGACGCTCTAGTGCCAAAGTTCGAAACTCTAGTGCCCAAGTGTGACACTCTAGTGCCAAAGTGTGAGGCTCTAGTGCCAAAGTGTGACGCTCTAGTGCCAAAGCTCGAAAATCTAGTACCAAAGTGTGAGGCTCTAGTGCCAAAGTGTGACGCTCTAGTGCCAAAGTTCGAAACTCTAGTGCCCAAGTGTGACACTCTAGTGCCAAAGTGTGAGGCTCTACTGCCAAAGTGTGACTCTCCTGTGCCAAAGTGTGACGCTCTAGTGCCAAAGTGTGAAGCTCTAGTGCCAAAGTGTGACGCTCTAGTACCAAAGTATGAAGGTCTAGTGCCACGGTGTGACGCTCTAGTGCCAATGTGGGAAGCGCTAGTGCCAGAGTGTGACGCTCTAGTGCCAAAGTGTGACACTCTAGTGCCAATGTGTGATGCTATAGTGCCAAAGTGTGATGCTCTAGTGCCAAAGTGTGACGCTCTAGTCCCAAAGTGTGACGCTCTTGTGCCAAAGGGTGACGCTCTAGTACCAAAGTGTGACACTGTAGTGCCAAAGTGCGATGCTCTAGTGCCAAAGTGTGACGCTCTAGTGCCAAAGTGTGAAGCTCTAGTGCCAAAGTGTGAAGCTCTTGTGTCGAAGTTTGACGCTCTAGTGCCAAAGTGTGACGCTCTAGTGCCAAAGTTTGAAACTCTAGTGCCAACATGTGATGCTCTAGTGCCAATGTGTGATGCTCTAGTGCCAAAGTGGGACGGTCTAGTTCTCAAGTGTGACGCTCTAGTGCCAAAGTGTGACGCTCTAGTGCCAAAGTTTGAAACTCTAGTGCCAACATGTGATGCTCTAGTGCCAATGTGTGATGCTCTAGTGCCAAAGTGGGACGGTCTAGTTCTCAAGTGTGACGCTCTAGTGCCAACATGTGAAGCTCTAGAGCCAAAGTGTAACGCTCTGGTGCCAGAGTGTGAAGCTCTAGTGCCAAAGTATGAACATATAGTGCCAAAGTGTGAATCTCTAGTGCCAAAGAGTGACGCTCAAGTGCCAAAGTGTGACGCTCTAGTGTCAAAGTGTGACGATCTAGTGCTAAACTGGGACGCTCTAGTGCCAAAGTGTGACGCTATAGTACCAAAGTATGAAACTCTAGTGCCAAAGTGTGACGCTCTCGTCCCAAAGTGTGATGATCTAGTGCCAAAGTGTGACGTTCTAGTGCCAAACTGTGAAGGTCTAGTGCCAAAGTGTGATGCTCTAGTGCCAAAGTGTGACGCTATAGTACCAAAGTATGAAACTCTAGTGCCAAAGTGTGACGCTCTCGTCCCAAAGTGTGATGATCTAGTGCCAAAGTGTGACGTTCTAGTGCCAAACTGTGAAGGTCTAGTGCCAAAGTGTCATGCTCTAGTGCCAAACGTGTCACGCTCTAGTGCCAAAGTAAGACGGTCTAGTGCCAAATGGTGACGCTCTAATGCCAATATTTGGAGCTCTAGTCCCACAGTGTGATGCTCTAGTGCCAAACGTGTCACGCTCTAGTGCCAAAGTAAGACGGTCTAGTGCCAAATGGTGACGCTCTAATGCCAATATTTGGAGCTCTAGTCCCACAGTGTGATGCTCTAGTGCCAAAGTGCGACGCTCTAGTGCCAAAGTGTGACGCTCTAGTGCCAAAGGTTGAAGCTCTAGTGCCAAAGTGTGCACTCTAGTACCAAAGTGTGACACTCTAGTGCTTGCGTGTGACGCTCTATTGCCAGAGTGTGAATCTATAGTGCCAAAGTGTGATGCTCTAGTGCCAAAGTATGGCGCTCTAGTACCAAAGTGTGAAGCTCTAGTGCCAAAGTGTGACGCTCTAGTTCCAAAGTGCGACACTCTATTGCCAAGGTGTGACGCTCTATTGCCAAAATGTGACGCTCTAGTGCCAACATTCGAGACTCTAGTGCCAAAGTGTGACGCTCTAGTTCCAAGGAGTGACGCTCTAAAGCCAAAGTGTGAAGCTCTCTTGCCTAACTGTGACGCTCTAGTGCCAATGTCTGATGCTCTAGTGTCAAAGTGTGACGCTCTAGTACCAAAGTGTGGAACTCTAGTGCCAAGGTGTGAAGCTCTAGAACCAATGTGTGATGCTCAAGTGCCCAAATGTGATGCTCTTGTGCCAAAGTGTGACGCTCGAGTGCCAATGTGTGAAGCTCTAGTGCCAACGTGTGACGCTCCAGTGCCAAATGTGACGCTCTATTGCAAAAGTGTGACGCTTTAGTGCCAAGGTGTGACGCTCTAGTGCCCAAGTGTGACCCTCTAGTGCAAAAGTGCGAAGGTCTAGTGCCACAGTGTGACGCTCTAGTGCCAAAGTGTGAAGCGCTAGTGCCAACGTGTGACGCTCTAGTGCCAGAGTGTGAAGCTCTAGTGCCAAAGTGCAACGCTCTAGTGCCAAACTGTGACGCTATAGTGCCAAACTGTGACGCTCTGGTGCCAAAGTGTGACGCTCTAGTGCCAAAGTGCGAGGCTCTAGTGCCAGTGTTTGAATGTCGAGTGCCAAAGTGTGATACTCTAGTGCCAAATTGTGACGCTCTAGTGCCAAAGTGTGATGCTGTAGTGCCAACGTCTGACGCTGTAGTGCCGAAGTTTGAAGCTCTAGTGCGAAAGTGTGGCGCTCTAGTGCCAAAGTGTTACACTCTAGTGCCAAAGTGTGACGGTCTTGCCCCAAAGTGTGAATCTCAAGTGCCAAAGTGTGACGCTCTAGTGCCAAAGTGTGAATCACACTTTGGCACTAGAGTGTAACACTTTGGCACTAGAGCGTCACACTTTGGCACTAGAGGTTCAAACTTTGGCACTAGAGCGTCAGACTTTGGTACTACAACATCACACTTGGCACTAGAGCGTCACACATTGGCACTAGAGTATCACACTTTGGCACTAGACTTGCAAACTTTGGCACAAGAGCCTCGCTGTTTGGCACTAGAGTGTCACACCTTGGCACTAGAGCGTCACACTTGGGCAATATAGCGTCACACTTTGGCACTAGAGCGCACTTTGGCACTAGAGCGTTACACTTTGGCACTAGCGCTTTACACTTTGGCACTAGAGTGTCACACAATGGCACTAGACCTTCACACTTTGGCACTAGAGCGTCACACTTGGGCACTAGAGCGTCACACTTTGGCACTAAAGCGTCACACTTTTGCAATAGAGTGTTACACTTTGGAACTAGAGCGTCACACGTTGGCATAAGAGCTTCACACTCTGGCACTCGAGCATCACACATTGGCACAAGAGCATCACATTTTGGCACTTGAGCATCACACTTTGGCACTAGAGCTTCACACCTTGGCACTAGAGCATCACACTTTGGCACTAGAGCGTCACACGTTGGCATAAGAGCTTCACACTCTGGCACTCGAGCATCACACATTGGCACAAGAGCATCACATTTTGGCACTTGAGCATCACACTTTGGCACTAGAGCTTCACACCTTGGCACTAGAGCATCACACTTTGGTACAAGAGTTCCACACTTTGGCACGAGAGTGTCACACTTTGACACTAGAGCGTCACACATTGGCAGTAGAGCATCACACTTTATTAATAGAGCTTCACAATTTGGCACTAGAGCGTCACACTTTGGAACTAGAGCGTCACACTTTGGCACTCTAGTGTCACAATTTGGCACTAGAGCGTCACACTTTGGCACTAGAGTCTCGAATTTCGGCACTAGAGAGTCACATTTTGGCACTAGAGCGTCACACTTTGGTACTAGAGCGCCATACTTTAGCACTAGAGCATCACACTTTCACACTAGAGATCCACACTTTGGCACTAGAGCGTCACATGTTGGCACAAGAGTGTCACACCTTGGCACTAGAGTGCACACTTTGACAATAGAGCTTCAACCTTTGCACTAGAGCATCAGACGTTGGCACTACATCGTCACACTTTGGCACTAGAGCGTCACACATTGGCACTAGAGCATAACACTTTGGCACTAGAGCTCCACATGTTGGCACTAGAGCGTCACTATTTGGCACTACAGCGTCACACTTTGGCACTAGAGCGTCACACGTTGGCACTAGAGCTCCAAACGTTGGCATTAGAGCATCACACTTTGGCACTAGAGCATACACGTTGGCACTAAAGCGTCACATGTTTGGCACTAGAGCGTCACACGTTGGCACTAGAGCTCCAAACGTTGGCATTAGAGCATCACACTTTGGCACTAGAGCATACACGTTGGCACTAAAGCGTCACATGTTTGGCACTAGAGCATCTTACTTTGGCACTATACCTTCACAATTTCGCACTAGAACGCCACATTTTGGAACTAAATCATCACAGTTTGGCACTAGAGCATCTTACTTTGGCACTATACCTTCACAATTTCGCACTAGAACGCCACATTTTGGAACTAAATCATCACAGTTTGGCACTAGAGCGTCACACTTTGGCACTAGAGCGTCCCACTTTGGCACTAGGGAGTCACACTTTGGCACTAGAGGGTCATACTTTGGCACTTGAGCGTCACACTTTGGCACTAGAGCTTCACACTTTGGCACTAGAGCGTCACACTTTGGCACTAGGGAGTCACACTTTGGCACTAGAGGGTCATACTTTGGCACTTGAGCGTCACACTTTGGCACTAGAGCTTCACACTTTGGCACTAGAGCGTCATACTTTGGCACTATAGCTTCACAATTTGGCACCAGAGCATTACACTTTGGCACTAGAGCTTCACACTTTGGCACCAGAGCATCACACCTTGGAACTTGAGCATCACACTTTGGCACTAGAGTGTCAGACATTTGCACTAGAACATCACACTTTGGCACTAGAGCTTCACACTTTGGCACCAGAGCATCACACCTTGGAACTTGAGCATCACACTTTGGCACTAGAGTGTCAGACATTTGCACTAGAACATCACACTTTGGCACAAGATTTCGAACTTAGGCACTAGAGCGTCATACTTTGGCACTAGAGCGTCACAATTTGGCACAAGAGCTTCACAAGTTGGCACTAGAGCTTCATACTTTGGCACTAGGGCGTCACAATTTGGCACTAGAGCATCACACTTTGGCACTAGAGCGTCACACTTTGGCACTAGAGCGTCACCCTTTGGCACAAGAGCATCACACTTTGGGACTAGAGCTTCATGCTTTGGAACTGGATCGTCACACTTTGGTACGAGAGCGTCACACTTTGGTAATAGAGCTTCACATTTGGCACACGAGCGTCACACTTTGGCACTAGAGCGTCACACTTTGGCACTAGAGCATCACACATTGGTATTAGAGCATCACACTTTTGATCTAGAGCTTCACACTTTCGCACTAGAGCGCCACACTTTGGCATTGGAGCGTCACACTTTGGCACTATAGCGTCACATTGTGGCACTAGAGCTTCACACTGTGGCACTAGAGTGTCACACTTTGGCACTAGAACTCTGCACCTTGGCACTAGGTTGTCACACTTTGGCACTAGAGCTTCACACTGTGGCACTAGAGTGTCACACTTTGGCACTAGAACTCTGCACCTTGGCACTAGGTTGTCACACTTTGGCACTAGAGCATCCCACTTTGGCACTAGATTGTCAAACTTCGGCACTAGAGCATCACACTTTGGCACTAGTGCCTCACACTCTAGCACTAGAGCATCACACTTTGGTACTATCGTGTCACACTTTAGCACAAAATCGTCACACTTTGGCATTAGAGCATCACACTTTGGCACTAGAGCATCACACTTTGGCACTAGTGCCTCACACTCTAGCACTAGAGCATCACACTTTGGTACTATCGTGTCACACTTTAGCACAAAATCGTCACACTTTGGCATTAGAGCTTCACACTTCCACACTAGAGCGTCACTCTTTGGCACTAGAGCGTCACACTTTGGCACTAGAGCGTCACACTTTGGCACTAGAGCTCCAAACGTTGGCATTAGAGCGTCGCACTTTGGCACTAGAGCATCACACTTTGGCACTAAAGCGTCACATGTTTGGCACTAGAGAATCTTACTTTGGCACTATACATTCACACTTTTGCACTAGAACGCCACATTTTGGCAGTAAACCATCACAGTTTGGCACTAGAGCGTCACACTTTGGCACTAGAGCGTCCCACTTTGGCACTATGGAGTCACACTTTGGCACTAGAGGGTCATACGTTGGCACTTGAGCGTCACACTTTGGCACTAGAGCTTCACACTTTGGCACTAGAGCGTCATACTTTGGCACTATAGCTTCACACTTTGGCACCAGAGCATTACACTTTGGCACTAGAGCTTCACACTTTGGCACCAGAGCATCACACTTTGGAACTTGAGCATCACACTTTGGCACTAGAGTGTCAGACATTTGCACTAGAACATCACACTTTGGCACAAGAGCTTCACACGTTGGCACTAGAGCTTCACACTTTGGCACCAGAGCATCACACTTTGGAACTTGAGCATCACACTTTGGCACTAGAGTGTCAGACATTTGCACTAGAACATCACACTTTGGCACAAGAGTTCGAACTTAGGCACTAGAGCGTCATACTTTGGCACTAGAGCGTCACACTTTGGCACAAGAGCTTCACACGTTGGCACTAGAGCTTCATACTTTGGCACTAGGGCGTCACAATTTGGCACTAGAGCATCACACTTTGGCACTAGAGAGTCACACTTTGGCACTATATCGTCACCCTTTGGCACAAGAGCATCATACTTTGGGACTAGAGCTTCACTCTTTGGAACTGGATCGTCACACTTTGGTACGAGAGCGTCACACTTTGGTAATACAGCTTCACACTTTGGCACACGAGCGTCACACTTTGGCACTAGAGCGTCATACTTTGGCACTAGAGCATTACACATTGGTATAAGAGCATCACACTTTTGAACTAGAGCTTCACACTTTCGCACTAGAGCGCCACACTTTGGCATTGGAGCGTCACACTTTGGCACTATAGCGTCACATTGTGGCACTAGAGCTTCACACTGTGGCACTAGACTGTCACACTTTGGCACTAGAACTCTGCACCTTGGCACTAGGTTGTCACACTTTGGCACTAGAGCATACCACATTGGCACTAGATCGTCATACTTTGGCACTAGAGCATCACACTTTGGCACTAGTGCCTCACACTTTAGCACTAGAGCGTCACACTTTGGTACTATAGTGTCACACTTTAGCACAAAATCGTCACACTTTGGCATTAGAGCTTTACACTTCCATGCTAGAGCTTCACACTTTGGCACTAGAGCATCACACTTTGGCACTAGAGCGGTACACTTTGGCACTAGAGCTTCGCACTTTGGCACTAGCGCATCACACTTTGGCACGAGAGCATCCCACTTGGCGCTAGAGTGTCCCACTTTGGCACTAGAGCATCACACTTTGGCACTATAGCGTTACACTTTGGCACTAGAGCTTCACACTTTGGCACTAGAGCGTCACACTGTGGCACTATACCTTCACACTTTGGCAGTAGGGTGTCACACTTTGGTACTAGAGCTTCACAATTTGGCACTAGAGCATCACAGTTTGGCACTAAACAGTCACACTTTGGCACTAGAGCGTCACACTATGGCACTAGAGCATCCCACTTGGGCACTAGAGCTTCAAACTTTGGCACTAGAGCATCACACTTTGGCACTAGAGCATCACAATTTGGCACTAGAGTGTCACACGCTGGCACTAGAACGTCACACTTAGTCACTAGACCTTCACACTTTGGTACTAGAGCATCGCACTTGCACTAGAGTGTCCCACGTTGGCACTAGAGCGTCACACGTTTGGCAATAGAGCATGACACTTTGGTACTAGAGCGTTACACTTTTGGAACTAGAGCGTCATACTTTGGCACTCGAGCTTCACACTTTGGTACTAGAGCATTGCACTTGCACTAGAGCGTCCCACGTTGGCACTAGAGCGTCACACTTTAGCACTAGAGGGTCACACATTGGCACTTGAGTGTCACACTTTGGCAATAGATCTTCGCACTTTGGCACTAGAGTGTCACACTTTGGCACTAGAGTTTTACACTTTGAAACTAGAGCGTCCCACTTTCGCACTAGAGCTTCACACTTTGCTACTAGAGCGTCACACTTTGGAACTAGAACGTCACACATTGGCACTCGAGCGTCACACTTTGGCACTAGAGCGTCACACTTTGGCATTAGAGTTTCGAAGTTTGGCACTAGAGTGTCACACTTTGGAACTAGAGCGTCACACTCTGGCAATAGAGTGTCACACGTTGGAACTAGAGCGTCACACTTTGGCACTAGCGCATCACACTTTGGTACTAGAGAAACACACTTTGGCACTAGAGCGTCACACTCTGGCAATAGAGTGTCACACGTTGGAACTAGAGCGTCACACTTTGGCACTAGCGCATCACACTTTGGTACTAGAGAAACACACTTTGGCACTAGAGCATCACATGTTGGCACTAGAGCTTCACACTTTGGCACTAGAGCTTCACGCTTTGTCACTAGAGCGTCACACTTTGGCACGGGAGAGTTACACTTTGGCACTAGAGCGTCACACTTTGGCACTAGAACGTCACACTTTAACACTAGAGCGTCACACTTTGGCACTAGAGCATCACACGTTGGCACTAGAGCGTCACACTTTGGCACTACAGCGTCACACGTTGGCACTAGAGCATCACACGTTGGCACTAGAGCGTCACACTTTGGCACTACAGCGTCACACGTTGGCACTAGAGCATCACACGTTGGCACTAGAGCGTCACACTTTGGCACTACAGCGTCACACGTTGGCACTAGAGCATCACACGTTGGCACTAGAGCGTCACACTTTGGCACTACAGCGTCACACGTTGGCACTAGAGCATCACACGTTGGCACTAGAGCGTCACACTTTGGCACTACAGCGTCACACGTTGGCACTAGAGCATCACACGTTGGCACTAGAGCGTCACACTTTGGCACTACAGCGTCACACGTTGGCACTAGAGCATCACACGTTGGCACTAGAGCGTCACACTTTGGCACTACAGCGTCACACGTTGGCACTAGAGCATCACACGTTGGCACTAGAGCGTCACACTTTGGCACTACAGCGTCACACGTTGGCACTAGAGCATCACACGTTGGCACTAGAGCGTCACACTTTGGCACTACAGCGTCACACGTTGGCACTAGAGCATCACACGTTGGCACTAGAGCGTCACACTTTGGCACTACAGCGTCACACGTTGGCACTAGAGCATCACACGTTGGCACTAGAGCGTCACACTTTGGCACTACAGCGTCACACGTTGGCACTAGAGCATCACACGTTGGCACTAGAGCGTCACACTTTGGCACTACAGCGTCACACGTTGGCACTAGAGCATCACACGTTGGCACTAGAGCGTCACACTTTGGCACTACAGCGTCACACGTTGGCACTAGAGCATCACACGTTGGCACTAGACTTTTGAACTTTGGCACTAGAGCGTCACATTTTGGCACTAGACCGTCACACTCTTGCAATAGAGTGTCGCACTTTGGAACTAGAGCGTCACACTTTGGCACTAGATTGTCACACTTTGGTACTAGAGCGTCACACGTTGGTACTAGAGTGTCACACTTTGGCACTAGACATTCACACTTTGGCACAAGAGCGTCACACTTTGGCACTAGAGTTTAACAATTTGGCACTAGAGCGTCACCCGTTGGCACTAGAGCCTCAAACTTTGGCACTAGAGCGTCAGACTTTGGCACTAGAGCATCACACTTTGGCACTAGAGCTTCAAACTTTGGCACTAGAGCATCACACTTCGGCACTAGAGTGTCACACTTTGGCACTAGAGCATCACACTTTGGCACTAGAGCGTCACACTTTGGCACTAGAGCGTCAGACTTTGGCATTAGAGCATCACAATTTGGCACTAGAGCGTCACACTTTGGCACTAGCGCTTCACACTTTTGCACTAGATCGTCACACTGTGGCACTAGACCTTCACACATTAACACCAGAGCGTTACACTTTGGCACTAGAGCTTCACAATTTGGCAATAGAGTGTCCGACTTTGGAACTAGAGCGTCACATTTTGGCACTAGAGCGTCACACTTTGATTCTAGAGCGTCACACTTTGGTACTAGAGCATCACACTTTGGCACTAGAGCTTCAAACTTTGGCACTAGAGCGTCAGACTTTGGCACTACATCGTCACACTTAGGCACTAGAGTGTCACACTTTGGCACTAGAGTGTCAAACTTTGGCACTAGATCGTCACACTTTGGCACTAGAGCTTCAAACTTTGGCACTAGAGCATCAGACTTTGGCACTACATCGTCACACTTTGGCACTAGAGTGTCAAACTTTGGCACTAGATCGTCACACTTTGGCACTAGAGCTTCAAACTTTGGCACTAGAGCATCAGACTTTGGCACTACATCGTCACACTTTGGCACTAGAGCGTCACACTTTGGCACTAGAGCATCACACTTTGGCACTAGAGCTCCCTATTTTGGCACTACATCGTCACACTTTGGCAATAGAGAGTCACGCTTTGACACTAGAGCTCCAAACGTTGGCATTAGAGTGTCACACTTTGGTACTAGAGCCTCACACTTTGGCACTAGAGCTCCCTATTTTGGCACTACATCGTCACACTTTGGCAATAGAGAGTCACGCTTTGACACTAGAGCTCCAAACGTTGGCATTAGAGTGTCACACTTTGGTACTAGAGCATTACACTTTGGCACTTGAGCATCACACGTTTTGCACTAGAGCATCACACTTTGGCACTAGACCTTCACACTTTGGCACTATAACGTCACACTTTGGCACTAGATTGTCACACTTTGGCACTAGAGCGTCACACTTTGGCACTGGAGCTTCATGTTTTGGTACTAGAGCGTCACACTTTAGCACTAGAGCATCCCACTTTGGCACTAGAGCGTCACACTTTGGCACTAGAGCGTCACATTTTGGCACTTGAGCGTCACACTTTGGAACTAGAGCTTCAAACATTGGCAATAGCGCGTCATTCTTTGACACTAGAGCTTCACACTTTGGCACCAGAGCGTTACACTTTGGCATTAGAGCTTCACACTTTGGTACTAGAGCCTCACACTTTGGAACTAGAGCGTCACACTTTGGCACTACTGCGTCACACATTGGCACTAGAGCATCACACGTTGGCACTGGAGTTTCAGACTTTGCACTAGAGCGTCACACTTTGGCACTAGAGCGTCACACGTTGACACAAGAGCTTCACACTTTGGCACAAGATATTTACAATATGGCACTATAGCATCACACTTTGGCACTAGAGCATCACACTTTGGCACTAGAGCGTCACACTTGGGCACTAGAGCGTCACCCTTTGGCACAAGAGCGTCACACTTCGGGACTAGAGCGTCACACTTTGGCAATAGAGCGTCACACTTTGGCACTAGAGCGTCACACTTTGGCACTAGAGCGTCACACTTTCACACTCGAGCATCACACTTAGGCACTAGCGCTTCACAATTTTGCACTAGAGCGTCACACTGTGGCACTAGACCTTCACACATTGGTACTAGAGCGTCACACTTTCGCACTTGAGGGTCACACTTTGGCACTAGAGCCTTGGACTTTGGCACTAGAGTTTTGAACTTTGGCACTAGAGCGTCAAACTTTGGCACTAGAGCGACACACTATTGCAATAAAGTGTCACAATTCTGAACTAGAGCGTCAAACTTTGGCACTAGAGCGTCACACTTTGGTACTAGAGCGTCAAACTTTGGCACTACAGCATCACACTTTGGCACTAGGGATTCACACTTTGGCACACGAGCATCATACTTTGGCACTAGAGTTTAGTAATCTGGCACTAGAGCGTCACACTTTGGCACTAGAGCTTGAAACATTGGCACTATAGTGTCAAACTTTGGCACTACAGCGTCACACTTTGGAACTAGAGCGTCACACTTTGGCACTACAACATCACACTTTGGCACTAGAGTTTCTAACTTTGGCACAAGAGACTCATACTTCGGCACTAGAGCGTCACACTTTGGCACTAGAGCGTCACACTTTGGCACTAGAGCATCACACTTTGGCACTAGAGTGTCACACTTTGGCATTTGAGCGTCACAATTTGGCACTAGAGCGTCAGACCTTGGCACTAACGCTTCACACTTGGGTACTAGAGCTTGACACTTTGGCAATAGAGCGTCACACTGTGGCACAGGAGAGTCACAATTTGGCAATAGAGCATCACATGTTTGTACTAGAGTATCACACTTGGGCACTAGATTTCGAACATTGGCACTACACTGTCACACTTTGGCACAAGAGCATCACACTTTGGCACTAGCGCGTCACACTTTGGCACTAGAGCGTCACACTTTGGCACTAGAGCATCGCACTTTGGCACTAGAGCTCCACACTTTGGCACTATAGCGTCACACTTTGGCACTACAGCGACACACTTTGGCACTAGAGCGTCACACTTTGGAACTAGAGCGTCACACTTTGGCACAAGAGCATCACACTTTGGCACTATAGCGTCACACTTTGGCACTAGAGCGTCACACTTTGGCACTAGAGCTTCACACTCTGGCACTCGAGCGTCACACTTTTGCATTAGACCATCAATCTTTTGCACTAGCGCATCACACTGTGGCACTGGAGCTTCACACTTTGGCACTAGAGCGCCACACTTTGGCACTAGAATTCCACACTTTGGCACTAGAGCGTCACACTTTGACACTAGAGCGTCACACTTTGGCACTAGAGCGTCAGAATCTGGCACTAGAGCTTCACACATTGGCACTAGAGCGTCACTCCTTGGAAGTAGAGCATCACACTTTGGCACTAGAATGTCACACTTTGGCACTAGAGCGTCACACTTTGGCACTAGAGTTTCAAACTTTGGCACTAGAGCGTCAGTGTGCCACTGGAGCGTCACACTTTGGCACTAGAATGTCACACTTTGGCACTAGAGCGTCACACTTTGGCACTAGAGTTTCAAACTTTGGCACTAGAGCGTCAGTGTGCCACTGGAGCGTCACACTTTGGCAATAGAGTGTCAAACTTTGGAACTAGAGCGTCACACTTTGGCACTAGAGCGTCACACTTTGGTACTAAAGCGTCACACGTTGGCACTAGAGCATCACACTTTGGCACCAGGGATTCACATTTTGGCACTAGAGCGTCACACTTTGGCACTAGAGCGTCACACTTTGGTACTAAAGCGTCACACGTTGGCACTAGAGCATCACACTTTGGCACCAGGGATTCACATTTTGGCAGTAGAGCATCACACTTTGGCACTAGAGTGTCACACTTTGGCACTAGAGCGTCATACACTTTGGCACTAGAGCTTCAAATTCTGGCACTAGAGCGTCAGACTTTGGTACTACAGTGTTAAACTCTGGCACTAGAGCGTCACACTTTTGCACTAGAGCTCCAAACATTGGCATTAGAGCATCAGATTTTGGCACTAGAGTGTCACACTTTGGAACTAGAGCGTCACACTTTGGCACTAGAGCCTCACACTTTGGCACTAGAGCGTGACACTTTGGCACTCGAGCGTCACATGTCGCACTAGAGCGTCACACTTTGGCACTAGAGCGTCACACTTTAGCACTATAGCGTCACACTTTGGCACTAGAGCATCTCACTTTGGCTCTAGCGCTTCACATTTTGGCACTAGAGCGTCACACTGTGGCATTACACCTTCACACTTTGGCACTAGAGCATCACACTTGGGCACTAGAGCTCACACATTGGCACTAGAACGTCACACTTTGGCACAGGAGAGTCACACTTTGGCAATATAACGTCACACTTTCGTACTAAAGCGTCACACTTGGACACTATAGTTTCGAACTTTTGCACTAGAGTGTCACACGTTGGCACCAGAGCATCACTCGTTGGCACTAGGGCATCACACGTTGGCACTAAAGCGTCACACTTTGGCACTATAGCATCACTCTTTGGCAGTAGAGATCCACACTTTGGCACTATAGCATCACACTTTGGCACTAGAGCGTCACACTCTGGAACTAGAGCTCCAAACTTTGGCACTAGGGCATCACACTTTGGCACTAGTGCTTCACACTTTGGCACTCGAGCGTCACATGTTGGCACTAGAGCAGCAAACTTTGGCACTAAAGCATCACACTTTGGCACTATAGCTTCACACCTTGGCACTAGAGCGTCACAATTTGGCACTATAGTTCCACACTTTGGCATAAGAGAGTCACACTTTGACACTAGAGCGTCACACTTTGGCACTATAGCGTCACACTTTGGCACTATAGTTCCACACTTTGGCATAAGAGAGTCACACTTTGACACTAGAGCGTCACACTTTGGCACTATAGCGTCACACTTTGGCACTATAGCTTCATACCTTGGCACTAAAGCGTCACTCCTTGGACTTAGAGCGTCACACTTTGGCACTAGAGTGTCACACTTTGGCACTAGAGTGTCACACTTTGGCACTAGAGTTTCGAACTTGGGCACTAGAGCGTCACTCCTTGGACTTAGAGCGTCACACTTTGGCACTAGAGTGTCACACTTTGGCACTAGAGTGTCACACTTTGGCACTAGAGTTTCGAACTTGGGCACTAGAGCGTCACTTTTTGGCACTAGAGCATCTCACTTTGGCAATAGAGTGTCGCACTTTGGAACTAGAGCGTCACACTTTGGCACTAGAGCGTCACACGCTGGTACTAGAGCGTCACACATTGGCACTATAACATCACGCTTTGGCAATAGAGAAACACACTTTGGCACTAGAGCGTCACACTTTAGGACTAGAGTGTCACACTTAAGCCTGTAAGCCAAATGACGGAACTCGATGACCAGACTCGCGAGTCCGAGTCCGAGTCCAGACTCTCGAGTCGAGTATCATGGTCCGGACTCGACTCGGGAATCGCGAGTCCTCGGCCNCAGAGGTATTCTTGGACGACACTTCCCGGCACCGTCGGGCAGCCTCAAACGGGTCACTCGCTGCCCGTCTCCGGACGAGCGAGGGTTTCAGCAGGGGAGCCACTCGAGGTCATTTGCTTCGTTGAAGCCCCCGCTTCACAGCGGGAGTCCCGCCGGCTCCCAACCCCTCTGGAGTCTAACTCCCTGCTCCTCCGTTGCACCCCACCGCAGCCAGTCCACACTCCGCCATGGAGAAACCGAATGAGACTCCGGCAGTGTCCTCCTCGGAGCAGCTCGTACAAGCAACACTGAACCCGAAGACGCAGCGGTTGGACAAGCGGACAAAGAAGCCGTCCGTGATATGGACGGTCTTCGAGTACGTCGTGATCAAGGGAGAACCGCGGGCATTGTGTTCTGGATGCAAATGCAGAAAACACATAGTTTGCACCACATGCCTCACACAAAAAAAGGATTGACACAAGGAATCGCGAGTCACAAGATGGTGGACTCGCGAGTTTAAGGACTCGCGATTCTGGGCCCAGACTCGCGAGTCCGAGTCGAAGCCCGCACGGGGACTCGCGAGTCTGAGTCCAGGCCCGGACTCGAACTCGTGACCCGAGTCCTTAGTCCAGAATCGCGATTCCGGACTCATGAACAGGCTTAGTCACACTTTGGCACTAGAGCGTCACACGTTGGCATTAGAGCTTCAAACTCTGGCAATAGAGAGTCAGAATTTGGCACTACAGCGTCACACTTTGGCACTAGAGCGTAACACTTTGGCACTAGAGCATCACACTTTGGCACTAGAGCTCTACACTTTGGCATTAGAGCGTCACACTTTGGCACTACAGCGTCACACTTTGGCACTAGAGCGTAACACTTTGGCACTAGAGCATCACACTTTGGCACTAGAGCTCTACACTTTGGCATTAGAGCGTCACACTTTGGCACTACAGCGTCACACTTTGGAACTAGAGCATCACAAATTGGCACTAGAGCTCCAAAAGTTGGCATTCGAGCGTCAAAATTTGGCACTAGAGCATCACACTTTGGCACTAGAGCGTCACACGTTTCGCACTAGAGCATCACACTTTGGCACTAGACCTTCATACTTTGGCACTAGAACGTCACAGTTAGGCACTAGATGGTCACACTTTGGCACTAGAGCGTCACACTTTGGCACTAGACCTTCATACTTTGGCACTAGAACGTCACAGTTAGGCACTAGATGGTCACACTTTGGCACTAGAGCGTCACACTTTGGCATTAGAGCTTCATATGTTGGCACTAGAGCGTCACACTTTGGTACTAGAGCGTCCCAGTTTGGAACTAGAGTGTCACATGTTGGCACAAGAGCGTCACAATTTGGCACTAGAGCGTCACCTTTTGGCACCTGAGCGTCACACTTTGGCACTAGAGCGTCACACTTTGGTACTAGAGCGTCCCAGTTTGGAACTAGAGTGTCACATGTTGGCACAAGAGCGTCACAATTTGGCACTAGAGCGTCACCTTTTGGCACCTGAGCGTCACACTTTGGCACTAGAGTTTCAAATTTTGGCACTAGAGCGTCATACTTTGGCACTAGAGCTTCACACTTTGGCACTAGAGCGTCACACTTTGGAACTAAAGCGTCACACTTTGGCACTACAGCGTCAGACATTGGCACTAGTGCATCACACGTTGGCACTAGACTTTCAAACTTTGGCACTAGAGCGTCACAATTTGGCACAAGAGCGTCACACTTTGACACAAGAGCTTCACACTTTGGCACTAGAGCTTCACACTCTGGCACTAGAGCGTCACACTCTGGCACTAGAGCATCACACTTTGGCACTAGAGCGTCACACTTTGGCACTAGAGCGTCACACTTGGGCACTAGAGCGTCACCCTTTGGCTCAAGAACGTCACACGTTGGGACTAGAGCGTCACACCTTGGCACCAGAGCGTCACACTTTGGCACTAGAGCGTCACACTTTGGCACTAGAGCATCACACATAGGCACTAGAGCGTCACACGTTGGCACTGGCGCTTCACACTTTGGCACTAGAGCGTCACACTGTGGCACTAGACCTTCACATTTTGGTACTAGAGCCTCACACTTTTGTACTTGAGCGTCACACTTTGGCACTAGAACCTCACACGTTGGCACTAGGGTTTTGAACTTTGGCACTAGAGCGTCACACTCTTGCAATAGAATGTCGCACTTTGGAACTAGAGCGTCACACTTTGGCACTAGAGCGTCACACTATGGTACTACAGCATCACACTTTGGCACAAGAGCGTCACACTTTGGCACTAGACATTCACGCTTTGGCACAAGAGCGTGACACTTTGGCACTAGAGTTAAACAATTGGGCACTAGAGCGTCACTCGTTGGCAATAGAGCCTCAGACTTTGGCACTAGAGCGTCAGACTTTGGCACTACAGCGTCACACTTTGGAACTAGAGCGTCACACTTTGGCAGTAGAGCATCAAACTTTGGCACTAGAGTTTCAAACTTTGGCACTAGAGCCTCACACTTCGGCACTAGAGCATCACACGTTGGCACTAGAGCGTCACACTTTGGCACTAGAGCGTCACACTTTGGCACTAGAGTGTCAGACTTTGACATTAGAGCGTCACAATTTGGCTCTAGAACGTCACACTTTGGGACTAGCGCTTCACACTTTGGCACTAGAGCGTCACACTGTGGCACTAGACCTTCACACTTTGGCACCAGAGCGTTACAATTTGGCACTAGAGCTTCACAAAAAAAAAAAGATTGACACAAGGACTCGCGAGTCACAAGATGGTGGACTTGCGAGTTTAAGGACTCGCGATTCTGGGCCCAGACTCTCGAGTCCGAGTCGAAGCCCGCACGCGGACTCGCGAGTCCGAGTCCAGGCCCGGACTCGAACTCGTGACCCGAGTCCTTAGTCCAGAATCGCGATTCCGGACTCGTGAACAGGCTTAGTCACACTTTGGCACTAGAGCGTCACACGTTGGCATTAGAGCTTCAAACTCTGGCAATAGAGAGTCAGACTTTGGCACTACAGCGTCACAATTTGGCACTAGAGCGTAACACTTTTGCACTAGAGCATCACACTTTGGCACTAGAGCTCTACACTTTGGCATTAGAGCGTCACACTTTGGCACTAACGCGTCACACTTTGGCACTAGAGCATCACAATTTGGCACTAGAGCTCCAAAAGTTGGCATCTGAGCGTCAAAAGTTGGCACTAGAGCATCACACTTTGGCACTAGAGCGTCACACGTTTGGCACTAGAGCATCACACTTTGGCACTAGACCTTCATACGTTGGCACTAGAACGTCACAGTCTGGCACTAGATGGTCACACTTTGGCACTAGAGCGTCACACTTTGGCACTAGAGCTTCATACGTTGGTACTAGAGCGTCCCACTTTGGTACTAGAGCGTCCCAGTTTGGAACTAGAGTGTCACATGTTGGCACAAGAGCGTCACAATTTGGCACTAGAGCGTCACCTTTTGGCACCTGAGCGTCACACTTTGGCACTAGAGTTTCAAATTTTGGCACTAGAGCGTCATACTTTGGCACTAGAGCTTCACACTTTGGCACTAGAGCGTTACACTTTGGCACTAGAGCTTCACACTTTGGCACTAGAGTTTCAAATTTTGGCACTAGAGCGTCATACTTTGGCACTAGAGCTTCACACTTTGGCACTAGAGCGTTACACTTTGGCACTAGAGCTTCACACTTTGGCACTAGAGCATCACACTTTGGAACTAAAGCGTCACACTTTGGCACTACAACGTCAGACATTGGCACTAGTGCATCACACGTTGGCACTAGACTTTCGAACTTTGGCACTAGAGCGTCACACTTTGGAACTAAAGCGTCACACTTTGGCACTACAACGTCAGACATTGGCACTAGTGCATCACACGTTGGCACTAGACTTTCGAACTTTGGCACTAGAGCGTCACACTTTGGCACTAGAGCGTCACATGCGCCTGTGCCTAGGGTACCTGCGCCTGTGCCCAGGGTACCTGCGCCTGTGCCTAGGGTACCTGCGCATGTGCCTAGGGTACGTGTGCCTGTGCGCAGGTTACATGCGCCTGTGCCTAGGGTTCCTCCGTCTGTCCCTAGGGTACCTGCCCCTATCCCTAGGGTACCTGCGCGTGTGCCTAGGGTACCTGCGCCCGTGCCTAAGGTACCTGCGCCTGTGCATAGGGTACCTGCGCCTGTCCCAGGGGTACTTGCGCCTGTGCCTGGGGTACCTGCGCCTCTACCTAGGATACTTGCGCCTGTGCCTAGGGTACCTGCGCTTGTTCCTATTGTACCTGCACCTGTGCCTAGGGTACCTGCGCCTATGCATAGGGTACCTGCTCCTAAGGGTGCACACCGGGTAAGACTCCTGGATCCCAGATTGGATCCTGATCTCCGGGTCCGGATCCTATGGAGGATTTGGATCCTCGAATCCCAAAAAAGATCCCCGGATCCTGAGGATCCCCGTATCATGAACGGAACCCGGGGATCTCCACAGTTTGTTTTGCATCCATCAAAAATCCAATCTTTCTTTCATATCGATTTTTCACCACCTTTAAAGCCTGTGTTTAAGGAGGCTTTCCATGATTAGTGGCTACAATTATCACATGCATCACATGCAGGTTATGGTGTGGGTCATCACACACATGTCATGATGTTATATTCTGTTCGGATTCTAAATGTGGTCACGTACTCAAATGTTAGTTCACAATCGTAGTGAACTTATTCAAGCACAATCTTGACTGTTCAACCAACACATAAGGGAAAAGGCATTCTGAACCTTTAAGAATCAAACTTGACAGAATGAAAGGGAATTTACTCCACTGTTTATGGCAAGTGCACATGCATGATTGTGAAATAAATGCATTCAAAGTCTGAGAGCATGGAGTTTTCCAACCGTGATTCACACAATGTCTATTATGGAACTTCCGTAATATCTTCATCCTCACCCTCCATGTCCCCTTCCTCCTCTCCCTCCTCCCCACCATTATGGTCATCCTCGTCTTCATCATCTTCGTTTACGTACAAACTAAGTCCTTCCAACTCCTCGCATGCAGCACCCATAAGCCCATCCTCACGAGCTTTGCGACGCAACTCATTGATGCGCATCTCCTCCTCCCTGTACTCCGGTGCGACGATGCCGTGGGGGGGAAACTGGAAAGTCAAGCAGCGAGCGCTCGTTGATCCAGCTCTTCATGGTGAGTAGATTCTCGACTGTCAAGTGCACGAGCAAGTGCCTGAAATCAATGATGACATGTCTGCAAAGTGAGAACAAGCGTCCAGAGGGTGTGGAGGTGGCTGGAACTGCAAGAATATCCATCGCAGCAAGGAAGAAGGAAAGATAATGTCTCGGTAGTTTTCGATAATGCTTGAGCACCTTGCATGTGCCAGTTTTATTTGGCAGCTTTGCCCATGCATCTACCTCCACCTATAGTGACGACATCTCCACCGTCGCTTCTGGTGCCTCATGCTCTTCAAACAGATCCCTGTGTGGATCTGCCAGAGCCTTTTCCATCAAAGCATTATCCTCCGTTGGGAGTGGAGGACGCGGTCGAAGTTGTCGTCCTCCACTTATAGCACTGGACCCTTGCTGCTGCTGGGAGACCTGCTGCTGTGCAACCTGCTGGCGTGCATCTTGCTGTTGCTGACCCTGTTCATTGGACCGCGGTTGCCGCTACCGTGTACCCTTTCCACCCTCTTCATGTGCTACCAGCTGCAAGCTCTGATCCTGGCTCTGTTGCGAGGACTGAGGGCCCTGGGTGCGTGTTGTGGTTAATGCTGCATCAATTGCTGCGAGAGCCGCTGCCTCCTCCTGTGTTATCACTACCCAGTCATGATAGGGGCGTAGCAGCGTCAGCACCTTGACCTGCAATTCTGCGGCCAAGCTCAGACCCATGAGCTTGTGCGTGCGTTCAAACCACCGGAGGCGGAAGCGGGGATCACATGCTGTTGCGAGTATGTGGCGGTTGGTGAGAAGCCGCGCGTATGTCTTCAGTTTCGCTTCCGCTATGACGAACCCGTCCTTGATGTCCACCAGCAGTTGCTCCTTGGCATCCAGCCGCCCAGCCGCACCTCTTCTCTTGCTCTTCTCGCATGCCATGATCGCCTTCACCTGCCACGACCTAGCTTGTCAAACGTCGACTCGTAGAAGGGGATGACCAGGTTCAAGGTGGGATACTTTGCTCCACTGATGTCACTGGTGAATGACTTGAACGGCTTCACTACCACGATGAGTAGGGTGATGAGCTGCCACTCATCACGACTTGGTTTCAGCTCCTCTCCCTCAATGCCATAGCCGCTAAGCCACACGGGGAGCACGTCCTTGAGGATGAGGACACGCTCCATCATGTCGAGGGTGGCATTCTACCTCGTCTCGGTGTCAAGGTACAGCGACTGGTACTTGACAGCTGCTGCCGTTGCTGCGTTGATGAGTGAATGCTCCATTGGGGTGGAGTGGTTCACAAACACTACGATTGCACGAGCCTTGGAGACAATGGTCTCCACCTTGGGATGACCCATGAGGTCCTTCACTGCTAGGTTCATGACGTGACCTAAGTAGCGGATGTGGCCCTCGGGCAGCAGCGACGACTCGGCGCAGGGTATGATGAAGTTGTGAATCATGGCGTCGTTGGTCGACTCATTGTCGACCGTCAGCCAGAACATGCGGTCGAACAACCTCCATTGCTTCAGTGCATTGGCCAGCGCATCAAACGTGTTCTGCGCATTGGGGCTCACTGGTAGCGCGGGGAATGAGAGGGCCAGTATCTTCACATTGAAGAAGTGGGAAGCAATGCGAGGAAATGCAGTGGACAAGGATGCTGTTAGGTCAGGCAATGACTGTCAAGAGCATTAAAAATGCATGGCAGTGCTTCTGATTGCATATTTTTGCATAGAACCGCAATGCAATGATTTGCATTGCATTGTTTTGCAACTGGATTGCAACAGCCCCCCCCCCCCCCTCACATTCCGAATGTGTTTGATCAATGCCAATCCGTGCAATGCCATGCATTTGCATGCAAATGCTTCAGTTAATAGCTAGGAAAATGCATGGCATGTCTTCAGACTGCATAGTTTTGCATAGAACCTCAATGTAATGCTTTGCAATGCATTGCATTGCAACTGGATTGCAATAGCCCCCCCTCCCATTCCCAATGTATTTGGTCAATGCCAATCCATGCAATGCCATGCATTTGCATGCAAATGCTCCAGTGAATAGCTAGGAAAATGCATGGGTGTGCTTCAGATTGCATAGCTTTGCATAGAACCGCAATGCAATGCTTTGCATTGCATTGCATTGCAACTGGATTGCAACAGCCCCCCCTCCCATTCCCAATGTGTTTGATCAATGCCAATCCGTGCAATGCCATGCATTTGCATGCAAATGCTTCAGTGAATAGCTAGGAAAATGCATGGCAGGTCTTCAGACTGCATAGTCTTGCATAGAACCGCAATGCAATGCTTTGCATTGCATTGCATTGCAACCGGATTACAACTGCCTCCCCCCCTCCCATTCCCAATGTGTTTGATCAATGCCAATGCGTGCAATGCCATGATTTTGCATGCAAATGCTTCAGTGAATAGCTAGGAAAAAGCATGGCAGGTCTTCAGACTGCATAGTTTTGCATAGAACCGCAATGCAATGCTTTGCATTGCATTGCATTGCAACCGGATTGCAACAGCCTCCCCCCTCCCATTCCTAATGTGTTTGGTCAATGCCAATCCGTGCAATTCCATGCATTTGCATGCAAATGCTTCAGTGAATATGTAGGAAAATGCATGGGTGTGCTTCAGATTGCATAGCTTTGCATAGAACCGCAATGCAATGCTTTGCATTGCATTGCATTGTAACTGCATTGCAACAGCCCCCCCTCCTATTCCCAATGTGTTTGGTCAATGCCAATCCGTGCAATGCCTTGCATTTGCATGCAAATGCATAAGTGAATAGATAGGGAAATGCATGGCAGTGCTTCAGATTGCATAGCTTTGCATAGAACCGTCCCCACCTCCCCCCGCATCCCATTTAAACCCATGTGATTGAAAGGTGCACCTGAAAATTGGCGATCCAGTGGGCCGTTACGCCGAGGTACTTCATACCGTTCTCTCCCTTCCACCCGTCGGCTGTGAAATTGATGGCGGACGTCACCTCTGCGAGCATCTTCCTGATGCGCTTGCGGAAGGCAGTGGCAGCAATGACGATTTGCCTACTGATGGTCATGCGGCCGGGGAGGTCTGCTGCTGGGTTTGCATGCCAGAAGCCACGCTGTAGCCAGTTGCTCTCCATTGACAAGAAGGTGCAATTATTGTCAAGTACGTGCTTCCAGATACAGCTCTAGAAGTAGAGCTTGCTGAAGACGACTCCAACGGCTGCTACTCCTCGGCCAATGACAGTGTTTGCCGCATTCACCCCCACCGCCGCAACCTGCTCAGCTGCGTTGTGCACGGCGTTGACAGTGGCGATCCTTAACTTCTGTGCTACTTCCAACTCCTTTAGCTCCAGCTATTGCTTCCGGTGCTTGAGACGCAAATGTTTCCACAAGGCTGAGGTGGTGCCATCGTGGTTGGATAAGTCTTTGGGCCATAGCCCGCACTGGGTACGCGCTCCTTTGACGGGGTCCATTCGCTTTGTGAATTGATTCCAAACAACGCTCAGTTCCTCCCCCCCCCCCCCCCCCTTTGCGCTTGTCGCCAACTTATTCCTCGTCGTCATCCTCATCGGGATCCTCCTCCTCCACAATCCGTGTAGTCTCTATGACGGCCGCACTCTCGGCCATGGCACGTCCAACGATGTGTCAAGCAAAGCCTCTGGTTGAGGCTAACTCCTGGAACCGATCAGCGAACATAGGTGCATCCTGTGCCTAGCTTTCCCACCGTGAGGCTTAACTCCTGGAACCGACTGATGCCGGCTCAGGCCATCGACACCGGCGGCGTCGAATGACCAGAGCGGCTCTGGCCATCAAGACGGGCGGCGTCGAATGGCCAGAGCGGCTCTGGCCATCGACACTGGCGGCGCAAAATGGCCAGAGCGGCTCTGGCCATCGGCGGCCGACTTATGCCGGCTGTGGCCCAGAGCCTGCATCAGTTGCCGTAGGTGGCAACCGCCGACATCCATGCCGACGGAGCCGTTGAGTGTCGTCGTTGATGCGAACCTTTCTAAAGATTGTGGTTTGAAGGTAAAAAAAAACAAGAACCGATATACGAACAGGAGTCACAGAAACAATTTTGTGGTGTCATTTGATGGCCCTATGATCGCCAGGTGGGCGGCCATGGACCACCGCAAGCCAGGAATCTCCATGGATGAATCGGCGATGCAGGATCGCCGATCCACTCGCCGATGTCCACATGCATGCCACCGGTGCACACACAAGCGTGCACCGTTGGCATGCTAATTATAGGTGGAAATCGCCAGCTCAGTCACTGGCCGTCGCTTGGCCAACGAACAATCGCCGCAATCTCCTCGCAGCGATTGCAAGTCGACGGCCGACTTCCAATTGCCGATTTGGGTGATGGCCGACTGTCGGCGGCCATCACCCAAATATCTGGACAGACGTGTCGAACGGGCACTCCGGGTTTTTTTCTCCCCCCCCCATAGCAAAACTGAAGGATCCGCGAATCCCGAATCGAACCCGTTTTCAGGATCTGGATTCGCGGATCCGGATCCGGATTCGGTTTTGCGGATAGTATTTGCGAGTCCTAAGATCGTGTGTGCAGCCTTACCTGCGCATGTGCTTTGGGTAGCTGCGCCTGTCCCTAGGGTACCTGCGCCTGTGCCTAGGGTACCTGCGCCTGTGCCTAGGGTACCTGCGCCTATGCCCAGGTTACCTGCGCCTGTGCCTAGGGTACCTGCGCCTGTGCATAGGGTACCTGTGCCTGTGCCTAGGGTACATGTGCATGTGCCCAGGTTTCCTGCGCCTGTTCCTAGGGTACCTAGGCCTGTCCATAGTGTACCTTCGCCTGTGCTTATGGTACCTGCGCCTATGCCTGCGGTACCTGCGCCTGTCCCTAGGGTACATGCGCCTGTGCTTAGGGTACCTGTGCCTGTGCCTAGGATACATGCGCCGTTGCTTAGGGTACCTGCGCCTATGCCTGCGGTACCTGCGCCTGTCCCTAGGGTACATGCGCCTGTGCTTAGGGTACCTGTGCCTGTGCCTAGGATACATGCGCCGTTGCTTAGGGTACCTGCGCCTATGCCTAGGGTACCTGCGCCTGTGCCTAGGGTACCTGCACCAGTGCCTAGGGTAGTTGCGCCTTTGCCTAGGGTACCTGCGCCTATGCCTAGGGTACCTGCGCCTGTGCCTATGGTAACTGCGCCCGTGCCTATGGTACCTGCGCATGTCCTGAGGGTACATGCGCCTGTCCCTAGGGTACCTGTGCCTGTGCCTAGAGTACCTACGCCTGTGCCTAGGGTACCTGCGCCTGTGCCTAGGGTACCTGCACCTGTCCTTAGGGTACCTACGCTTGAGCCTAGGGTACCTGCGCCTGTGCATATGGTACCTGTGCCTCTGCTTAGGGTACCCACGCCTGTGCCTAGGGTGCCTGCGCCTGTGCTTAGGGTACCTGCCCCTGTGCCTATGGTACATGCCACTGTGCCTAGAGTACTTGCGCCTGTACCTAGGGTACTTACGCTTGTGCCTAGGGTACGTGCGCGGGTGCCCATGTTACCTGTGCCTCTATCTAGGGTACCTGCACCTGTCCCTAGGGTACCTACGCCTATGCCTACGGTACCTGCGCCTGTGCCTAGGGTACCTGCGCCTATGCCTAGGGTACTTGCGCGTGTGCCTAGGGTACCTGCGCCTGTGCCTAGGGTACCTGCGCATGTGCCTAGGGTACCTGCGCCTGTGCCTAGGGTACATACGCCTGTGCTTAGGGTACCTGCGCCTGTGCCTAGGATACCTGCGCCTGTACTGAGGGTACCTGCGCCTTTGCCTAGGGTACTTGCCCCTGTGCCTCGGGTGCCTGCGATTGTGTATAGGGTACCTATGCCTTTGCCTAGGGTACTTGCGCCTGTCCCTAGGGTACCTGCGCCCCTGCCTAGGGTACCTGCGCCTGTGCCTAGGGTACCTGCGCCTGTCCATAGGGTACCTGCGCTTGTGCCTAGGGTACCTGCGCCTGTGCCTAGGGTACGCGCGCCTTTACTTAAGGTACCTGCGCCTGTGCCTAGGGTACCTGCGCCTGTGCCTAGGGTACCTGCGCCTGTGCCTAGGGTACCTGCGCCAGTGCCTGGGGTACCTGTGCCTGTGCCTAGGGTACCTGCGCCTGTGCCTGGGGTACCTGTGCCTGTGCCTAGGGTACCTACGCGTGTGCCTAGGGTACCTGCGCCTGTGCCTAGGATACCTGCGCTTGTCCCTAGGGTGCCTGCACCTGTGCCTAGGGTACCTGCACCTGTGCTTATAGTACCTTCGCCTGTGCCTATGGTACCTGCGCCTGTGCTTAGGGTACCTGCGCCAGTGCCTAGGGTACCTGCGCATGTGCCTGGGATGCCTGCGACTGTGCATAGGATACCTGCGCCTGTGCATAGGGTACCTGCGCCTGTGCTTAGGGTACCTGCGCCTATGCCTGGGTTACCTGCGCCTATGGCACAGGCGCAGATACTCTAGGCACAGGCGCATGTACCCTAAGCACAGGCCATGTGCTTAGGGTACCTGCGCTTATTCATAGGGTACCTGCGCCTGTGCCTAGGGTACCTGCGCTTGTGCCTAGGGTACCTGCGCCTGTGCCTAGAGAACCTGCGCCTGTCCTTAGGGTACCTCGCCTGTGCCTGGGGTACCTGTGCTGTGCCTAGGGTACCTACGCTTGTGCCTAGTGTACCTGCGCCTGTGCCTAGGGTACCTGTGCCTGTGCCTATGGTACCAGCGCATGAGCCTATGGTACATGCCCCTTCGCTTAAGGACCTGTGCCTGTCCCTAGGGCACCTGCGCGTGTGCCTAGGGTACATGCGCTTGTGCCTAGGGTACGTGCTACTGTGCCCAGGTTACCTGCGCCTGTGCCTGGGGTACTTGCGCCTGTGCCTAAGTTACCTGCGCCTGTGCCTAGGGTACATACGCCTGTCCTTAGGGTACCTGCGCATGTGCCTAGGGTACCTGCTACTGTGCCCAGGTTACCTGCGCCTGTGCCTGGGGTACTTGCGCCTGTGCCTAAGTTACCTGCGCCTGTGCCTAGGGTACATACGCCTGTCCTTAGGGTACCTGCGCATGTGCCTAGGGTACCTGCGCCTGTGCCTACGGTACCTGCGCCTGTCCCTAGGGTACCCGTGCCTGTGCCTAGGATACCTGCGCATGTGCCTATGGTACCTGCGCCTGTCCCTAGGTTACATGTGCCTGTGCCTAGGGTACCTGCGCCTGTGCCTAATGTAAATGCGCCTGTCCTAGGGTGCCTGCGCATGTGCCTATGGTACCTGCGCCTGTCCCTAGGTTACATGTGCCTGTGCCTAGGGTACCTGCGCCTGTGCCTAATGTAAATGCGCCTGTCCTAGGGTGCCTGCGCATGTGCCTAGGGTACTTGCGCCTGTGCCTAGGGTACGTGGGCCTTTGCTTAAGATACATGCGCTTGTGCCCAGGGTACCTACGCCTGTGCCTAAGGTACCTGCGCCTTTGCCGAGGGTAATTGCGCCTGTGCCTAGGGTACGTGGGCCTTTGCTTAAGATACATGCGCTTGTGCCCAGGGTACCTACGCCTGTGCCTAAGGTACCTGCGCCTTTGCCGAGGGTAATTGCGCCTGCCCCTATGGTACCTGCGCCTGAGCCTAGGGTACCTGCGCCTGTGCCTTGGGTACCTGCGCCTGTGCTTAGGGTACGTGCGCTTGTGCTTAGTGTACTTGCGCCTGTGCCTAGGTTACCTGCGCGTGTGTTTAGGATACCTGCACCTGTGCATAGGGTACCTGTGCCTGTACCTAGGGTACATGTGCCTGTGCCGAGGTTACCTGCGCTTGTGCCTAGGGAACCTAGGCATGTCCCTAGGGTACCTTTGCCTATGCCTAGGGTACCTGCGCCTGTGCCTACAGTACTTGCGCCTGTCCCAAGGGTACCTGCGCCCATGCCCAGGGTACCTGCGCCTATGCCTAGGTTACGTGCGCCTTTGCTTAGGATACCTGCGCCTGTGCTTATGGTACCTGCGCCTGTGCCTAGGGTACCTGCGCCTGTGCCTAGGGTACCTGCGGCTGTGCCTAGGGTACTTGTGCGTGTGCCTAGGATACCTGCACATGTGCCTAGGGTGCCTTAGCCTGTGCATATGGTACGTGCGCCTATCCTTAGGGTACATGCGCCTGTCCATAGGGTACCTTCACCTTTGCCTATGTTACCTGTGCATGTGCCTAGGGTACCTGCGCCTATGCCACAGTTTGGCACTAGAGCGTCACAGTTTGGCACTAAAGAGTCACACTTTGGCACTAGAGCGTCACACTATGGCTCTACAGCGCCACACTTGGGCACTAGAGCTTCAAATGTTGGCACTAGAGCGTCACACTTTGGCACTAGAGCATCACACTTTGGCACTAGACCTTCACATTTTGGCACTAGATCGTCACACTTTGGTCCTAGAGCTTTACACTTTTGGAACTAGAGCGTCACACTTTGGCACTAGAGCTTCACACTTTGGCACTAGAGGGTCACACCTTGGCACTTGAGCGTCACACTTTGGCACTAGATATTCACTCTTTGGCACTAGAGCGTCACACTTTGGCACTAGAGCTCTACACTTTGAAACTATAGTGTCCCACTTTGGCACTAGAGCTTCACACTTTGCTACTAGAGCGTCACACTTTGGAACTAGAATGTCACACATTGGCACTCGAGCATCACACTTTGGCACTAGAGAGTCATACTTTGGCACTAGAGTTTCAAACTTTGGCATTAGAGCATCACACTTTGGTACTGGAGCGTCACACTTTGGCAATAGATTGTCACACTTTGGAACTAGAGCGTCACACTCTGGCACTAGGGCGTCACACTTTGGTACCAGGGCGTCACAATTTGGCACTAGAGCGTCACACATTGGCACTGGACCTTCACACTTTGGCACAAGAGCTTCACGCTTTGTCACTAGAGCGTCACACTTTGGCACGGGAGAGTCACACATTGGCACTAGAGCATCACACGTTGGCACTAGAGCGTTACACTTGGGCACTATAGTTTTGAACTTTGGCACTAGAGCGTCACACTTTGGCACGGGAGAGTCACACATTGGCACTAGAGCATCACACGTTGGCACTAGAGCGTTACACTTGGGCACTATAGTTTTGAACTTTGGCACTAGAGCGTCACACGTTGGCACTAGAGCGTCACACTTTGCCACTAGTGCGTCACATTTTGGCACTAGAGCGTCACACGTTGGCACTAGAGCATCACACTTTGCCACTAGGGCTCCACACTTTCGCACTAGAGGGTCACACATTGGCACTAGAGCGTCACATTTTGGCACTACAGCGTCACACTTTGGCACTAGAGCATCACACTTTGCCACTAGGGCTCCACACTTTCGCACTAGAGGGTCACACATTGGCACTAGAGCGTCACATTTTGGCACTACAGCGTCACACTTTGCCACTAGAGCGTCACACTTTGGCACTTGAGCTCCAAATGTTGGCATTAGAGCGTCACACTTTGGCATTCGAGCGTCACACTTTGGCACTAGAGCATCACACGTTTGGCACTAGAGTATCACACTTTTGCACTAGACCTTCACACTTTGGCACTAGAACGTCACACTTTGGCACTAGAGCGTCACACTTTGGCACTAAGCGTCACACTTTGGCAATAGAGCTTCACACTTTGACACTAGAGCGTCACACTGTGGCACTAGAGCTTTTGCACTGTGGCACTAGAGTATCACACGTTGGCACTAGAGCTCAGCACCTTGGCACTAGATTGTCACACTTTGGCACTAGAGCATCCCACTTTGGCACTAGAGTGTCACACTTTGGTACTAGAGCATCACACATTGGCACTAGTGCTTCATACTCTAGCACTAGAGCGTCACACTTTGCTACTATAGCGTCACACTTTAGCACAAGATCGTCACACTTTGGCATTAGAGCTTCACAATTTCACACTAGCGCTTCACACTTTGGCACTAGAGCATCACACTTTGGCACTAGAACGGTACACTTTGGCACTAGACCTTTGCACCTTGGCACTAGAGCATCACACTTTGGCACGAGAGCATCCCACTTGGCACTAGAGTGTCCCACTTTGGCACTAGAGCATCACACTTTGGCAGTATAGCGTTACACTTTGGCACTAGAGCTTCACACTTTGGCACTAGAGCGTCACACTGTGGCACTAGACCTTCACACGTTTGCACTATGGTGTCACACTTTGGTACTAGAGCTTCGCACATTGGCACTAGAGCGTCACAGTTTGGCACTAAAGACTCACACTTTGGCACTAGAGCGTCACACTATGGCACTAGACCGTCACACTTGGACACAAGAGCCTCGAACTTTGGCACTAGAGCGTCACACTTTGGCACTAGAGCATCACAATTTGGCACTAGACCGTCACACTTTGGCACTATAGCATCACACTTTGGCACTAGACCTTCACACTTTGGCACTATATCGTCACACGTTGGTCCTAGAGCTTTACACTTTTGGAACTAGAGCGTCAAACTTTGGCACTATATCTTCACACTTTGGTACTAGAGCGTCACACTTGCACTAGAGCGTCTCACTTTGTCACTAGAGCGTCACACTTTAGCACTAGAGGGTCACACCTTGGCACTTGAGCGTCACACTTTGGCACTAGATCTTCACACTTTGGCACTAGAGCGTCACACTTTGGCACTAGAGCTTTACACTTTGAAACTAGAGTGTCCCACTTTGGCACTAGAGCTTCACACTTTGCTACTAGAGGGTCACAATTTGGAAATAGATTGTCACACATTGGCACTCGAGCATCACACTTTGGCACTAGAGCGTCACACTTTGGCACTAGAGTTCCACACTTTGGCACTAGAGCGTCACACTTTGGTACTAGAGCGCCAGACTTTGGCACTAGAGCATCACACTTTTGCACTAGAGATTCACACTTTGGCACTAGAGCGTCACACGTTGGCACTAGAGTGTCACATTTTGGCACTAGAATACACACTTTGGCAATAGAGCTTCAACCTTTGCACTAGAGGGTCAGACTTTGGCTCTACATTGTCATACTTTGGCACTAGAGCATCACACTTTGGCACTAGAGCATCACACATTGGCACTATAGCTCCACACTTTGGCACTAGAGCGTCACACTTTGGATCTACAGCGTCACACTTTGGCACTAGAGCATCACACTTTGGCACTAGAGCTCTGAACGTTGGCATTAGAGCGTCATACTTTGGCACTAGAGCGTCACACTTTGGCACTAAAGCGTCACATGTTTGGTACTAGAGCATCACTCTTTGGCATTAGACCTTCACACTTTTGCACTATAACGTCACACTTTGGCACTAAATCATCACAGTTTGGCACTAGATCGTCACACGTTGGCACTAGAGCGTCCCACTTTGGCACCAGGGAGTCACACTTTGGCACTAGAGCGTCACACTTTGGCACTAAATCATCACAGTTTGGCACTAGATCGTCACACGTTGGCACTAGAGCGTCCCACTTTGGCACCAGGGAGTCACACTTTGGCACTAGAGCGTCACACTTTTGCACTTGAGCGTCACACTTTGGCAGTAGAGCTTCACACTTTGGCACCAGAGCGTTGCACTTTGGCACTAGAGCTTCACACATTGGCACTAGAGCGTCACACTTTGGAACTTGAGCGTCACACTTTGGCACTAGAGCATCAGAAATTTGCACTAGAACATCACACTTTGGCACTAGAGTTTCAAAATTAGGCATAAGAGTGTCACACTTTGGCACTAGAGCGTCACACTTTGGCATAAGCGCTTCACACGTTGGCACTAGAGCTTCATACTTTGGCACTAGAGCATCACAATGTGGCACTAGAGCATCACACTTTGGCACTATAGCGTCACACTTTGGCACTAGAGCGTCACCCTTTGGCACAAGAACGTCACACTTTGGGACTAGAGCTTCACACTTTGGAAATGGAGCATCGCACTTTGGTACGAGAGCTTCACACTTTGGTAATAGAGTTTCACACTTTGGCACACGAGCGTCACACTTTGGCACTAGAGGATCACACTTTGGCACTAGAGCTTCACACTTTGGCACTAAAGCATCACACATTGGCACTAGAGCATCACAGTTTGGCACTAGAGTTTCACACGTCCGCACTACAGCATCACACTTTGGCACTGGAGCATCACACTTTGGCACTAGAGCGTCACACTGTGGCACTAGAGCTTTACACTGTGGCACTAGAGTGTCACACATTGGCACTAGAGCTCTGTACCTTGGCACTAAAGCATCCCACTTTGGCACTAGAGTGTCACAATTTGGCACTAAAGCATCCCACTTTGGCACTAGAGTGTGACACTTTGGCACTAGAGCACCACACTTCGGCACTAGTGCTTCACACTCTAGCACTAGAGCGTCACACTTTGGTACTAAAACGTCACACTTTAGCACAAGATCGTCACACTTTGGCATTAGAGCTCCACACTTCCACACTAGAGCTTCACGCTTTGGCACTAGAGCATCACACTTTGGCACTATAGCGGTACACTTTGGCACTAGAGCTGTGTACCTTGGCACTAGAGCATCACACTTTGGCACGAGAGCATCCCACTTGGCACTAGAGTGTCCCACTTTGGCACGAGAGCGTCACACTTTGGCAGTATAGCGTTACTCTTTGGCACTAGAGCTTCACACTTTGGCACTAGAGCATCACACTTTGGCACGAGAGCATCCCACTTGGCACTAGAGTGTCCCACTTTGGCACGAGAGCGTCACACTTTGGCAGTATAGCGTTACTCTTTGGCACTAGAGCTTCACACTTTGGCACTAGAGCGTCACATTGTGGCACTAGACCTTCACACGTTTGCACTATGGTTTCACACTTTGGTACTAGAGCTTCGCACTTTGGCTCTACAGCGTCACCGTTTGGCACTAAAGAGTCACACTTTGGCACTAGATCATCACACTATGGCACTAGAGCGTCACACTTTGGCACTAGAGCGTCACACTGTGGCACTAGACCTTCACACGTTTGCACTATGGTTTCACACTTTGGTACTAGAGCTTCGCACTTTGGCTCTACAGCGTCACCGTTTGGCACTAAAGAGTCACACTTTGGCACTAGATCATCACACTATGGCACTAGAACGTCACACTTGGGCACTAGAGCTTCGAACTTTGGCACTATAGCGTCACACATTGGCACTAGAGCATCACAATTTGGCACTAAAGTGTCACACTTTGGCACTAGAGCATCACACTTTGGCGCTAGACCTTTACACTTTGGCACTAGATCGTCACACTTTGGTCCTGGAGCTTTACACTTTTGGAACTAGAGCGTCACACTTTGGCACTAGAGCTTTAGACTTTGGTACTAGGGCGTCACACTTGCACTAGAGCATCCCACTCTGGCACTAGAGCGTCACACTTTAGCACTAGAGGGTCACACCTTGGCACTTGAGCGTCACACTTTGGCACTATATCTTCACTCTTTGGCACTAGAGCGTCACACTATGGCACTAGAGCTTTACACTTTGAAACTAGAGTGTCCCACTTTGGCACTAGAGCGTCACACTTTGGCATGGGAGAGTCACACTTTGGCACTAGAGCATCACACTTTGGCACTAGAGCGTTACACTTGGGCACTATAGTTTTGAACTTTGGCACTAGAGCGTCACACTTTGGCACTAGAGCGTCACACTTTGCCACTAGAGCGTCACATTTGGGCACTAGACCGTCACATGTTGGCACTAGAGCATCACACTTTGGCACTAGGGCTCCAAACTTTGGCACTAGAGGGTCACACATTGGCACTAGAGCGTCACATTTTTGCACTACAGTGTCACACTTTGGCACTAGAGCGTGACACTTTGGCACTTGAGCTCCAAACGTTGGCATAAGAGTGTCACACTTTGGCATTAGAGTGTCACACTTTGGCACTATAGCATCACACGTTTGGCACTAGAGCATCACACTTTTTCACTGAACCTTCACACTTTGGCACTAGAACGTCTCACTTTGGCACTAGAGCGTCACACTTTGGCACTAATCGTCACACTTTGGCACTAGAGCTTCACACATTGACACTACAGCGTCATACTTTGGCACTAGAGCTTCACACTTTGGCACCAGAGCGTTACCCTTTGGCACTAGAGCTTCGCACTTTGGCAATAGAGTGTCACACTTTGGAACTAGAGCGTCACATTTTGGCACTAGAGCGTCACACTTTGGTACTAGAGCGTCACACTTTGGTACTAGAGCATCACACATTGGCACTAGAGATTCACATTTTGGCACTAGAGCATAACTCTTTGGCACTAGAGTGTCACACTTTGGCACTAGAGCGTCACACTTTGGCACTATGGCTTCAAACTTTGGCACTAGAGCGTCAGACTTTGGAATTACATCGTCGCACTTTGGCAGTAGAGCGTCACACTTTGGCACTAGAGCATCACACTTTGGCAATAGAGCTCCACACTTTGGCACTAGAGCGTCACACTTTGGCACTAGAGCGTCACACTTTGGAACTACAGCGTCGCACTTTGGCAGTAGAGCGTCACACTTTGGCACTAGAGCATCACACTTTGGCAATAGAGCTCCACACTTTGGCACTAGAGCGTCACACTTTGGCACTAGAGCGTCACACTTCAGCACTAGACCATCACACTTTGGCACAAGAGCTCCAAACGTTGGCATTAGAGCGTCACACTTTGGCACTAGAGCAGCACACTTTGGCACTAGAACGTCACACGTTTGGCACTAGAGCATCACACTTTGGCACAAGAGCTCCAAACGTTGGCATTAGAGCGTCACACTTTGGCACTAGAGCAGCACACTTTGGCACTAGAACGTCACACGTTTGGCACTAGAGCATCACACCTTGGCATTAGACATTCACACTTTGGCACTATAACGTCACAGTTTGGCACTAGATTGTCACACTTTGGCACTAGAGCGTCACACTTTGGCACTAGAGCTTCACACTCTGGCACTAGAGCCTCACACTCGGGCACTAGGGCATCACACTTTGGCGCTAGAGCGTCACGCTTGGGCACTAGAGCGTCATCCTTTGGCACAAGAGCGTCACACGTTGGGACTAGAGCGTCACACTTTGGCACCAGAGCGTCACACTTTGGCACTAGAGCGTCATATTTTGGCACTAGAGCGTCACACTCAGGCACTAGAGCGTCACACTTTGGCACTGGCGCTTCACACTTTGGTACTAGAGCGTCACACTGTGGCACTAGACCTTCACACTTTGGTACTAGAGCGTCACACTTTGGCACTTGAGCGCAATACTTTGGCACTATAACCTCACACTTTGGCACTAGAGTTTTGAACCTTGGCATTGGAGCGTCACACTTTGGCACTAGAGCGTCACACTTTGGTACTAGAGCGTCACACTTTGGCACTTGAGCGCAATACTTTGGCACTATAACCTCACACTTTGGCACTAGAGTTTTGAACCTTGGCATTGGAGCGTCACACTTTGGCACTAGAGTGTCACACGCTTGCAATAGAGTGTCGCACTTTGGAACTAGAGCGTCACACTTTGGCACTAGAGCATCACACTTTTGTACTAGAGCGTCACACTTTGGCACTAGAGCGTCACACGCTTGCAATAGAGTGTCGCACTTTGGAACTAGAGCGTCACACTTTGGCACTAGAGCATCACACTTTTGTACTAGAGCGTCACACTTTGGCACTAGAGCGTCACACTCTGGCACTAGACATTCACACCTTGGCACAAGAGTGTCACACTTTGGCACTAGAGTGTAACAATTTGGCACTAGAGTGTGACACGTTGGCACTAGAGCTTCAAACTTTGTTACTAGAGCGTCAGACTTTGGCAATACAGCGTCACACTTTGGAACTAGAGTGTCACACTTTGGCACTAGAGCATCACACTTTGGCACAAGAGTTTCAAACTTTGGCACTAGAGCCTCACACTTCGGCACTAGAGCATCACACTTTGGCACTAGAGCGTCACACCTTGGCACTAGAGCGTCACACTTTGGTACTAGAGCGTCATACTTTGGCATTAGAGCGTCACAATTTGGCACTAGAGCGTCACACTTTCGCACTAGCGCTTCACACTTTGGCACTAGAGCGTCACACTTTGGTACTAGAGCGTCATACTTTGGCATTAGAGCGTCACAATTTGGCACTAGAGCGTCACACTTTCGCACTAGCGCTTCACACTTTGGCACTAGAGCGTCACACTGTGGCACTAGAACTTCACACTTTGGCACCAGAGCGTTACACTTTGGCACTAGAGCTTCACACCTTGGCAATAGAGTGTCGCATTTTGGAACTAGAGCGTCCCATTTTGGCACTAGAGCATCACACTTTGGTACTAGAGCGTCATTCTTTGGTACTAGAGCATCACACTTTCGCACTAGAGATTCACACTTTGGCACTAGAGTGTCACACTTTGGCACTGGAGTGTCAAACTTTGGCACTAGAGCGTCATGTTTTGGCACTAGAGCATCACACTTTCGCACTAGAGATTCACACTTTGGCACTAGAGTGTCACACTTTGGCACTGGAGTGTCAAACTTTGGCACTAGAGCGTCATGTTTTGGCACTAGAGCTAATAATTTTGGCACTGGAACGTCAATAATTGACACTAGAGCTTCACACTTTGGCACCAGAGCGTTACCCTTTGGCACTCGAGCTTCACACTTTGGTACTAGAGCGTCACACTTTTGAACTAGAGCGTCACACTCTGGCACTACATCGTCACAAATTGGCACTAGAGCATCACACGTTGGCAGTAGAGTTTCGAACTTTGGCAATAGAGTGTCACACTTTGGCACTAGAGCGTCAGACTTTGACACAAGAGCTTCACAATTTCGCACTAGAGCTTCACACTCTGGCACTAGAGTGTCACACTTTGGCACTAGAGCATCACACTTTGGCACTTGAGCGTCACACTTGGGCACTAGAGCGTCACCCTTTGGAACAAGAGCGTCACACTTTGGGACTATAGAGTCACACTTTGGCACTAGAGCGTCACACTTTGCCACTAGAGCGTCACAATTTGGCACTAGAGCATCACACTTTGGCACTATAGCGTCACACTTTGGCACTGGCGCTTCACACTTTGGCACTATAGCGTCACACTGTGGCACTAGAGCTTCACACTTTGGTACTATAGCGTCACACTTTCGCACTTGAGCGTCACACATTGGCACTAGAGCCTCGGACTTTGGCACTAGAGTTTCGACCTTTGGCACTAGTGCGTCACACTTAGGCGCTAGAGCGTCACACTCTTGCAATAGAGTGTCACACTTTGGAACTAGAGCGTCACACTTTGGCACTAGAGTGTCACACTTTGGTACTAGGGAGTCACACATAGGCACTAGAGCATCACACTTTGGCACTATAGATTCACACTTTGGCACAAGAGCGTCATGCTTTGGCACTAGAGTATGACAATTTGGTACTAGATCGTCACACTTTGGCACTATAGATTCACACTTTGGCACAAGAGCGTCATGCTTTGGCACTAGAGTATGACAATTTGGTACTAGATCGTCACACTTTCGCACTAGAGCTTCAAACTTTGGCACTATAGCGCCAGACGTTGGCACTACAGCGTCACACTTTGGAACTAGGGGATCACACTTTGGTACTAGAGCATCATACTTTGGCACTAGAGTTTCAAACTTTGGCACTATAGCGCCAGACGTTGGCACTACAGCGTCACACTTTGGAACTAGGGGATCACACTTTGGTACTAGAGCATCATACTTTGGCACTAGAGTTTCAAACTTTGGCACTCGTGCCTCACACTTCGGCACTAGAGCGTCACTCTTTGGCACTAGAGCGTCACAATTTGGCACTAGAGGGTCACACTTTGGCACTAGAGAATTACACTTTGGCATTTGAGCACCAAAATTTGACACTAGAACGTCACACTTTGGCACTAACGCTTCACACTTGGCTCCTAGAGCTTCACACTTTGGCACTAGAGCGTCACGCTTTGGCACAAGAGAGTCACACTCTGGCAATCAAGCGTCACACTATCGTACTATAGCGTCACACTTGGGCACTGGATTTCGAACATTGGCACTAGAGCGTCACACTTTGGCACAAGAGCGTCACACTTTGGAAATAGAGCGTCACACTTTGGCACTAGAGCATCACACTTTGGCACTAGAGCATCACCCTTTGGCACTAGAGCTCCACACTTTGGCACTATAGCGTCACACTTTGGCACTACATTGTCACACTTTGGCACTAGGGCGTCACACTTTGGAACTAGAGCTCCAAACGTTGGCACTAGAGCGTCACACTTTGGCCCTAGAGCTTCACACTCTGGCACTCGACCGTCACACGTTTGCATTAGACCCTCAACCTTTGGCACTAGAGCATCACACTTTGGCACTGGAGCTTCACACCTTGGCACTAGACCATTCACACTTTGGCACTAGAGTTCCACACTTTGGCACTAGAGCGTCACACTTTGACACTAGAGCGTCACACTTTGGCACTAGAGTGTCACACATTGGCACTAGAGCGTCACACTTTGGCACTGAAGTTTCAAACTTTGGCACTCGAGCGTCAGTGTGCCACTATAGCATCATACTTTGGCAATAGAGTGTCGCACTTTGGAACTATAGCGTCACACTTTGGCACTAAAGCATCACACTTTGGTACTAGAGCGTCACACTTTGGCACAAGAGCATCACACCTTGGCACTAGATATTCACACTTTGGCACTAGAGCGTCACACTTTGGCACTAGAGTGTCACACTCTGGCACTAGAGCGTCACACAATTTGGCACTAGAGCTTCAATCTCTGGCACTATAGCGTCAGACTTTGGCACTACAGCGTCAAACTTTGGCACTAGAGCGTCACACTTCAGCTATAGAGCTCCAAACATTGGCATTAGAGCATCACAATTTGGCACTAGGTTGTCACACTTTGGCACTAGAGCGTCACACTTTGGCACTAGAGCGTCACACTTTGGCACTATAGCGTCACACTTTGGCACTGGCGCTTTACACTTTGGCACTAGAGTGTCACACTGTGGCACTAGAGCTTCACACTTTGGTACTATAGCGTCACACTTTCGCACTTGAGCGTCACACTTTGACACTAGAGCGTCACACTTTGGCACTTGAGCGTAATACTTTGGCACTATAACCTCACACTTTGGCACTAGAGTTTTGAACCTTGGCATTGGAGCGTCACACTTTGGCACTAGAGCTTCACACATTGGACCTAGATCATCACTCCTTGGAAGTAGAGCGTCACACTTTGGCACTAGATCGTCACACTTTGGTACTAGAGAGTCACAAATTGGCACTAGAGCATCACACTTTGGTACTAGAGCGTCACACTTTGGCACTATAGCGTCACACTTTGGCACTGGCGCTTTACACTTTGGCACTAGAGTGTCACACTGTGGCACTAGAGCTTCACACTTTGGTACTATAGCGTCACACTTTCGCACTTGAGCGTCACACTTTGACACTAGAGCGTCACACTTTGGCACTTGAGCGTAATACTTTGGCACTATAACCTCACACTTTGGCACTAGAGTTTTGAACCTTGGCATTGGAGCGTCACACTTTGGCACTAGAGCGTCACACTTCAGCTATAGAGCTCCAAACATTGGCATTAGAGCATCACAATTTGGCACTAGGTTGTCACACTTTGGCACTAGAGCGTCACACTTTGGCACTAGAGCGTCACACTTTGGCACTATAGCGTCACACTTTGGCACTGGCGCTTTACACTTTGGCACTAGAGTGTCACACTGTGGCACTAGAGCTTCACACTTTGGTACTATAGCGTCACACTTTCGCACTTGAGCGTCACACTTTGACACTAGAGCCTCGGACTTTGGCACTATAGTTTCGACCTTTGGCACTAGCGTGTCACACTTAGGCGCTAGAGCGTCACTCTCTTGCAATAGAGTGTCACACTTTGGAACTAGAGCGTCGCACTTTGGCACTAGATCGTCACACTTTGGTACTAGAGAGTCACAAATTGGCACTAGAGCATCACACTTTGGCACTAGAGATTCACACTTTGGCACAAGAGCGTCATACTTTGGCACTAGAGTATGATAATTTGGCACTACATCGTCACACTTTGGCACTAGAGCTTCAAACATTGGCACTACAGCGTTAGACGTTGGCACTACAGCGTCACACTTTGGAACGAGAGGGTCACACTTTGGCACTAGAGCATCATACTTTGGCACTAGAGTTTCAAACTTTGGCACTAGAGCCTCACACTTCGGCACTAGAGCGTCGCACTTTGGCACTAGAGCGTCACACTTTGGAACGAGAGGGTCACACTTTGGCACTAGAGCATCATACTTTGGCACTAGAGTTTCAAACTTTGGCACTAGAGCCTCACACTTCGGCACTAGAGCGTCGCACTTTGGCACTAGAGTGTAACACTTTGGCACTAGAGCGTCACACTTTGGCACTAGAGCGTCACACTTTGGCATTTGAGCATCACAATTTGGCACTAGAGCATCACACATTTGCACTGGCGCTTCACACTTGGGTACTAGAGGTTCACACTTTGGCACTAGAGTGTCACGCTTTGGCACAAGAGAGTCACACTTTGGCAATAGAGCGTCACACTTTCGTACTATAGCGTCACACTTGGGCACTAGATTTCGAACATTGGCACTAGAGCGTCACACTTTGGCACAAGAGCATCACACTTTGGCACTAGAGCGTCACACTTTGGCACTAGAGCATCACACTTTGGCACTAGAGCATCACACTTTGGCAATAGAGCTCCACACTTTGGCACTATAGCGTCACACATTGGCACTACAGTGTCACACTTTGGCACTAGAGCGTCACACTTTGGAACTAGAGCTCCAAACGTTGGCACTAGAGCGTCACACTTTGGCACTAGAGCTTCTGACTCTGGCACTCGACCGTCACACATTTGCATAAGACCATCAACCTTTGGCACTAGAGCATCACACTTTGGCACTGGAGCTTCACACCTTGGCACTAGACCATCACACTTTGGCACTATAGTTCCACACTTTGGCACTAGAGCGTCACACTTTGACACTAGAGCGTCACACTTTGGCACTAGAGCGTCACACTTTGGCACTAGAGCTTCACACATTGGACCTAGATCATCACTCCTTGGAAGTAGAGCGTCACACTTTGGCACTAGAGTGTCACACATTGGCACTAGAGCGTCACACTTTGGCACTTGAGTCTCAAACTTTGGCACTCGAGCGTCAGTGTGCCACTATAGCATCACACTTTGGCAGTAGAGTGTCACACTTTGGAACTATAGCGTCACACTTTGGCACTAGAGCATCACACTTTGGCACTCGAGCGTCAGTGTGCCACTATAGCATCACACTTTGGCAGTAGAGTGTCACACTTTGGAACTATAGCGTCACACTTTGGCACTAGAGCATCACACTTTGGTACTAGGGCGTCACACTTTGGCACAATAGCATCACACTTTGGCACTAGATATTCACACTTTGGCACTTGAGCGTCACACTTTGGCACTGGAGTGTCACACTTTGGCACTAGATCGTCACACATTGGCACTAGAGCGTCACACGTTGGCACTAGAGCGACACACTTTGGCACTAGAGTGTCACACTTTAGCACTAGAGTGTCAGAATTTGGCACTAGAGCGTCTCACTTTGGCTCTAGCGCTTCACACTTTGGCACTAGAGTGTCACATTGTGGCACTAGGCCTTCACACTTTGGCACTAGAGCGTCACACGTGGGCACTATAGCTTCACACCTTGGCATTATAGCGTCACACATTGGCAACAGAGTGTCGCACTTGGAACTAGAGCGTCATATTTTGGCACTAGAGCGTCACACTTTGGCACTAGAGCGTTACACTTTGGTACTAGAGCATCACACTTGGGCACTAGCGATTCACACTCTACCACTAGAGTGTCACACTTTGGCACTAGAGTGTCACACTTTGGCACTAGAGCGTCACACTTTGGCACAAGAGCTTCAAAGTATGGCACTAGAGCGTCAGACTTTGGCACTACATCGTCACACTTTGGCACTAGATCGTCACACTTTGGCACCAGAGCATCACACTTTGGCACTAGAGCTGCACACTTTGGCACTAGAGCGACACAGGTGGGCACTACAGCGTCACACTTTGGAAGTAGAGCGTCACACTTTGGCACTAGAGCTCCAAACGTTGGCATTAGAGCGTCACAATTTGGCACTAGAGCATCACACTTTGGCACTATGTCATCACACGTTTGGCACTAGAGCATCACACTTTCGCACTAGACCTTCACACTTTGGCACAAGAACGTCACACTTTGGGACTAGAGCGTCACACTTTGGCACTAGAGCGTTACATTTTGGCACTAGAGTGTCACACGTTGGCACTAGAGCATACACGTTGGCACTAGAGCGTCACAGTTTGGCACTGGCGCTTCACACTTTGGCACTAGAGCATCACACTGTGGCACTAGACCTTCACACTTTGGTACTAGAGCGTCACTTTCGCACTTGAGCGTCACATTTTGGCACTAGAGCCTCAGACTTTGGGACTAGAGTTTTGAACTTTGGTACTAGAGCGTCACACTTTGACACTAGAGCGTAACACTCTTGCAATAGAGTGTCGCACTTTGGAACTAGAGCGTCACACTTCGCCACAAGAGCATCACACTTTGGTACTAGAGCGTCACACTTTGACACTAGAGCGTAACACTCTTGCAATAGAGTGTCGCACTTTGGAACTAGAGCGTCACACTTCGCCACAAGAGCATCACACTTTGGTACTAGAGCGTCACACTTTGGCACTAGAGATTCACACTTTGGCACAAGAGCGTCATACTTTGGCACTAGAGTGTTTCGAACTTTGGGAGTAGAGCGTCACTCTTCGGCACAAGAGCGTCACACTTTGGGACTATAGTGTCACACTTCGGCACTAGAAGTTAAACTGATGCTTTGGACAACAACTTTGCAGTGGTCGGGGATGGGTAAGAGTCACGTCATCGGTGCTGTGCAAGATGCGATGAAATATTGTGAGATGGAACTCAACCGTCGGCTGAAGGACACGTTGTTTGGGTCTAATCCACGTACAAGGCTGATCCATGAGATGGCCCTGGTGAAGAAGGGTGTGGTACCAAGACCCGAGGCGGTTACTCCGGACAACAGAAGTGGAGAGATGTTGGACACTGGAACATCTGCCACATCTGTTGTTGCTGGAATGGTGCCGTGCTGGTTTGAAGAGATTACATTCTTCAACGCTGCTTTTCAGTCTCGGCTTGAATGCATTCTGTCTTCGTTCCTCGTTTTGAGGGACAAGGATGGGTGCCGGTATCTCTATGTTCATTCTGTTTGGTCGATTTCTACTTAATCATGTATTTGGCTGTCAACGTGCAGTGACTTACGAGAAGATGCATGAGATCGCCGTACAATCGAATGGTTACGTTCTTGTGTGTACTGACGAGATGTGTGGTTGTATCATCGGCCTCAATGCATACGAGGTTCCTCTTCTTTACGTCATTTATGATTGTTATGTGTGTTTGCTGTGTGAAGAGGGATGTACGGGATGACTAAAAGGGTTTCTTTTCGTTTTCTTTTTGTGTTTGTTGCAGGGGGGTCGTGGTATTGACATGGCTGAACTGCTATGGCTGGCTGATGGTTCTGACTGGTGCCGTGTGACCGTGTCTGCCAAGGCCGAGAGGGTCGTGGAGAGCACGCATGTTGCCTTCATTGGAGCCACACAACCGGTGGAGTTTCTGAAATGTCGTCTCTTTGATAACGGGGACGGTATATTCAATTGGTTTGGACTAATTGTGCCAAAGTCCAGCCACGAGTCTGGTGGTATGTTAAATGGATGAAGCCGTTGGTTTCAGTTTGTGGCTTACTTGTTGGGTGTATGTTCGCAGTACAGTTCTTATTGTGAGCGGCTCCTTTTTTAAACCAATGGGTACTCTGCTACATACAGGGTCAATACCAAACTTGGAAGAAGCAAGCTATTTTGCCCAACAGCCATTGGTGCGCTCTCTGATTCAGTGCAAAGAGGTGACGGATGATGAGTTCGCGCGCTGTCACGGTGACCTTGACGACGAAGAGGTTCAGGACCCGCATGTTGTTTTCAAACCAGACGCGATCGTGGAGCTTGTTCTGGATATTCCAAGGTGGTCGGAGGTTCCACGAGTGGTTATAAGCTAGGTGAGTTGTGTTGGGTTTGTTTTGTGAAAGGTAGTGCATATGTTGTGAAATGTACGAAGGCATCGTCGATGGGCACTGCCTTTTGTATGTTGTTTTTTCTTTGTGCAGCAATGTTTGAGGATCTATGGAATCCATCACACCATAATTGAAGGGAAGGTCGTGCCCAAGGATGTCACATACAAACTGTCGAGTGAGGCGGAAGTGGTGAAGAATCACTTTGTCCACAGGATCAAGGACTGTATGGAGCATGCGGTGAACAATGGAGGCGTGTCTCAAACGGTAGCTATTTATTTTTTTTCCTTTACCCTTCTTTTTCTCGTCGTCCAAACTGTGTGGTTGAGGAAACTGTATGTGATTGTGCCTGCTGAGTTCATGTCATTCTTGTATGTTTTTTTTCTGTTTCAATATGTTATGGTGTGTGCAGGTTATTTGGGCAAGATGGACGGGATTCTTGCAAAGGTGATCTTATGCCTTCACGTGATGGATGTTGCTGTACGACTGACGAAAAAGCCAGAGTTCAACGGGGTTGTGTATCATGCCACGAGTGAGGGTGATACATTCCTCATTCCAGAGGACACTGTTGTGAGGGCAGTGATGGTTGTGGAATACTTCATCCGTGTACAAGTGATCCTCATGAACGATGTTGACGTCGCTGAAGTTTTTTCCCCTTCGTACGACATGGGACGGTGGTTATTGGGTCAGCCGCATCTGGATACGGACGTGAATCGCGACGTTTTGCTTGGCTACGCTGTTCAACCTTATGATCTGCTGGTTTCAGGACGGGCGAGTGTGTGTTTTTAGCGTTCGTTTTGTGTACTGCTGTCTTGGCTGCTGCTGTGTGCCTTGTTTAACTAGTTTAAGATTTCCTTCCATTTCTGGACTACAGGACTACTTTGAGTATGTCCTTGACAACATACGTGAGTACAGCCTCGTGTACGTTGGAGACTGGGCAAGACGTTTCCGAAGGGTAACGAGTACACTGAGAGAGTGGAAGAAACTGAGGATGACAATGGACAAGCTGGCTGAGTGGGGTCTGTTTCGGCGTGTGAAAATTGCTGGTAATTGTTTCCATGGTTGTTTTGGAAGAGAATGTTTTCCTATGCATGAAATGTTTCTGATGGTGTTCGTCTTCCGGTCTCTTATTTAAATCAGTGGTGCACGGTCTTCATGTTTGTCTCATTTGTTCTTGAAGTTATGCGGACGGATGTTATGGTGGTCCGCAATTTCGTTCCCTCAACTCCTGTGGAGATGAGGAGAATTGTCTGTAACGTTTTCACCTCTGTTGACATTAGCCTAACTCGGTTCTACACAATGGATGAGCTGGAGTAAGTGAAGTCGGCCTGTCTTGTGGTTTCCGTCTTTACTTCATTTATATAACGCTTGTTCATCTACTGAATGTACAACATGTTACACAGGTTGGTTGATAATCCTGGAGGGAGGGTGGTGGAACGTGTATTCCACTCTTCAGTGGCCGATGGTGTGCTGTTGAGGTGCATTTAGCCACCTGTTTCTTTTGAAGTTGTCAAGTGCGGTGTTTGTTTGATAAGGCTGTTGCAACGTAATTGTATTGTTTTCGGAACTAAACACTTTCATCCTTGAACATTGCAGTGAAGATGGAGAGTCACGGCACACGGGCCTGATGCACTCAACTGGTCATGACTGCGCGGCTGAAGGGGAGCCATTGTTTTCTGGTCTTCCAGCAGAGACTCCACAAACTGATATTTTGTTGCAGGAGAACGGTCAGAACGCTGCTAAAGGCGTTGGTTATGTCGGTGGCACGCGTTTGCAAGGTGTAGCAGTTGATGGAAGTATGAGTGGTTGAAGCTTGGCCTCGCGTGATGTGACGACAGTCCTCGTTGGTCGTGGTCAACCTGGAAAGAGGGGTGCTTCAAATTCTACAAGTTCAGTTGTGAAAAGGGGAAAATGTGCTGCACAAGGGCATGGTTTTGTAGTCGTTCGTGGAAAAAAGGCAGCGCATTCTGCTTCACACTATAGTTCAATGCTCCAGACGCAGGTCGTTTCAACGATAATGGTTTCAACGCAGGAGGCTTTGGCGGGTAAACTGTTGAACCAGATTCGGGACCGGCGTGCCGACGATGTTGTGGTTTGGAGTCCGGTTGTTAACGTCAGCGGTATGTAAATTTTTCGTCAGTAGTTCAGCACCGAAAGTGTAACTGTCGGTGTACATCATGGAGACAAGTGTTGTTGTTTCACATGTGAGCGTGGTATTTCATGTGTGTGCAGGGTCGGTGAGTGTTGCGGCTGATGAATGTTTGAACGTTTCACGTGGCGGTAGGTCTACGATTTCATTCAGTCCATGATGAAGTACGTCTCTTTAGTTTCTCGTAATGTTTACACCTGTTTTTGTAATGGTTGTTGAATGCAATAGAAGAAGATGGTGTTGTTTTACCAACATGTGCTGAGGACACCATAGGTGAGTATGGGTAGGAGTTGGCATTTTTGACGTGTCATTTGAAGTGCACTTGGTGGTCAGGTGTTCGGGGTAGAAGCTGTTTATGATGTGGGAAGCACACTGAAATGCAATGCTTTTAGCCAATAGATTGTTTTGGTGGTTACTGTGTGCAGGTGTTGATGCTTTGCGCACCGACGGTGCTGAGGCTTTGCGCACCGACGCAGTTTAGATTAGCAAATGATATGTGTTTCGTGCCCCTGAAGCGTTGTTTATGCGTAGGAAAAGAAGTAGGTTTTTGTAATGCATAGTACTTTGTGTTAGCTACTGAGCTAACCACCTCTGGCAGAGAAGTCGCGAAACCGAAAAGCTCACAAAGGTTTTTAGGCCTTCTTCCTTTGTTGACATGTGTCATGCACCCCAAACTTAATCAGGCATACACTTCACCTTCAAGAGTACTAACGCCATAGCATTACATCTCAAGAAGAGCTCAAGTCGTCAATACGCAAGAGAGCATCAAGCAAGGGTTGATTGATCAGCATGCAAGACAAGTCCTTTTATAGCTGTCTGTCCAGTCCTAGAACTCAAAAGCACATTCCTGGGAAGTGGCCTGAACCAGCCATGTCACCAATAGACTTGCACTGTGGGCTTGACACATAAGCATCCTAGTGCCAAGGTGGCAGACCAACCATGTAGCGTCCAAGAAGCTACAGACTTTCTTTCTTGGAAGGTTCCACAGCAAACAAGATATGCATGGGGCCAGGATCGACCTCATGACCTCTCACTTGGCCAAATCAACAAAATGGCCAAGGTAACCATTCACCCACATGGTGTACTCACAGGTCATATCTCACAAGAGACAGAGCATAGTTGAGTCACACTACAACGGATCTAGGGGTCATACCTCCACAAGGGGTAGAGCATTCCTGATCCGTCCTACAACGCTGAACAAGGGGCAAAAACATTCAACAAATCTCTCCCTTGCACCTTGCGTCAGTGACCATCATCATTCGTCATCACTTGCGTTGACCATGCCGATATCTTGCCTGTCCGCCTGGTGGAGATCCTTGTCCAGTGGCTTTGTAAGCATGTCAGCCCGGTTCAGCGTGGTGCCGACATACTCGAGCTCCACTGTGCTTGTAGACCAAGTCTCGAGCGTAGTGGTAGCGGATCTCGATGTGCTTTGTGCGCCTGGACAGGACAGGGTTCTTTGACATGTCAATGGCGCTCATGTTGTCAATCTTGATGACCGTCGCCGTTGCCTGTGGTACCTTCATCTCGGATAGCAAGCTTCGTAGCCACTGCATCTCTTTACACACCTCAGCCAAGNACAAAGCCGGAGGTAGATTTTCTGTCATCGATATTCCCTCCCCAATCAGCATCAGTGTAGCACATGAGACGGAGTGATGCGGATCCAGCGATGCCTCCAAACTGGAGCCCCACGTGCCGCGTCCCCTGAAGGTAGCGCATGATGGGCTTCACGGCCTGCCAGTGAAGTGGACCGGGATTGGCCACAAACCGGCTCACCTGCCCAACAGCATGGGCTATATCTGGTCGGGTGGTGACCATGGCATACATCAGACTACCCACTGCAGACTGATATGGGATGCCCAGCATTTCAGTTTTCTCCGCTTCGTTGGATGGGGACATGGAGGTGGAGAGTTTGCACTCCGAGCTCATGGGTGTGCTGGCAGGTTTGCAATCTGCCATGTCGTATCGTTTGAGGATGGAGTCAATGTATTTTGTCTGGTTCAGGCTGATGGTACCTGCTGCTCTGTCGCACTTGATTGCAATTCCAAGATAGAAGTCAAGAGGACCCATGTCCTTCATCTTGAATCTGCTACTCAGCTGCCCCTTGAGATCGTCTAGCAGCTACGTTGAAGAGGAGCATAGAATCAGGTCATCAACGTACAAGGCGACCAACATAGTCCCTTTGTCACTCTCATGCACGTACATGCTAGGATCATTGTCGCAGTGCATGAAGGACTCCTTGGCCATGAAGGTGTCCATCTCCTGGTAACAAAGTCTTGGCACTTGTTTTAGCCCATGGAGTGCCTTCACCAATCTACACACCTTGCCCTGAGGAGCATCAACCCCCTCCAGAACCTCCATCAATACCTCCTTGTCAAGTTTGCCATAAAGGAAGGCTGTCTTGACATCCATTTGGTGGACCTCCAAGTTCTCGGCAGCAGCAATGGCGAGCATTGACCGGATGTAGGCAAACGTCACAACTGGGGCAAAGGTCTCATCGTACTCTGCGCCAGGCCGTTGGGAGAACCCCTTTGCTACCACCCGTGCCTTGTACTTGTCTATCTTGCCATCCTGTTTCCTTTTTACTTTCAGCACCCACTTGGACCCCACAACGCGAGCCCCGGCAGGTCTGTCCACCAGGATCCATGTCTCATTCTCTTCAATGGAGCTGAGTTCACTGCGAATTGCTTCTTCCCACTCTGCTTTGTCAGGCCGAGTGAGTGCCTCTGCGACAGACGTTGGCTCCTCTTGAACCAATAATGAATAGTTGAAGCCTGTCCATTCACCCCTATCTGCGTCGTAATGCTGCCGAGGTACTTTGAGGCGTGAACTGCTCCTTCAACCTGCTGGCTGGTGCTGTTGATGTAGAGGCTGGAGGTCTGGTTCGTCGTTGAGGATGGGAGAGGCATCATCCTCACGTTCCGGAGGATCGGATACGTCGGAATCAGAGTCTGATTCCTCCGAGTCGTCTTCACAAGCCCCTCTCCCTGTTGTAGCACCTATCCCATGCCATTGTGCTGGTACTTCGTCTCCCTCTTCTAGGAGAGTGAGCCACGCTCCCTGTTCTGGAACGTTATCGAGTTCGAGATGCTCTCCCTTACTCAGAGACATTTCGTGGAAATCCACGTCTTTGCTGCGGATGACCTTCTTGGCTCCTTGGTCCCACAGTCGATAGGCTTTGTGGGCGGTGTCGTAACCGATGAAAANCCCTCACCAGCCTGGACCTTGGCAAACCCGGTGCAACCGAACACCTTGAGATGGGAGGCGTCCGGCTTCCTGCCTGACCATGCTTCTTGAGGCGTCTTCAACTGCTGTGTCTGCTTCTTCTTGCCTCTCCTTCGCAGAGCTGCTGCAGGTGTGAGGTTCACAAGGTATGTAGCCGTACGTGCTGCTTCAGCCCAGAACCTAGGAGGAAGCTTGGCGTCAAAGAGCATGCACCTTGTCATGCCTAGGAGCGTCTGGTTCATCCTCTCTGCTACGCCATTGCTTTCAGGTGAGTAGGGTGTAGTTTTCTGGTGTTCAATGCCCTGTGTCTTGAGCCACTCCCTGCAAGCTTCGTACTCTCCCCCATTGTCCGTCCTGAATGCCTTCACCTTCTTTCCACTCTGTCGCTCAACCATAGCGACAAAGGCCTGTAGATTCTCCTTCACCTCACTTTTCTTCTTGAGAAAGTATATCCAGACTTTGCGGCTGTTGTCGTCGATGCATGTGAGGAAATATCGGCTGCCTCTATTTGATGGTATGCAAAAGGGACCACATACGTCAGATTGGACAAGATCAAGAGGTGCGAGAGCACGCGTTCCATTGCACTTGAGGGGTTTCTTTTTCGCCTTGCCTTGAAGGCATGGCTCATACATGATCTCCGCTCCCTCCACCTCATCACCTAGCTCCATCCCACGCACTAGCTCCTGCTTTCCCATGAGCTCCAATGTGGGATGAGCCACGTGTCCAAAGCGCCTGTGCCACAGGTTCTTGGAGGATGTGCATATGTTAGAATGAACAGCCCCGGTGGCTGCATTTGCTTGTGGTTTTGTTGCCGAATCATCTGCTTCCACTGCTTCCGCTGCTCCAACATGTCCTTCCTCATACGAGTCTGCATCGCTGCTCTCCTAATCATCACTCTCGGCCAAAGATTCAGCCGTTGAAGTTGTCGTTTTGGTCTGCAAGACATAGAGTCCATCAACGTGAGGAACGTGTGCGACAACCTTCTTGGAAGAGTAGGAAATGTTGATGTCCTTGGTGGGAACTATCACCGCTTCCTTCTCTGTAAAGACCAGTATCATGACATGGTCAGTCATCTCATAGACGGAGAGCAAGTTGGCTGTGAAGGAGGGCAAGTAGACCACCCCCTCTAGCTTGAGGTCGGAAACTCCACCATTGACACCCACTGTGACCAGCTTGTCACCAATCCCCTCAGCTGCCTCAACCTTGCCGTTGGCGACTCTGAAGTTCTTGTTATACGGAGCAAGAGAGATGAAGTCTCTCTTCTCGTAAGTGGTGTGCTCGTTTGTGCCCAAGTCAAGGCCATATGCTCCTGGCCTGAGTATCGCCCGCCCTTTGTTGGAGGCACACTCAGCCATCAAGCTTGTGGGATCCTTCCCACCATTTCCCCCTCGCCATTCATCTCCGTCTCCTCCCTCTCGCTTGGGTGCACGGCACTCTTGAGCCCAGTGTCCGGCCTTGCCACAGTTGTGGCAGTTTCCTTGGCGCTTTGCAACCATTCCACTGTTGCTAGTGTTGTTGTTTCCCTTGTACCCAGAGGATGAGGTATTGCGGAAGGTGCCGCTGCTCCGTGAGGCAAAGGCAGCCATGTTTGCTTCACTACTGCTACGACGCATGGCTTCATTCCGCACATACTCAGAGACAGTGGTGTAGGAAACTAGATCTTCATTCCACCCTCAAATAACTTTTATCATGGGGCCCCAACTTTCCGGCAGCGTCATCAGAAAGATCATGGACTGCATGTCGGATTTCAGGTCCCCCCCCATGCCGGTGGCTTGTTGCAAGAGCGTCTCAAACTTCTGCATGAAGGCGGAGACATCTTCCCCTTCACCAAGCCTCATGCTAATGAGGTTTTGTAGAATGAAGAGACGGTTGGCAAGTGAGGAGGACTGAAACACCTTGCCGAGTTTGGCGTATGCCGCGGCTGCCACTGTAGAACCGCTGATGTGCGAAAGGACTGAGGGTTGTATGGAGGACACAAGAATGGCAAGAGCCTTCTTGTTGAGCTTGACCCATGCCACAAGGTCAGCACCCTCCTCTTTTTGTGCTGGGATACTTCCGTCAAAATATCCTAGCAGATCTCTGTCATCCATGACGATCTCAAACTGACACTAGGGGATAACAAGGGCATAGCTAGTGCCCAGCTGAGGCACAACTAGGGCGGAAGTAGGCGCCAGTAGGGTGCAAGTAGGACACAAATAGGGCGCAACTAGGGCACAACTAGGACACAACAAGTGTGCAACTAGTGTGTAAGTAGGGTCCAACTGGGGTGCAAGTAGGGCGCACCTAGGGCGCAACTAGGGCGCCCAGGCGCAACTAGGGCGCAACTAGGGGGTAACTAGGGCGCGACTAGGGCGCAACTAGGACGTAACTTGGGCACAACTAGGACGCAACTAGGGCGCAACTAGGGCGCAACTAGGGTGCAACTAGTGCGCAACAAGGGCGCAACTAGGGCGCGACTAGGACGCGACTAGGGCGCAACTTGGGCGCAACTAGGGCGCAACTAGGGCACAACTAGGACGCAACTAGGGCGCAATTAGGGCGCACCTGGGGGCAACTAGGGTGCATATAGGGCGCAACTAGGACGCAACTAGGGTGCAACTAGGGCGCAACTAGGGTGCAACTAGGGCGCAACTATGGTACAACTAGTGCGCAACTAGGGCGCAACTAGGGTGCAACTAGGGCGCGACTAGTGCGCGACTTGGGCGCAACTGGGATGCAACTAGGGTGCAACTAGGGCGCAATTAGGGCACAACTGGGGGCAGCTAGGGCGCAACTAGGGTGCAACTAGGGCGCGACTAGTGCGCGACTTGGGCGCAACTGGGATGCAACTAGGGTGCAACTAGGGCGCAATTAGGGCACAACTGGGGGCAGCTAGGGCGCAACTAGGGTGCAACTAGGGTGCAATTATGGCGTAACTAGGGCGCAACTAGGGCTCAACTAGGGCGCAACTAGGTCGCAACTAGGGTGCATCTAGGGCGCAACTAGGGCGCAACTAGGGCGCAACCAAGGCGAAACTAGGGCGCAACTAGGGTGAAACTAGGGTGCAATTATGGCGTAACTAGGGCGCAACTAGGGCTCAACTAGGGCGCAACTAGGTCGCAACTAGGGTGCATCTAGGGCGCAACTAGGGCGCAACTAGGGCGCAACCAAGGCGAAACTAGGGCGCAAATAGGGCACAAGTAAGACGCAACTAGTATGCAACTAGGGTGCAACTAGGGCGTGGCTAGTGCCCAACTGAGGCACAACTACGGCGCAAGTATGGTGCAAGGATGGCGCAAGTTGGTTGCGACTTGTGCACAACCAGGGTGCAACTAGGGCACAACTAGGGCAACTAGGACGCAAATAGGGTGCAAGTAGGGCGCAACTAGGGTGCAACTAGGGCGCAAGTATGGCGCAAGTAAGACGGAACTAGGGCGCAACTAGGGCACAATTAGTGCGTTGCTAGTGTCCAACTGAGGCGCAACTAAGGCGCAAGTAGGGCGCCAGTAGGGTGTGAGTAGGGTGGAATAAGGGCGCAAGAAGGGCGCAACTAGGGCGCAACTAGGGCGCAACTAAGACCCAACTAGGGTGTAAGTAGGGCGCAACTAGGGCGCAAGTAGGGCGCAAGTAGGGCGGAACTAGGTCACAACTAAGGCACAACAAGGGCGCAACTAGGGTGCAACCATGGTGCAAGTAGGGTGCCAGTAGGGCGCAAGTAGGGCGCTAGAAGGGTGCAAGTAGGGTGCACGTAGGGTACAAGTAGGGCGCGAGTAGGGTGTAGGTAGGGTGCAATAAGGGTGCAATAAGGGCACAAATATGGCGCAACTAGGGCGCAACTAAGGCGCAACTAGGGTGCAAGTAGGGCGCAACTAGGGTGCAAGTAGGGCGCGAGTAGGGTGTAGGTAGGGTGCAATAAGGGTGCAATAAGGGCACAAATATGGCGCAACTAGGGCGCAACTAAGGCGCAACTAGGGTGCAAGTAGGGCGCAACTAGGGTGCAAGTAGGGCGCAAATCAACACCTTATCGCAAATCAAAGCCTTGATAAAGTTCAAAGACATGTCACATAACAACACATAATTGCATATCAATTGCTGGTCCCAAATCATGACCCTGTCCCAAATCATGAGCTTGTTTCAAATGAAGACCTTGTCGCAACTCAACACCTTGTTGCAAATCAACACCGTGTGGCAAATGAATGCCTTGTCGCAAATCAACATCTTGTCACAAATCAACACCCTGTCGCAAATCAAACAACCAGTCGCAAATCAACATCCTGTCGCAAATCAACATCCTGTCGCAAATCAACAACCTGTCGCAGATCAATAGCCTATCGCAAATCAACACCCTGTTGCAAGTCAACACCCCGTCGCAAATACATATCCTGTTACAAATCAACACCCTGTCCCAAATGAACACCCAATCACAAATCAACACATTATCGCAAATCAACACCCTGTTGCAAGTCAACACCCCGTCGCAAATACATATCCTGTTACAAATCAACACCCTGTCCCAAATGAACACCCAATCACAAATCAACACATTATCGCAAATCAACACCCTGTTCCAAATCAACACCATGTCGCAAATCAACACATTGTTGAAGGTCAACATATGTTTTGTTCCGCCTCTGACTTGATCTATCCGACTCCAAGTTGGCCAAGTCGACCTTTCGACTAGAGTAGATTGCGGGCGACTTCGTCCGCACGCAACTGTGCCACATGGAAATTACTTGTCCTCCAAAATCCCTAAAAACATGCATCCTTGCATGTACAACGCTTCGACATGTTTTGTGTCAGCGACCAGGTTTTATACTAAAATTTAAGGAAAGCAAGCCAGTTTCACGAGGCCCGCCCTGGCTTTGACACTTTTCCGTGTAGCGAATTCACCGACTTGGAGTAGGTAGTATCCGACTCTACTCTCCGACTGCCGGACTTCCCGACATAGCGGGCAAGTAGGAGTAAAACATAGAAATGAACACCTTGTCGCAAATCAACACCTTGTCGCAAATCAATACCCTGTCGCAAGTCAACACCTTGTTACAAATCAACACCCTGTCGCAAATCAACACCCTGTCACAAATCAACACCCTCTCGCAAATCAACACCCTATCGCAAATCAACACCCTATCGCAAATCAACACCCTATCGCAAATAGACAGCATGTCGCAAATCAACACTCTGTTGCAAATGAACACCCTATAATAAATCAACGCCTTGTCGCAAATCAACACCCTGTCGCAAATCAACGCCCTCTTGCAAATCAACACCCTGTCGCGAATCAACACCCTATTGCAAATCAACACCTTGCCGCAAATCAATACCCTGCCGCAAATCAATACCCTGTGAAATTTAACACCCTGGCACAAATCAACACCTTGTCGCAAATCAACACCTTGTCGTAAATCAACACCTTGTCGCAAATCAGAACCTTGTTGCAAATCAATGCCATGTCGCAAATTAACACCCTGTCACACATCAACACCCTGTCATAAATCAACACCTTATTGCAAATCAACACCTTTTTGCAAATCAACACATTGTTGCAAATCAACACCCTGTCGCAAATCAACACACTGTCGCAAATCAACACCCAGCGCAAATCAAGTGCATCTCGCAAATCAACACCCAGTCGCAAATCAACACCCTGTCGCAAATCAGTACCTTGTTGCATATCAACACCCTGTCGCAAATCCACACCCTGTTGCAAATCAACACCCTGTTGTAAATCAACACCCAGTTGCAAATCCACACCCTGTTGCAAATCAATACCTTTTGCAAACCAACATTTTGTCACAAGTCAACACCCTGTCGCAAATTGACACCATTCGCAATTCAACACCCTGTCGCAAATCAACACTCTGTTGCAAATCAACACCCTTTCATGAATCAATACCCCGTCGCAAATCCAGACCCTATCGCAAATCAACACCGTGTTGCAACTGAACACCGTGTTGCAAATCAACATCATGTCGCAAATCAACACCCTTTCGCAAATCAACAACCTGTCGCAAATCAACACCCTGTCGCAAATGAACACCCTGTCGCAAATCAACACCCTGTCGCAAATGAACATCCTGTCACAAATCAGCAACCTGTCGCAAATCAACACCATGTCGCAAATCAACACCATGTCGCAAATCAACACCCTGACGCAAATCAACACCCTGTTATAAATCAACACCATGTCGTAAATCAGCCTCCTGTCGCAAATGAACACCATGTCGCAAATCAACACCCTGTCGCAAATCAACACCCTGGCGCAAATGAACATCCTGTCGCAAATCAACATCCTGTCGCAAATCAGCACCCTGTCGCAAATCAATACAACATTGCAAATCAACACCCTGTCGCAACTCAACACCCTGTCGCAAATCAACACCCTGTCGCAAATCAACACCTTGTCGCAAATCAACACACTGTCCCTAAATCAACACCCTGTCACAGATCAACACCCTATCGCAAATCAACACCATGTCGCAAATCAGCCCCCTGTTGCAAATCAACACCCTGTCGCATATCAGCACCCTGCCGCAAATCAACACACTGTCGCAAATCAACACTCCATCGCAAATAAATACCATATTACAAATCAACACCTTGTCACAAATCAGCACCCCGTCGCAAATAAACACCATCTTGCAAATCAACACCCTGTTGCGAATCAACACCCAGCCGCAAATCAACTTCTTGTAGCAAATCAACACCCTGCCGCAAATCAATACCTAGTGCAATTCAACACCCTCGCGCAACTTGACACCCTGTCGCAAATCAACACCCTGTCGCAAATCAACACCCTGCCGCAAATCAACACCCTGTCGCAAATCAACACCCTGTGGCAAATCAACACCCTGTCGTAAATCAATACCTTGTTGCAAATCAACACCATGTCGCAAATCCACACCCTGTTGCAAATCAACACCCTGTCGCAAATCAACACCTTGTCGCAAATCCACACCCTGTTGCAAATCAACACCCTGTCGCAAATCAACACCTTGTCGCAAATCACCACCCTTTCGCAAATCAACACCTTTCGCAAATCAACACCTTATTGAAAATCAACACCCTATCAAAAATTGACACCCTTTCGCAATTCAACACCCTGTTGCAAATCAACACTCTGTTGCAAATAAACACCCTGTCACGAATCAATACCCCGTTGCAAATCAAGATCCTTTCACAAATGAACAACGTGTCGCAGCTCAACACCATGACGCAAATCAACATCCATTCGCAAATCAACACCCTGTCACAAATCAACACCCTGTCGCAAATCAACACCCTATCGCAAAGCAACACCCTGTCGCAAATCAGCACCCTGACACATATCAAAACCATGTCTCAAATCAACACCCTGTTGCAAATCAACATCCTGTCGCAATTTAACACCCTGTCACAATCAAAAATCCTATCGCAAATCAACACCCTATCGCTAATGAACACCCTGTCGCAAATCAACACCCTGTCAAAAGTCAACACCTTGTCGCATATCAGCACCCTGTTGCAAATCAAAACCTTGTTGCAAATCAACAACCTGTCGCAAATCAACACCCAGTCGCACATCAAAACCCTATCGCAAATCAACTGTCTGTTCCAAATCAATACCCTGTCGCAAATGAACACCTTGTCGCAAACGAACACCCTGTCGCAAATCAACACCCTGTCGCAAATCAATACCCTGTTGCAAGTGTACACCTGTTGCAAATCAACACCCTGTTGCAAATAAAGACCTTGTCATAAATCAACACCTTGTTGCAAATCAACACCCTATCGCAAATCAACACTCTGTCACAAGTTAACAAGATATCGCAAATCAACACCCCGTCGCAAATCAACACCCTGTCTCAAATCAACACCCTGTCGCAAATCAACAGATTGTCGCAAATTAACACCCTGTCGCAAATCAACACCCTGTCGCAAATCAACACCCTATTGCAAATCAACACCTTGTCGGAAATAAACACCCTGTCGCAAATCAACACCCTGTTGCAAATTAACACCCTGTCACAAATCAACACCCTGTCACAAATCAACACCCTGTCACAAATCAACACCCCGTCGCAAATCATCACCCTACCGCAAATCAACACCATATCGCAAATCAACACCTATTGTAAATCAACAATCTATCACAAATTACCACCTTGTCACAAATCAACACCCTGTCACAAATCAACACCCTGTCACAAATCAACACCCCGTCGCAAATCATCACCCTACCGCAAATCAACACCATATCGCAAATCAACACCTATTGTAAATCAACAATCTATCACAAATTACCACCTGGTCACAAATCAACACGTCGCAATTCAACACCCAATCGCAAATCAACACCCTGTCGCAAATCAACACCTTGTTGCAAATCAACACCCTGTCGCAAATCAACATCCCGTTGCAAATCAACAACCTGTCGCAAATCAACACCCTGTCGCAAATTAACACCCTGTCACAAATCAACACGTCGCAATTCAACACCCAATCGCAAATCAACACCCTGTCGCAAATCAACACCTTGTTGCAAATCAACACCCTGTCGCAAATCAACATCCCGTTGCAAATCAACAACCTGTCGCAAATCTACCCCATGTCGCAAATCAACACCCTGTTGCAAATCAACACCCTGTCGTAATTTAACACCCTGTCCCAAATAAAAATCCTGTTGCAAATAAACACCCTATCGCTAATGAACACCCTGTCGGAAATCAACACCCCGTCATAAGTCAACACCTTGTCGTAAATCAGCACCCTGTTCCAAATCAACACCTTGTTGCAAATCAACACCATGTCGCAAATTAACATCCAGTCGCAAATCAACACCCTATCGCAAATCAACTGTCTGTTCCAAATCAACACCATGTCGCAAATGAACACCTTGTCGCAAACGAACACCCTGTCGCAAATCAGCGTCCTGTCGCAAATCAATACCCTGTCGCGAATTTACACCTGTCGCAAATCAACACCCTGTCGCAAATGAAGACCTTGTTGTAAATCAACACCTTGTTGCAAATGAACACCCTATCGCAAATCAACACTCTATCGCAAATGAACACTCTATCGCAAATCAACACCCTGTCGCAAATCAACACCCTGTCGCAAATCAACACCATGTGGCAAATCAACGCTCTTTTTGCAAATTAACACCATGTCACAAATCAACACCCTGTCACAAATCAACACCCCATCGCAAATCAACACCTTGTTGCAAATCAACACCCTGTCGCAAATCAACACCCCGTCACAAATTAACACCCTGTCGCAAATCAACACCATGTCACAAATGAACACCCTGTCACAAATCAACACCCTGTCGCAAATCAACACCCTATCGCAAATCAATACCCTATCGTATATCAACACCCTATTGTAAATCAACAACCTGTCGCAAATCAACACCCTGTCCCAAATGAACACCTTGTCACAAATCAACACGTCGCGAATCAACACCCAATCGCAAATCAACACCCTGTCGCAAATCAACACCTTGTTGCAAATCAACACCCTGTCACAAATCAACACCCCGTTGTAAATCAACACCCTGTCGCAAATGAACACCTTGACACAAATCAACACCCTGTCGCAAATCTACACCCTGTCACAAATGTACACCATGTCATTAATCTACACCTTGTCGCTAATCAACACCCTGTCGCAAATCAACACCCTGTCGCAAATCAAGACCCTGTCGTAAATCAAGACCCTGTCGCAAATCAACACCCTGTCACAAATCAACACCCTGTCGTAAATGAGCACCCTGTCACAAATCAACACCTGTTGAAAATCAACACCCTGCTCTAAATCAACACCATCTCGGAAATCAACACCCCCTCGCAAATCAACACCTTGTCACAAATCCACACCTTTTCGCAAATCAATATCTTGTCTGCACGTGCTTAGCGGCCATGGTCGAAGGAGCAGCACTCCGGGGCTTGCAGATCCAACCACAAAAGTGTCTTATAATGTAACAGTCGGAGGAGAGGGTCCCGTCAACACTGGTTGAGCTGCAATGAAGGCGTGACAGGGTTTTGGTGCTGGGCTGCCCAGTCGGCTCTGAGTCCTTTCAGGTGTTGTAGGAATACCGGTGGCTTTAGGAGCAAGTGTCTGGCTTGGCACAAATGGGTAGGATGGAGGAGGTGCAGCCAGCGATGACACTCCTCTGCTTATGTGTGGTGCCACAAGTAGACTTATAGGTGCGTGCACTACAACCCGAGGCACATTGGCTTGCGGTACTGCACCGATTTGACATGGAGGTGTGGGAGGTAGTGCTCCAGCTCCTCTAGGTCGTCAGGCACCTGCGGAGGGATCGACGAGCTTCGATCTACAGATGCCAGCACGTATACGGGTCCAGCTCCCATTCGCCTTTGGAGGGGTGGGGCTGCTGGGTGCCATGGACTTGGCCCCTCTGGCCTACGCTTGCGCGGCGGGATCTTTGCTTCAGGCCCTTTCTATGGAGTTTGGCCCCTTCATCCCTACGAACCGTAAGCTTCACTTCCTTGCTCCAATGTGGGCTGAGGTGGTGTCGGCACTGCCCAGGCTGGTGCGCAAGGCATGGCCTTCAGTCCAGAGGACTTCCGCCTTCATACTCAGATGTGGCCCGAGTTGTCGGTGCCCCACCTTGTTCTCGCCAAGATGGATCGTTTGGACCCAGCTGCTGTCACCCGACGGCAGCGTTAGGGTGGCGCGACACAGCACGTCCACCATTCCATTTACGAGGAGCTTGCCGACATATGCAGGGAGCACCGGCTGCCAGTGTAGGTGGAACATGAGGGGATCCTGCCGTTGCCGGGGGGCGTGGGGGAGCTGTGGTCTGACCTGTCCCTGGAGGATTGGAAGACTGGCACAATTAGTGTGCTCGACGTCACAATAGTGGACGTGCACCGAGCGAGGGCCACGGAACCTGAAAAGCGAAGGAGGCGGCCGAGGCGGCGAAGTGCACCAAGTATGGCGAGACTCCACGCGGTGGGTACTTTATGCACCCCCTGGCGTGGGAAACTCTGGGCGGCCTGGGGGGATCGGTCTAGAGTCTTTCTCGCCCGGCTGGCTAGGATTTTCCCGGCTCAGGGCCCACGCCACTGCTCGGCCAAGGCGCAAGAGAGCTGGGCCTAGCGGGCGGTAGCTGTGTTGGCACAGAAAGTGTCCACAGTGGGCATCTGCAGCCAGTGTGCGGTCATGCGGCTCTTCAGCATTTCGCACCGGGAGGCTCGGGAGTTACGTCCGCAAGAAGGGCGCAACTAGGGCGCAACTAGGACGCAAGTAGGGCGCAAGTAGGATGCAAGTAGGGCGCAAGTAGGGCGTAACTAGGGCTTAACTAGGGTGCAAGTAGGGCGCAAGTATGGTTCAAGAAGGGCGCAACTAGAACGCTACTTGGGCGCAACTAGGATGCAAGTAGGAGACAAGTGGGGCACAACTAGGGCGCAACTAGGGCGCGACTAGGGCGCAAGTAGGGCGCAAGTAGGGCGCAACTAGGATGTAACTAGGGTGCAACTAGGGTTTAACTAGCGCGCAACTAGGGCATAGCTAGTGCCGAACTGAGACGCAACCAGGACGCAACTTGGGCGCAACTAGGGCACAAGTAGGGCGCAACTAGGGCACAAGTAGGGTGCAAGTAGGGCACAATTAGGCACAAGTAGGGTAAAACTAGGGCGCAACTAGGGTGTAGCTAGTGCCTATATGTGACGCAACTAGGGCGCAACTGGGACGCAAGTAGGGCACAACTAGGGCGCAAGTAGGGAGCAACTAGGGAGCAATAGGGTGCAAGTAGGACGCAAGTAGGGCGTAACGAAGGCACACCTAGGGCGCAACTAGGGCGCAACTAGGGCACAAGTAGGGCGCAAGTAGGGCGCAAGTAGGGCGCAAGTAGGACGCAAGTAGGGCGCAACTAGGACGTAACCAGGGCGCAAGTAGGGCGCAAGTAGGACGCAAGTAGGGTGCAAATAGGGCGCAAGTCTGACGCAACTAGGGTGCAAGCAGAGCGCAACTAGGGCGCAACTAGGGTGCAATTAGGGCTCAAGTAGGGCGCAACTATGGTGCAACTGGGGCACAACAAGGACGCAACTAGGGTGCAGCTACAGCATAGGTACTGCCTAATTTAGGCGCAACTCGGACGTAACTAGGGCACAAGTCCGGTGCAACTAGGGTGCAAGTAGGGCGCAAGTAGGGCGCAAGCAGGGCGCAAGTAGGGTACAAGTAGGACGGAAGTAGGGCGCAACCAGGGTGCAACTAGGGCGCAATTAGGGCGTAGCTAGTGCCCAATTGAGGCACAACTAGGGCGCAACAAGGGCGCAAGTAGAGCGCAAATAGGGCGCAAGTAGGGCGCAACTATGGCGCAAGTATGGCACAAATAGGCTGCAACTAGGGTGCAATTAGGGCGGAACTAGAGCGCAAGTAAGACGCAAGTAGGGCGCAAGTAGGACGCAAGTAGAGCACATGTAGGGCGCAAGTCTATTTTGCTCTCGACTCTCGACCCTGCGTGCTGGGTGGAGGGTCGGCGTGTCGACCTCGACCTGGTGTCGAGGTCGGCCGACGCATCCTCCCCCCCCCCCCCCCCCCCCCCCCGCCGATACTTAGCAAAATTTTCTGTCGCTCTTTCTTGTGCAGCGGACTTCAAAACCCATTTTTTTGCTGGTCCTGAGGCCCTGCAAACTGCAAACGGTTCGCAGGCAAACCTGGTCTGTCATCCCCTCCCTTTTTTCCTTTCTTCTGTCAACCGCTAAATGGTGGACGCTTGATGGTAGAGGACGGATGGAAGAGGATGGACGGTAGATGATGGACGATAGAGGCTGGACTGCTGACCTTGGACACTAGACGCGCTAGACGCTAAAAAATAGACGTGCTAGACGCTATAAAGTAGACGCGCTAGACGCTAGACAGCAGACGCGCTAGACGCTGGACACCGGACATGACGACGGTGGGCAGTAGACGCGGTGACGGTGGACGAAAAACGGTGGACAAAAGGTGCTGAACACGAGCGGCAATATTGTATCTGTCACATGTGGCGGCGGGGAGCCTGTCGTGACCTATCCTTTTTTTTCGGGGATGGGGACTGGCACCGAAGCAAGATAGGCTATGGACCTGGGAAAGAGTGCAATCAACAGATTAAAGACTGCGATGCTGTATGTTACCTGAGGAGTGAATGGAAACGAAATCTGTGGGTGGATTTGAATCTGGAACATGAAACGTGACATGAATGCCAAGTTTCGGGTCAACTAGGACGCAACTAGGGTGCAAGTAGGGCACAAGTAGGACACAACTAGGGTGCAACTAGGGTACAACTAGGGCGTAGCTACTGCCCAACTGAGGCACAACTAGGGCGCAAGTAGGGTGCAAGTAGGCCGCAATAAGGGGGTAAGTAGTGCGCAACTAGGGCGCAACTAGGGCAGAACTAGGGCGCAACTAGGGCGCAACTAGGGCGCAACTAGGGTGCAAGTAGGGCGCAACTATGGTCCAACTAGGACACAAGTACGGCGCAAGTAAGACAAAACAAGGGCGCAAATATGGCACAACTAGGGCGAAGTTAGTGCCCAACTGAGGCGCAACGAGGGCGCAAGTAGGGCGCCATTAGGGCGTAAGTATGGTGCAGCGAGGGCGCAAGAAGGCACAACTATGGCGAAACTAGGGCGCAACTAGGACGCAACTATGGCGCAAGTAGGGCGCAAGTAGGGCTCAAGTAGGACACAACTAGGACACAACTAAGGCGCAACTAGGGCACCACTAGAGCGCAAGTAGGCCGTAGCTAGGGCGAAACTAGGGTGCAACTAGGGCGCGACTAGGGCGCAACTAGGACGCAGCTAAGGTGCAACTAGGGCGCAAATAGGGTGCAACTAGGGCGCAACTAGGGCGCAACTAGGACGCAACTAGGGCGCAACTAGGGCGTAACTAGGGCGTAACTAGGGCGCAACTAGGGCGCAACTAGGGCACAACTAGGGCGCAACTAGGGCGCAACTAGGACGCAACTAGGGCGCAACTAGGGCGTAACTAGGGCGTAACTAGGGCGCAACTAGGGCGCAACTAGGGCACAACTAGGGCGCAATGAGTGCGCAACAAGGGTACAACGAGGGCGCAACGAGGGCGCAACTAGGGTGCAACTAGGGCTCCACTAGGGCGCAACTAGGATGCAACCAGGGCGCAACTAGGGTGCAAATAGTTTGCATGTTGGGCGCAAGTAGGGTGCAACTTAGGCGCAACTTGGGCGCAAGTAGGGTGCAACTAGAGCGCAACTAGAGCGCAACTAGGGCGCAACTAGGGCACACGTAGGGTGCAACCAGGGCGCAACTAGAGCGCAACTAGGGCACAACTAGGGCGCAACTAGTGCGTAAGTTCAACGCAACTATGGCACAACTAAGGCACAACTAGCGCGCAAGTAGGGCGCAAGTAGGACGCAACTAGGGCGCAACTAGGGCACAACTGGGGTGTAGCTAGTGCCCAACTAAGGCACAACTAGGGTGCAAGTAGGGTGCCAGTAAGGCGCAAGTAGGGTGCAATAAGGACGCAAGTATGGTGCAACTAGGGCGCAACTAGGACGCAACTAGGGTGCAAGTAGGGCGCGACTACGGCACAACTAGGGTGCAACTAGGGCGCAACTAGGACGCAACTAGGGCGCAAGTAAGGCGTAACTAGGGCGCAACTAGGGAGCAACAAGGACGGAACTATGGCGCAACTAGGGCGCAACTAGGGCGCAACTAGGACGCAACTAGGGTGCAACTAGGGTGCAACTAGGGCGCAACTAGGGAGCAACAAGGACGGAACTATGGCGCAACTAGGGCGCAACTAGGGCGCAACTAGGACGCAACTAGGGTGCAACTAGGGTGCAACTAGGGCGCAACTAGGGTGCAACTAGGGCGCAAGTAGGGCGTAAATAGGGCACAAGAAGGGCGCAACTACGACGCAAGTGGGACACAACTAGGGCGCATCTAGGGTGCAACTAGGGCGCAACGAGGGCGCAACGAGGGTGCAACAAGGGCGCACCAAGGGCGCAACTAGGGCGCAACTAGGGCGTCAACTAGGGCGCCAATAGGGCGCAACTAGAGCGTAACTAGGGTTCAACTAGGGCGCAACTAGGGCGCAACTAGGGCACAACTAAGGCGCAACTAGGGCGCAACAAAGGCGCAACTAGGGTGCAAGTAGGGTACAAGTAGGACGCAACAAGGGCGCAAAGAGGGTACAACTAGGGTGTAGCTAGTGCCCAACTGAGGCGCACCTAGGGCGCAAGTAAGGTGCCAATAGGGCGTAAGTAGGGTGCAATAAGGGCGCAAGAAGGGCGCAACTAGGGCGCAAGTAGGAGGCATCTAGGGCGCAAGTAGGACGCAACAAGGGCACGACTAGGGCGCAAGTAGGGCGCAGGTAGGGCGCAACTAGGGCACAGCTAAGGCGAAACTATGGCGCAACTAGGGCGCAACTAAGGCGCAACTAGGGCGCAACTAGGGCGCAACTAGGGCGCAACTAGGGCGCAACTAGGGCGCAACTATGGCGCAACTAGGACGCAACTAGGGCGTAACTAGGGCGCAACTAGGGCGCAACGAGGGCCCAACAAGGGTGTAACTAGTGCGCAACTAACTAGGGCGCAACTAGGGTGCAACTAGGACGCAACTAGGGCGCAACTAGGGCGCAACTAGGGTGCAACTAGTGTGCAAGTTGGGCGCAACTAGGGCGTAAATAGGACGCAACTAGGGCGCAACTAGGGGACAACTAGATCGTAGCTAGTGCCCAACTGAGGCGCAACTATGGTGCAAGAAGGCGCGAGAATGGTGCAAGTAGGGAGCAACTAGGCCGCAACTAGGGCGCAACTAGGACGCAACTAGGGTGCAACTAGTGCGTAACTAGGGTGCAACTAGGGTGCAAGTAGGGTGCAACTAGGGCGCAACTAGGGCGCCCGGGCGCAACAAGGGCGCAACTAGCGGGTAACTAGGGCGAAACTAGGGTGCAACTAGGATGCAACTAGGGCACAAGTAGGGCGCAACTAGGGCGCAACTAGGGCGCAACTAGGGTGCAACTAGTGCAAAACTAGGGCGCAACTAGGGCGCGACTAGGGCGCGACTACGGGACTAGGGTGCAACTAGGGCGCAACTAGGGTGCAACTAGGGCGCAACTAGGGTGCAATTAGGGCGCAACTGGGGGCAACTAGGGTGCAACTAGGGCGCAACTAGGGCGTAACTAGGGCGCAACTAGGGCGCAACTAGGGTGCAACTAGGGCGCAACTAGGGCGCAACTAGGGCGCAACTAGGACGCAACTAGGGCGCAACTAGGGCGCAACTAAGGTGCAACTAGGGTACAAATAAGGCACAAGTAGGATGCAACTAGGGTGCAACTAGGGTACAACTAGGGCGTGGCTAGCACCCAACTGAGGCGCAACTAGGGCAAAAGTAGGATGCAAGTAGGGCGCAAGTAGGTTGCAACTTGTGTGCAACCAGGGCGCAACAAGGGCGCAACTAGGGCGCAACTAGGGCGCAACTAGGGCGCACCTAGGGTGCATGTAGGGCGCAATTGTGGTGCAACTAGGGCGCAAGTAGGGCGCAAGTAATACGCAACTAGGGCGCAACTAGGGAAAAACTAGGGCATAGCTAGTGCCCAACTGAGGCGCAACCAGGGCGCAAGTAGGGCGCCAGTAGGGTGTAAGTACGTAGCAACTAGGGCGCAACTAGGGCGCAACTAGGGCGCAACTAGGGTGCAGCTAGTGCGCAACTAGTATACAACTAGGGTACAAGTAGGGCGCAACTAGGGTGCAAGTAGGCCGCAAGTAGGGCGCAACTAGGGCACAAATAAGGCGCAACAAGGGCGCAACTAGGGCGCAACTGTGCGCAACTAGGGCGCAACTAGGGTGCAACTAGGGCGCAACTAGGGCGCAACTAGGGCGCAACTAGGGCGCAACTAGGGCACAACTAGGGCGCAACCAGGGCGCAACGAGGGCGCAACTAGGACGTAACTAGGGCGCAACTAGTGTGCAACTAGGGCGCAACTAGGGCGCAACTAGGATGCAACTAGGGTGCAACTAGTGTGCAAGTTGGGTGCAACTAGGGCACAACTAAGGTGCAACTAGGGTGCAAGTAGGACACAACTAAGGGTGCAACTAGGGGACAACTAGGGCGTAGCTAGTGCCCAACTGAGGCGCAACTAGGGCGCAACTAGGGTGCAACTAGGGCACAACTAAGGTGCAACTAGGGTGCAAGTAGGACACAACTAAGGGTGCAACTAGGGGACAACTAGGGCGTAGCTAGTGCCCAACTGAGGCGCAACTAGGGCGCAAGAAGGCGCTAGTAGGGCGCAAGTAGGGCGCAACGAGGGTGCAACTAGGGCGCAACTAGGACGCAACTAGGATGCAACAAGTGCGTAACTAGGGTGCAACTAAGGTGCAAGTAGGGCGCAACTAGGGCGCAACTAGGACGCCCCGGCGCAACTAGGGCGCAACTAGGGTGCAACTAGGGCGCAAGTAGGGCGCAACGAGGGTGCAACTAGGGCGCAACTAGGACGCAACTAGGATGCAACAAGTGCGTAACTAGGGTGCAACTAAGGTGCAAGTAGGGCGCAACTAGGGCGCAACTAGGACGCCCCGGCGCAACTAGGGCGCAACTAAGGGGCAACCAGGGCACAACTAGGGTGCAACTAGGACACAAATAGGGCACAACTAGGGTGCAACTAGGGTGCAACTAGGGCACAACTAGGGTGTAACTAATGTGCAGCTAGGGCGCAACTAGGGCGCGACTAGGGCGCGACTAGGACGTGACTTGGGCGCAACTAGGGCGCAACTAGGGCGCAACTAGGGCGCAACTAGGGCACAATTAGGGCGCAACTGGGGGAAACTAGGGCGCAACTAGGGCGCATATAGGGCGCAACTAGGGCGCAACTAGGGCGCAACTAGGGTGCAACTAGTGCGCAACTAGGGCGCAACTAGGGCGCGACTAGGGCGCTACTATGGCGCAACTAGGGTGCAACTAGGGCGCAACTAGGGTGCAACTAGGGCGCAACTAGGGCTCAACTAGGGCTCAACTAGGGCGCAACTAGGGTGCAACTAGGGCACAACTAAGGCGCAACTAGGGCGCAAATATGGCACAAGTATGACGCAACTAGGGCGCAACTAGGGTACAACTAGGGCGTAGCTACTGCCCAACTGAGGCGCAACTAGGGCGCAAGTAGGGTGCAAGTAGGGCGCAAGTAGGTTGCAACTTGTGCGCAACCAGGATGCAACTAGGGCGCAACGAGGGCGCAACTAGGGTGCAACTAGGGTGCAAATAGGGCGCAACTAGGGTGCAACTAGGGCGCAAGTAGGGCGCAAGTAAGACACAACTAGGGTACAACTAGGGAACAATTAGGGCGTAGCTAGTGCCCAACTGAGGTGCAACTAGGGCGCAAGTAGGGTGCCAGTACGGTGTAATTAGGGTGCAATAAGGGCGGAAGAAGGGCGCAACCAGGGTGCAACTAGGGCGCAACTAAGACGCCACTAGGGTGCAACTAGGGTGCAACTAGGGCACAACTAGGGCACAACTAGGACGCAACTAGGTCGCAACTAGGGTGCAGCTAGGGCGCAACGAGGGCGCAACGAGGGCGCAGCAAGGGCGTAACAAGGGCGCAACTAGGGCGCAACTTGGACGCAACTAGGGCGCCACTAGGGCGTAACTAGGGCATAACTAGGGCGCAAATAGGGCGCAACTAGGGCGCAACTAGGGCGCAACTAAGGCGCAACTAGGGCGCAACAAAGTCCCAATAGGGCGCAAGTAGGGCACAAGTAGGGCGCAACTAGGACGCAACTAGGGTACAACTAGGACGTAGCTAGTGCCCAACTGAGGTGCAACAAGGGTACAAGTAGGACGCGAATAGGGCGTAAGTAGGGTGCAATAAGGGTGCAAGAAGGGCGCAACTAGGGTGCAACAAGATGCATCTAGGGCGCAAGTAGGGCGCAACTAGGGCGCGACTAGGGCGCAAGTAGGGCGCCTTTAGGGCGCAACTAGGGCACAACTAAGGCGCAACTAGGGCGCAACTAGGGTGTAACTAGGGTGCAACTAGGGCACAACTAGGGTGCAACTAGGACGCAACTAACTAGGGCGCAACTAGGGTGCAACTAGGGCGCAACTAGGGTGTAACTAGGGCGCAACTAGGGTGCAACTAGTGTGCAAGATGGGCGCAACTAGGGCGTAACTAAGGCGCAACTAGGGCGCAAGTAGGAGGCAAATAGGGTGCAACTAGGGGACAATTAGGGCATAGATAGTGCCCAACTGAGGCGCAACTAGGGCGCAAGTAGGCGCCAGAAGGGCGCAAGTAGGGCTCAACTAGGACGCAACTATGGTGCAACTAGGACGCAACTAGGGTGCAACTAGTGTGTAACTAGGGTGCAACTAGGGTGCAAGTAGGGCGCAACTAGGGCGCAACTAGGGCGCCCGGGCGCAACAAGGGCGCATCTAGGGGACAACTAGGGCGCAACTAGGGCGCAACTAGGATGCAACTAGGGCACAACTAGGACGCAACTAGGGTGCAAATAGGGTGCAACTAGGGTGCAACTAGTGCGTAACTAGGGCGCAAATAGGGCGCGACTAGGGCGCAAATAGGCCACGACTTGGGCGCAACTAGGGCCCAACTAGGGTACAACTAGGACGCAACTAGGGCGCAATTAGGGAGAAACTGGGGGCAACTAGGGTGCAACTAGGGTGCAACTAGGGCACAACTAGGACGCAACTAGGGCGCAACTAGGACGCAACTAGGGTGCAACTAGGGCGCAACTAAGGGGCAACTAGGGCACAAATAGGGCACAAATAGGACGCAACTAGGGCGCAACTAGGGTACAACTAGGGCGTAGCTAGTCTCCAACTGAGGTGCAACTAGGGCGCAAGTAGGATGCAAGTCGGGCGCAAGTACGTTGCAACTTGTGCGCAACCAGGGCGCAACTAGGGCGCAACTAGGGCCCAAGTAGGACGCAACTAGGGCGCAACTAGGGTGCAAGTAGGGCGCAAATAGGGTGCAACTAGGGCGCAAGTAGGGCGCAAGTAAGACGCAACTAGGACGCAACTAGGGCACAATTAGGGCGTAGCTAGTGCCCAACTGAGGCGCAACTAGGGCGCAAGTACGGCGCCAGTAGGGTGTAAGTAGGGTGCAACTAGGGCGCAGCTAGGGCGCAACTAGGGTGCAACTAGTGTGCAACTAAGACACAAATAGGGTGCAAGTAGGACGCAACTAGGGCGTAATTAGGGCGCAAGTAGGGCGCAACCAGGGCACAACTAAGGTGCAACAAGGGCGCAACAATGGCGCAACTAGGCGCAAGTACGGCGCAAGTATGGCGCAACTAGGGCGCAACTAGGGCGCAACTAGGGCGCAACTATGGCGCAACTAGGGGGCAACTAGAGCGTAAATAGGGCGCAACTTGGGCGCAACTAGGGCGCAACTAGGGCGCAACTAGGGCGCAACTAGGGCGCAACTAGGGCGCAATGAGGGCGCAACTGGAGACAACTAGGGCGCAACTAGGGCGCAACTAGGGCGCAACTAGGGTGCAACTAGGGCGCAACTAGGGCGCAACTAGGACTCAACTAGGATGCAACTAGTGTGCAAGTTGGACGCAACTAGGGCGCAACTAAGGTGCAACTAGGGCGCAAGTAGGACGCAACTAAGGGTGCCACTAGGGGACAACTAGGGCGTAGCTAGTGTCCAACTGAGGCGCAACTAGGGTGCAAGTAGGCGCCAGTAGGGCGCAAGTAGGGAGCAACTAGGTCGCAACTAGGACGCAACTAGGATGCTACTAGGGCGCAACTAGTGCGTAACTAGGGTGCAACTAAGGTGCAAGTAGGGCACAACTAGGGCGCAACTAGGCCGCAACTAGGGCGCAACTAGGACACAACTAGGGAACAACTAGGGTGCAACTAGGGCGCAACTAGGGCAGAACTAGGGTGCAACTAGTGCGCAACTAGAGCGCAACTAGGGCGCGACTAGGGCGCGACTAGGGCGCAACTAGGGCGCGACTTGGACGCAACTAGGGTGCAACTAGGGCGCCACTAGGGTGCAACTAGGGCGCAATTATGGCGCAACTGGGGGCAACTAGGGCGCAACTATGGCGTAACTAGTGCGAACTAGGGCACAACTAGGGCGCAACTATGGCGCAATTAGGGCGCAACTAGGGTGCAACTAGTGCGCAACTTGGGCGCAACTAGGGCGGACGCGACAAGTGCGCAACTAGGGCGCAACTAGGGCTCAACTAGTGCACAACTAGGGCGCAACTAGGGCGCTACTAGGGTGCAGCTAAGGCGAAACTAGGGCGCAAATAGGGTACAAGTAGGACGCAACTAGGGCGCAACTAGGATGCAACCAGGACGCAACTAGTGCGTAACTAGGGTGCAACTAAGGTGCAAGTAGGGCGCAACTAGGGTGCAACTAGGGCGCCTGGGCGCAACTAGGGCGCAACTAGGGGGCAACTAGGGCGTAACTAGGGCGCAACTAGGAGACAACTAGGGCACAACTAGGGTGCAAATAGGGCGTAACTAGGGAACAACTAGGGCACATCTAGGGCACAACTAGGACGCAACTAGGACGCAACTAGTTCGTAACTAGGGTGCAACTAAGGTACAAGTAGGGCGGAACTAGGGCGCAACTAGGGCAATCGGGCGCAACTAGGGCGCAACTAGGGGGCAACTAGGGTGCAACTACTGTGCAACTAGGACACAAATAGGGCACAACTAGGGTGCAAATATGGTGCAACTAGGGCACAACTAGGGTGTAACTAGTGCGCAACTATGGCGCAACTAGGGCGTGACTAGGGCGCGACTAGGGCGCGACTTGGATGCAACTAGGGCGCAACTAGGGCGCAACTAGGGCGCAACTGGAAGAAACTAGGGCGCAACTAGGGCGCAACTAGTGCGCAACTAGGGCACAACTAGGGCGCAAATAGGGCGCAACTAGGGCGCAACTAGGGTGCAACTAGTGTGCAACTAGGGCGCAACTAGGGCGCGACTACGACGCTACTAGGGCGGAACTAGGCCGCAACTAGGGCGCAACTAGGGCGCAACTAGGGCGCAACTAGGGCTCAACTAGGGTGCAACTAAGGCACAACTAGGGCGCAACTAGGGCACAACTAAGGCACAACTAGGGCGCAAAAAGGGCACAAGTAGGACACAACTAGGGCGCAACTAGGGTACAACTAGGGCGTAGCTAGTGCACAACTGAGGCGCAACTAGGACGCAAGTAGGGTGCAAGTAGGGCGCAAGTAGGTTGCAACTTGTGCGTAACCAAGGCGCAACTAGGGCGCAACTAGGGTACAACTAGGGCGCAACTAGGATGCAAGTAGGGCACAACTAAGGTACAACTAGGGTGCAAGTAGGGCACAAGTAATACGCAACTAGGGCACAACTAGGACACAATTAGGGCGTAGCTAGTGCCCAACTGAGGCGCAACTAGGACGCAAGTAGGGCGCAACTAGGGCGCAACTAGGGTACAACTAGGGCGCAACTAGGATGCAAGTAGGGCACAACTAAGGTACAACTAGGGTGCAAGTAGGGCACAAGTAATACGCAACTAGGGCACAACTAGGACACAATTAGGGCGTAGCTAGTGCCCAACTGAGGCGCAACTAGGGCGCAGGTAGGGCGCAAGTAGGGTGTAAGTAGGGTGAAATAAGGGCACAAGAAGGGCGCAACTATGGTACAACTAGGGCGCAACTAAGACGCAACTAGGGCGCAAGTAGGGCGCAAGTAGGGCGCAACTAGGGCGCAGGTAGGGCGCAAGTAGGGTGTAAGTAGGGTGAAATAAGGGCACAAGAAGGGCGCAACTATGGTACAACTAGGGCGCAACTAAGACGCAACTAGGGCGCAAGTAGGGCGCAAGTAGGGCGCAAGTAGGGTACAACTAAGGCGCAACAAGGGCGCAACTAGGGCGCAACTAGGGCGCAACTAGGACGCAACTAGGGCGCAACTAGGGCGCAACTAGGGTGCAACTAGGGCACAACTAGAGCGTAACTAGGGCGCAACTAGGGCGCAACTAGGACGCAACTAGGGCGCAACTAGGGCCCAACTAGGGCGCAACTTGGGTGCAACAAGGACGCAACCAGGGCGCAACCGGGGCGCAACTAGGGCGCAACTAGGACGCAACTAGGGTACAACTAGGGCACAACTAGGACGCAAGTAGGGTTCAACTAGTGTGCAAGTTGGGCGCAATTAAGGCGTAATTCGGGCGCAACAAGGGCGGAACTATGGCGCAACTAGGGCGCAACTAGGGTGCAACTAGGGCGCAACTAGGGCGCAACTAGGGCGCAACTACACCGTAACTAGGGTGCAACTAGGGCGCAAGTATGGCGTAAGTAGGGTACAATAAGGGCGCAACTACAGCGCAAGTGGGACACAACTACGGCACAACTAGGGTGCATCTCAGGCGCAACGAGGGCGCAACGAGGGCGCAACAACGGCGCAACAAGGGTGCAACTTGGGCGCAACTAGGGCGCAACTAGGGCGCCACTAGGGCGCAACTAGGACGTAACTAGGGCGTAACTAGGGTGCAACTAGGGTGCAACTAGGGCGCAACTAAGGCGCAACTAGGGCGCAACAAAGGCGCAACTAGGGCGCAAGTAGGGCATGAGAAGGACGCAACTAGGGGGCAACTAGGGTACAACTAGGGTGTAGCTAGTGCCCAACTGAGGCGCAACTAGGGCGCGAGTAGGGCGCCAATAGGGCGTAAGTAGGGCGCAATTAGGGCGCAACTAGGACGCATCTAGGGCGCAAATAGGGCGCAACCAGGGCGCGACCAGGGTGCAAGAAGGGCGCAGGTAGGGCGCAACTAGGGCGCAAGTAGGGCGCAAGTAGGGCGCAAGTAGGGCGCAAGTAGGGCGCAAGTAGGGCGCAAGTAGGGCGCAAGTAGGGCGCAAGTAGGGCGCAAGTAGGGCGCAAGTAGGGCGCAAGTAGGGCGCAAGTAGGGCGCAAGTAGGGCGCAAGTAGGGCGCAACTAGGGCGTAACTATGGCGCAACTACGGCGCAAGTAGGACGCAACTAGGGCGCAACTAGGGCACAACTAGGACACAATTAGGGCGTAGCTAGTGCCCAACTGAGGCGCAACTAGGGCGCGAGTAGGGCGCCAATAGGGCGTAAGTAGGGCGCAATTAGGGCGCAACTAGGACGCCACTAGGGTGCAACGAGGGCGCAACAAGGGCACAATTAGGGCGCAACTAACTAGGGCGCAACTAGGGTGCAACTAGGGCGCAACTAGGGTGCAACTAGGGCGCAACTAGGGTGCAACTAGTGTGCAAGTTGGGCGCAACTAGGGCGTAACTATGGCGCAACTAGGGCGCAAGTAGGACGCAACTAGGGCGCAACTAGGGGACAACTAGGGCGTAGCTAGTGTCCAACTGAGGTGCAACTAGGACGCAAGTAGGTGCCAGAAGGGCGCAAGTAGGGCGCAACTAGGGCGCAACTAGGGCGCAACTAAGACGCAACTGGGGTGCAATTAGTGCGTAACTAGGGTGCTACTAGGGTGCAAGTAGGGCACAACTAGGGCGCAACTAGGGCGCCCGGGCGCAACAAGGGCGCAACTAGGGGGTAACTAGGGCGCAACTAGGGTGCAACTAGGATGCAACTAGGGCACAACTACATCCAACTAGGGTGCAACTAGGGTGCAACTAGGATGCCATTAGTGCGCAACTAGGACGCAACTAGGGCGCGACTAGGGCGCGACTAGGGCGGGACTTGGGCGCAACTAGGGCGCAACTAGGGCACAACTAGGGTGCAACTAGGGCGCAACTAGGGCGCAATTAAAGCGCAACTGGGGGCAACTAGGGTGCAACTAGTGCGCAACTAGGGCGCAACTAGGACGCAATTAGCGCCCAACTAGGGTGCAACTAGGGCGCAACTAAGGCGCAACTAGGATGCAACTAGGGCGCAACTAGGGTGCAACTAAGGTGCAACTAGGGCACAAATAGGGCACAAGTAGGACGCAACTAGGGCGCAACTAGGGTGCAACTAGGGCGCAACTAAGGCGCAACTAGGATGCAACTAGGGCGCAACTAGGGTGCAACTAAGGTGCAACTAGGGCACAAATAGGGCACAAGTAGGACGCAACTAGGGCGCAACTAGGGTACAATTAGGGCGTAGCTAGTCCCCAACTGATGTGCAACTAGGGCGGACGTATGATGCAAGTAGGGCGCAAGTATGTTGCAACTTGTGCGCAACCAGGGCGTAACAAGGGCGCAACTAGGGCGCAACTAGGGCGCAACTAGGGTGCAAGTAGGGTGCAACTAGGGGGCAACTAGGGCGCAAGTAGGGCGCAATTAAGACGCAACTAGGGCGCAACTAGGGCACAATTAGGGCGTAGCTAGTGCCCAACCGAGGCGCAACTAGGGCGCAAATAGGGCGCCGGTAGGGTGTAACTAGGGTCCAACTAGGGCGCAACTAGGGTGCAACTAGGGTGCAACCAGTGCGCAACAAAGACACAAATAAGATGCAAGTGGGGTGCAACAAGGGTGCAAGTAGGGCGCAAGCAGGGCGCAACTAGGGCACAACTAAGGCGAAACAAGGGCACAACTAGGGCGCAACTATGCGCAAGTAGGGCGCAACTAGGGCGCAACTAGGGCGCAACTAGGGCACAACTAGGGCACAACTAGGGCGCAACTAGAGCGTAACTAGGGCGCAACTAGAGCGCAACTAGGACGCAATTAGGGCGCAACTGGAGGCAACTAGGGCGCAACTAGGGCGCAACTAGGGCGCAACTAGGGCGCAACAAGGGCACAACAAGGGCGCAACTAGGGCGCAACTAGGGCGCAACTAGGGCCCAAATAGGGTGTCACTAGGGCGCATCTAGGGCACAACTTGGACACAACTAGGGTGCAACTACTGTACAAGTTGGGCGCAACTAGGGCGCAACTATGGTGCAACTAGGGCGCAAGTAGGAAGCAACTAAGAGTGCAACTAGGGGACAACTAGGGCATAGCTAGTGCCCAACTGAGGCGTAACTAGGGCGCAAGAACGCGCCAGTAGGGCGCAAGTAGGGCGCAACTAGGGCGCAACTAGGGCGCAACTAGTACGAAACTAGGACGTAACTAGGGCGCCCGGGCGCAACTAGGGCGCAACTAGGGGGCAACTAGGGCACAACTAGGGTGCAACTAGGACACAACTAGGGCACAACTAGGGTGCAACTAGGGCGCGACTAGGGCACAACTAGGGTGCAACTAGTGCGCAACTAGGGCGCAACTAGGGCGCGACTAGGGCGCGACTAGGGCGCGCCTTGGGCGCAACTAGGGCGCGACATGGGTGCAACTAGGGCGCAAATAGGGCGCAACTATGGCGCAACTAGGGCGCAATTAGGGCGCAACTGGGGGCAACTAGGGAACAACTAGAGCGCAACTAGTGCGCAACTGGGGCACAACTAGGGCGCAACTAGGGCGCAACTAGGGCGCAACTAGGGTGCAACTAGTGCGCAACTATGGCGCAACTAGGGCGCCACTAGGACGCGACTAGGACGCAACTAGGGCGCAACTAGGGCGCAACTAGGGCGCAACTAGGGTGCAACTAGGACGCAACTAGGGCTCAACTATGGCGCAATTAGGGCGCAACCAGGGCGCAACTAGGTTGCAACTAAGGCGCAACTAGGGCGCAAATAGGGCACAAACAGGACGCAACTAGGGCACAACCAGGGTACAACCAGGGCGTGGCTATTGCCCAACTGAGGCGCAACTAGGGCGCAAGTAGGGTACAAGTAGGGCGCAAGTAGGTTGCAACTTGTGCGTAACCAGGGCGCAACTAGGGCGCAAATAGGGCGCAACTAGGGCGCAACTAGGGTGCAAGTAGGGCGCAACTAGGGTGCAACCAGGGCGCAAGTAGGGCGCAAGTAAGACGCAACTAGGGCGCAACTAGGGCACAGTTAGGGCGTAGCTAGTGCCCAACTGAGGCGCAACTAGGGCGCAAGTAGGGCGCTAGTAGGGTGTAAGTAGGGTGCAATAAGGGCACAAGAAGGGCGCAACTAGGGCGCAACTAGGGCGCAACTAAGCCGCAACTATGGTGCAAGTAGGGCGCAACTAGGGCGCAAGTAGGACGCAAGTATGGCGCAACTAGGGTACAACTAAGGCGCAACAAGGGCGCAACTAGGGCGCAACTAGGGCGCAACTATGGCGCAACTAGGGCGCAAGTAGGACGCAAGTATGGCGCAACTAGGGTACAACTAAGGCGCAACAAGGGCGCAACTAGGGCGCAACTAGGGCGCAACTATGGCGCAACTAGGACGCAACTAGGGCGCAGCTAGGGTGCAACTAGGGTGCAACAAGGGCGCAACTAGAGCGCAGCTAGGGCGCAACTAGAGCGCAACTAGGACGCAACTAGGATGCAACTTGGGCTGAACTAGGGTGCAACTAGGGTGCAACAAGGGCGCAACTAGAGCGCAGCTAGGGCGCAACTAGAGCGCAACTAGGACGCAACTAGGATGCAACTTGGGCTGAACTAGGGTGCAACTAGGGTGCAACTAGGGCGCAACAAGGGCGCAACGAGGGCGCAACTATGGTGCAACGAGGGCGCAACGAGGGCATAACTAGGGTGCAACAAGGGCGTAATTAGGACGCAACTAGGGTACAATTAGGGTGCAACTAGGGTGCAACTAGGGCGCAACTAGGGCACAGCTAGGACACAACTAGGACGCAACTAGGTCGCAACTATGGCGCAACTAGGGCGCAAGTAGGGTGCAACTAGGACGCAACTAGGGCGCAACCGGGTCGCAACCAGGGCGCAACTAGGGCGCAACTAGGGCACAACTAGGGCACAACTAGGATGAAACTAGGGTTCAACTAGTGTGCAAGTTGGGCGCAACTAAGGCGCAACTAAGGCGCAACTAGCGCGCAAGTAGGACGCAAGTAGGATGCAACTAGGGCGCAACTAGGGCACAACTAGGGCGTAGCTCGTGCCCAACTAAGGCACAACTAGGGTGCAAGTAGGGTGCCAGTAGGACGCAAGTAGGGTGCAATAAGGGCACAAGTAGGGTGCAACTAGGGCGCAACTAGGGCGCAACTAGGGCACAACTAGGGCGTAGCTCGTGCCCAACTAAGGCACAACTAGGGTGCAAGTAGGGTGCCAGTAGGACGCAAGTAGGGTGCAATAAGGGCACAAGTAGGGTGCAACTAGGGCGCAACTAGGGCGCAACTAGGGCGCAACTAGGGCGCGATTAGTGCGCAACTAGGGCGTAACTAGGGCACAACTAGGGCGCAACTAGGGCGTAACTAGGGCGCAAGTAGGTCGTAACTAGGGAGCTACTAGGGTGCAACTAGGGCGCAACTAGGGCGCGATTAGTGCGCAACTAGGGCGTAACTAGGGCACAACTAGGGCGCAACTAGGGCGTAACTAGGGCGCAAGTAGGTCGTAACTAGGGAGCTACTAGGGTGCAACTAGGGCGCAACTAGGGCGCAACAAGGGCGCAACTTGGATGCAATTAGGGCGCAACTAGTACGCAACTAGGCTGCAAATAGGGTGCAACTAGGGTGCAAGTAGGGCGCAAGTAGGGCACAAGTAGGGTGTAACTACGGCACAATTGGACACAACTAGGGCGCAACTAGGATGCAACTAGGGCGCAACGAGGATGCAATGAGGGCGCAACAAGGGCACAACAAGGGAACAACTATGATGCAACTAGGGCGCACATAGGGCGCAACTAGGGCGTAACTAGGGTGCAACTATGGCGCAACTAGGGCGCAACTAGTGCGCAACTAGGGCGCAACTAAGGTGCAACTAGGACACAACAAAGGCGCAACTAGGGCGCAAGTAGGGCACAAGTAGGATGCAACTATGTCGCAACTAGGGTACTAGGGCGTAGCTAGTACCCAACTGAGGCGCAACTAGGGTGCAAGTAGGGCGCCAATAGGGCGTGAGTAGGGTGCAATAAGGGCACAAGAAGGGTGCAACTAGGGCGCAACTAGGACGCATGTAGGGCGCAAGTAGGGCGCAACTAGGGCGTGACTATGGTGTACGTAGGGCGCAGGTAGGGTGCAACTAGGGCAAAACTAAGGCGCAACTAGGACGCAACTAGAGCAAAAATAGGGCGCAACTAGGGCGCAACTAGGGCGCAACTAGGGCGCAACTAGGGCGCAAGTAGGGCGCAACTAGGGTGCAACTAGGGTGTAACAAGGGTACAACTAAGGTGTAAGAAGGGCACAACGAGGGCGCAACTAGGGCGCAACTAGGACGCAACTAGGGTACAACTACGGTGCAACTAGGGCGCAGCTAGAGCACGGCTGTCAGAACAAAGCAAACACGAGAATTGCAGTAGCAAAAGCTGGAAGAAGCGTCAGAACATCCAGGTGTACATCAGCAGAGTGTCGTACGCAAGGGCGGCCCTGCGGAGTTAGTCGTGAAGGCTGATAGAAGCTGAGACGAGGGGTCGTTGGGGTAGACAAGCTGACGAGAGAGTGATAGCGAGGTAAGTGATGGTTGGCTGAGTAAGAAAATTGAGCGAAGGAGCGAGAGTGACGGAGCGAAGAGCTGAGAGATGGTGGCAAAGGCAAGGAATGCGAGGTGCGAGCAGAGCGAATACACGGCGGCGAAGCCGTGGACCCAAAGGGGAACAGGATTGTGAGAACTGTTCTGGTTAACTCTAGGGAATGAACATCCTCGGTATAAGGACAGAACAGGACAAGGAGCAAAGCAACGACTTCTTTCTGCTAGCCGGACGCGGGTAATAGGTGTCATTTTATTAGGGGATGACTTGACTGAGTTCCGAACGGTGGAATGATTAGGAACCGTTAGTCAAGGTGGTTCGGACACCGGACCTGAACCGTTATTGAGACGATTCAATCAGTTGCGACCCTCTTGTGAAGATTTCATTCTGAAACCCCCCTTGAAACTTCACAAGAGTGCAGTCATAGTGTGGGAGTACTGTTAGGAGAACGCGCCAATAGTAGCACTCCTAGTAGTCCACCCCATTGGAAGATGTAAGGGACTGAGGGGTGTAAGGCCTTTCTTCAATGGCCCTTAGTTCTGCGTCTTGCTCCATTCTCCTGTGATCCTTGATGAAGGGTTGCAACTGAAGATGTAGTTCTCTCACGTGTTCACGGTATGGGGGAGGGTCAAACTCAGTTGGACGCGGCTCAGGAGGTTCTGATCCTCTTTGGCTGCAGTAGTCCCTGAGTGCTTCAATAGTACGGAAGACAGGTTGATGACGATGAGCTGCGATGATGGGGTGGAACTCATCATAGGTGCTCATGTAGAGAAGCCCTCGAAGTTGAGTTTGGGCGATTCCATATTCTCGCCTTCCTTGTGCCGTTCGGCGGGCTTCTCTGTTGCCAACGTTGCGAAGCACATCAAAGAGGTTGTAGTCGTATATGTTCAGCGTGGTGATTTATCGCCGCAATTGACAGCGCCACCGTTCAAAGTTGCGACTCCCATCATTGTTCAAGCGAAGTGAGTCAATGTGATCGTCCAGGGCAGCAACCTCATTATACAGAACAATGGTGCGTCTTTGCTCAACCATGAGAGAATAGGACGACGATGATGGTGAGGAGCAGAGGGTTTCTGGCGAGGGTACAAGCGCCAAGCTAGTCATGGCAGGGCTTGTCAGATAGTAGAGTGCTGAGTTGACGTGTGCTGATGGAAGAGGTAAGAGGAGATGATGGCGAATAAATATTGGGACCAAGTGAATGAAGTGGATTACTGGGGAAGAGTGACAGTAGAAGCTGAGTCGATGCTGATGATGGAGGAAGAGGGTTTGAAGGCAAAGTGTGCGTAGGGATGAAATCGCGTGCGCTGCGGAAATTTTGGCGTGGACGCAGGTCGTCGCAAAAAGGGCGATGCGACCGGGCGGACCCGTGTGTCGAGCAGATGATGCGAGACCGATGATGGCGGAGGGATGCAGAGCTAAGGAGTGGGCGCAAGGGCGAAACCACGTGCACTGTTGAAGTAGGGGAGTAGGACGCGGCAAGGGGAAGGCAGGAGCTAACGCACCGCGAGAAATCTGCTTCTGGCGTGGATGCAGGCTGCTGCGAAGCGGGCAGCTAGCTCGTGCAAGTCCTGGTGCTGGTCACAGATGCTGATGATGATTGCTGATGAGATAGCAGAAGCTGGTGATGATGACAGAGTGGACGCAGGGACAAGCCACGTGCGGTGAAGGAACTTTTCAGCGTGGGCGCAGGTCGTCGCTGAACGGGTGATGCAACCGGGCGGATCCTTGTGCCGAGCGGAAAGCGATGATTAGGCGAAGGAGGCAATTGATGAATAAGTGGGCGCAGGGGCGGAACCATGTGCACTGCAGGATGTTGCTGAAGCAGATTGGTGAGGACGATGCTGATGATGGAGAAGTGATGCGAAGGCGGCGCGGACGATGCCGATGATGAAGGGGCGGGGAGACTACAGATGACGATGAGATGAGGTAGGCGGCTGATGGGACTGAGGAGGCAGAGGCAAAGAGGACGAGGAGGACTGATGGTAGCATATGAGAATGATGCGAGAAGAGAGGTGGAGAGTGATGCAAGCGGAGGGAGGCAAGATGAGAGGTGACACGGTGGAGAGAAAAAGGGACGCAACCATTTCTTCCGCTTTTAGGAGAGTGACGGCTTGTTCTCTAGTTGGCCCTCGGCGGGCAGGAAGACTAGTGGTGTCCGATATCTTGATAGTTTGACGAAGTAGGTTGTGGCAGAGAGAGTCGAGGAGCGGACAAGGGCACTGGTCTGCTGATGTCAGGAGAGTGACGGCTTGTTCCCCAGTTGGCTCGGAATGGGAGCAGGAACACTGGTGGTGTCCGATATCCTGACAGCAGTAGTTTGGCTGCAGCTTGCTTGACGAAGTGAGAGGGCGACGCGAGAAGATTGCTCGAGATGAAAGATGCAGGCAGGCTGAGGACAATGAGGCAGGAGTAGTAGACGAGGCTGATGAGGAAAGAGGCGACGGGAGGAGGTGCTTGCGGAGGACGAAGAGATGAGGAGCAGCATAGGGTTGGCGGCAGGAAGTTTCCAGGAAGATGACGGCAGACGACGGATTGGGAGTTTTCGTGCAGCTGCTGAGGACGGCAGGTTACCAAGAGTTGGCCACGGGTGCGGAAATGGGCGTAGGGCTTTCGCAGGATGACATAGCGTTTCTTCAGCATGGGAACTTCTCCAAGCGATGCTGCAGATGTCAGCTGCTAGCAAAGAGGAGAGGCGCAAGACAACGATAGCGGTGGCAGAAGAACGCGAATAGAGGCCATGAAGGAATGATGGCTGCAGATCGATGACACGGGTACGGGACACCAGGTGATGTTGCCTGAGGCTCTGATACCATGTTAGAAGAATGCAAACACGAGGATAGCAATAGCAAAACCAGGCAGAAGCGTTGGAACATCCAGGTGTACGTTAGCGGAATGATGTACACAAGTACAGTCCTGAGGAGTTAGTCGCGGAGGTTGATAGAATCTGAGACGAGAGGTAGTTAAGGTAGACAAGTTGATGAGAGAGTAATAGCAAGGTGAGTGATGGTTGGCTGAGTAAGAAAGCTGAGAGAAGGAGCGAGAGTGACGGAGCGAAGAGCTGATAGAGGCTGGCGAAGGCAAGGAATGGGAGGTGCGAGCAGAGCGAAGACACGGCGGCAAAGCCGCGGAACCATTGGGGAACATGATGGTGAGAAATGTTCTGGTTAACTCAAGGGAATGAACATCCTCGGTATAAAAAGGGAAGAACATGACAAGGAGCAAAGCAACGGCTTCTTTCGCTAGCAAGACGTGGGAGACAAGTGTCATATTATTAGGGGATGATTTGACTGAGTTCCGAACTGTCGAATGACCAGAAACCGTTAGTCAAGGTGGTTCGGTCTCCGGACCTGAACCGTTATTGAGACGATTTAATTAGTTGCAACTCTCTTGCCAATATTTCATTCTGACAGCAACTAGGGCGCAACTAGGGTGCAACTAATGTGCAAGTTGGGCGCAACTAGGGTGCAACTAAGGCGCAACTAGGGCACAAGTAGGACGCAACTAGGGCGTAACTAGGGGACAACTAGGGCGTAGCTAGTGCCCAACTGAGTCACAACTAGGGTGCAAGTTGGGCGCAACTAGGGTGCAACTAAGGCGCAACTAGGGCACAAGTAGGACGCAACTAGGGCGTAACTAGGGGACAACTAGGGCGTAGCTAGTGCCCAACTGAGTCACAACTAGGGTGCAAGTAGGCGCTAGAAGGGCGCAAGTAGGGTGCAACTAGGGCGTAACTAGGGCGCAACTAGGTGTAAGAAGGGTGCAACTAGTGCGTAATTAGGGTGCAACTAGGGTGCAAGTAGGGCGTAACTAGGGCACAACTAGTGTGCCCGGGCGCAACAAGGACGCAATTAGGGGGCAACTAGGGCGCAACTAGTACGTAACTAGGACGCAACTAGGGCACAACTAGGGCGCAACTAGGGTGCAACTAGGGCGTAACTAGGGTGCAACTAGTACGCAACTAGGGCGCAACTAGGGCGCGACTAGGGCGCGACTAGGGCGCGACTTGGGTGCAACTAGGGCGCAACTAGGGCGCAACTAGGGTGCAACTATGGCGCAACTAGGGTGCAATTAGGGCGCATCTAGAGGTAACTAGGGCGCAAATATGGCGCACCTAGGACGCAACTAGGGTACAACTAGGGCGCAACTAGGGCGCAACTAGGGCGCGACTAGGGCGCGACTTGGGCGCAACTAAGACGCAACTAGGGTGCAACTAGGGCGCAACTATGGGGCCATTAGGGCGCAACTGGGGGCAACTAGGGCGCAACTAGGGCGCAACTAGGGCGCAACTAGGGCGCAACTAGGGCGCAACTAGGGCGAAACTAGGGCGCTACTAGGGCGCAACTAGGGTGCAACTAGGGCGCAACTAGGGCGCAACTAGGCGCAACTAAGGTGCAACTAGGGCACAAATAGGGCACAAGTAGGACGCAACTAGGGCGCAACTAGGGTATAACTAGGACGTAGCTAGTCCCCAACTGAGGCGCAACTAGGGCACAAGTAGGGTGCAAGTAGGGCGCAAGTATGTTGCAACTTGTGCACAACCAGGGCACAACTAGGGCGCAACTAGGGCGCAACTAGGGCGCAACTAGGGTGCAAGTAGGGCGCAACTAGGGTGCAATTAGGGCGCAAGTAGGACGCAAGTACGATGCAACTAGGGTGCAACTAGGGTACAATTAGGGCATAGCTAGTGCCCAACTGAGGCGCAACTAGGGCGCAAGTAGGGCGCCATTAGGGTGTAAGCGACCAGGGATACATCCTTGCATGTACAATGCTTGGACATGTTTTGTGTCAGTGACCATGTGTTGTACTAACATTCAAGGAAAGCAAGCCAGTTCCCCGAGGCCCGCCCTGGATTCCACACTTTTCCGTGTAGCGACTTCACCGACTTGGAGGAGGTAGTCTCCGACTCTACTCTCCGACAACCGGACTTCTTGACTTAGCGGGCAAGTAGGAGTAAAACATAGAAATCAACACCTTGTCGCAAATCAACACTTTGTCGCAAATCAATACCCTGTCACAAACACCCTGTCTCAAACCAACACGTCGTTGCAAATCAACACCTTAACGCAAATTAACACCCAATCACAAGTCAACACCTTGTTACAAATCAACACCTGTCGCAAGTCAACACCCTGTCGCAAATCAACACCATGTCGCAAATCAACACCATGTCGCAAATCAATACTCTGTCGCAAATAAACACCCTATTACAAATCAACACCCTGTCGCAAAGTAGCACCCTGCCACAAATCAACACCCTCTTGTAAATCAACACCCTATCGCAAATCAACACCATGTCGCAAATCAATACTCTGTCGCAAATAAACACCCTATTACAAATCAACACCCTGTCGCAAAGTAGCACCCTGCCACAAATCAACACCCTCTTGTAAATCAACACCCTATCGCGAATCAACACCCTGTCGCAAATCAACACCTTGTCGCAAATCAATACCCTGCCACAAATCAATACCATGTGCAATTCAACACACTGGCGCAAATCAACACCTTGTCGCAAATCAACACCTTGTCGCAAATCAATACCCTGCCACAAATCAATACCATGTGCAATTCAACACACTGGCGCAAATCAACACCTTGTCGCAAATCAACACCTTGTCGCAAATGAACACCTTGTCACAAATCAATACCTTGTCGCAAATCAATACCATGTTGCAAATTAACACTCTGTCACAAATCAACACCCTGTCACAAATCAACACCTTGTTGCAAATCAACACCTTGTTGCAAATGAACACCTTGTCGCAAATCAACACCCTTCCACAAATCAACACCCTGTCGCAAATCAACACCCTGTCGCAAATCAATACCTTGTTGCAAATCAACACCCTGTTGCAAATCCACACCCTGTTGCAAATCAACACCCTGTCGCAAATCAACACCATGTAGCAAATCAATACCCTGTCGCAAATCAATACCTTTTGCAAATCAACACCTTGTCGCAAATCAACACCCTGTTGTAAATTGACACCCTTCACAATTCAACACCCTATTGCAGATCGGCCTTCTGTTGCAAATCAGCACCCTGTCACGAATCAATACCCCGTCGCAAATCCAGACCCTATCGCAAATCAACACCGTGTTGCAACTCAACACCATGTCGCAAATCAACACCCTGTCGTAAATCAACACCCTTTCGCAAATCAACACCCTGTCGCAAATCAACACCCTATCGCAAATCAACATCCTGTCGCAAATCAGTACCATGTCGCAAATCAACACCATGTCGAAAATCAACACCCTATCGCAAATCAACACCCTGTCGCAAATCAACACCCTGTCGCAAATCAACATCTTGTCACAAATCAGCACCCTGTTGCAAATCAACACCATGTCGCAAATCAACACCATGTCGCAAATCAGCACCCTGTCCCAAAGCAACACCCTATTGTGAATCAACACCATGTCGCAAATCAGCCTCTTGTCGCAAATGAACACCCTGTCGCAAATCAACACCCTGTCGCAAATCAACACCCTGTCGTAAATCAGCACTCTGTCACAAATAAACACCATATTACAACTAAACACATTGTCGTAAATCAGCGCCCTGTTGCAAATCAGCACCCTCTTGAAAATCAACACCCTGTCGCGAATCAACACCCTGTCGCAAGTCAACACCCTGTTGCAGATCAACACCCTGTCGCAAAACAATACTCCGTGCAATTCAACACCATGGCGCAAATCGACACCCTGTCGCAAATCAACACCTTGTTGCAAATCAATACCCTGTTGCAAATCAGCACCCTGTCACAAATCAACACCTTGTGGCAAATCAACACCCTGTCGCAAATCAACACCTTGTCGCAAATCAACAGCCTCTCGTAAATCAACACCCTGTCGCAAATCAACACCCTGTCGCAAATCAATACCTTGTTGCAAATCAACACCCTGTCGCAAATCCACATCCTGTTGTAAATCAACATCCTGTCGCAAATCAACACCTTGTCGCAAATCAACACCCTGTCATAAATCAATACCTTTCGTAAATCAACACCTTGTCGCAAATCAACACCCTGTTGTAAATCAACATCCTGTCGCAAATCAACACCTTGTCGCAAATCAACACCCTGTCATAAATCAATACCTTTCGTAAATCAACACCTTGTCGCAAATCAACACCCTGTCAAAAATTGACACCCTTTCGCAATTCAACACCCTGCCGCAAATCAACACTCTGTTGCAAATCAACACCCCGTCATGAATCAAGACCCGTCGTAAATCCAGACCCTATTGCAAATCAACAATGTAACGCAACTCAACACCATGTCGCAAATCAATATCATGTCGCAAATCAACATCCTGTCGCAAATCAACATCCTATCGCAAATCAACACCCTGTCGCAAATGAACACCCTGCCGCAAAGCAGCACCCTGTTGCAAATCAACACCATGTCGCAAATCAACACCATGTCGCAAATCAACACCCTGTCGCAAATCAACTCCATGTCACAATTTATCACCATTTTGCAAAAAAAAAAAAAATCCTTTTGCAAATCAACACCCTGTCGCAAATCAACTCCATGTCACAATTTATCACCATTTTGCAAAAAAAAAAAAATCCTTTTGCAAATCAACACCCTATCGCTAATGAATACCCTGTCGCAAATCAACACCTTGTCGCAAGTCAACACCTTGTCGCAAATCAGCACCCTGTCACAAATCAACACCATGTCGCAAATCAACACTCTGTCGCAAATCGACACTGAGTCACAAATCAACACCCTATCGCAAATCAAATGTATGTTCCAAATCAACACCTTGTCACAAATGAACACCTTGTCGCAAACGAACACCGTGTCGCAAATCAATACCCTGTCAAAAATTTACACCTGTCGCAAATCAACACCCTGTCGCAAATCAATACCTTGTCGTAGATCAGCACCTTCTTGCAAATCAACACCAGATCGCAAATCAACACTCTGTCGCAAATTAACACTCTATCGCAAATGAACACCATGTCGCAAATCAACATCTGTCACAAATCAACACCTTGTCGCAAATCAACACCCTGTCGCAAATTAACACCCTGTCACAAATAAACAGCCTGTCGCAAATCAATACCATATCACAAATCAACACCTTGTCGCAAGTCAACACCCTGTTGCAAATCAACACCCTGTCGCAAATTAACACCCTGTCGCAAATGAACACCCGGTCACAAATGAACACCCTGTCACAAATCAACACCCTATCGCAAATCAACACTCTATCACAAATGCACACCCTATCGTAAATGAACAATGTGCGCAAATCAACACCCTGCCGCAAATCAATACCTTGTCTCAAATCAACACGTCGCAAATCAACATCCAATCGCAAAGCAACACCCTGTCGCAAATAAACACCTTGTTGCAAATCAACACCCTGTTGCAAATCAACACCCCGTTGCAAAACAATACCCTGCTGCAAATCAACACCATGTCGCAAACCAGCACCCTGTCGCAAATCAACACCCTGTCGCAAATCAACACCCTGTTGCAAATCAACACCCCGTTGCAAAACAATACCCTGCTGCAAATCAACACCATGTCGCAAACCAGCACCCTGTCGCAAATCAACACCCTGTCGCAATTTAACACCCTGTCGCAAATAAAAATTATGTCGCAAATCAACACCCTATCGCTAATGAAAACCATGTCACAAATCAACACCCTGTCGCAAGTCAACACCTTGTCGCAAATCAGCACCCTGTCGCAAATCAACATCTTGTTGCAAATCAACACCTTGTCGCAAATTAACACCCAGTCCCAAATCAACACCCTGTCGCAAGTCAACACCTTGTCGCAAATCAGCACCCTGTCGCAAATCAACATCTTGTTGCAAATCAACACCTTGTCGCAAATTAACACCCAGTCCCAAATCAACACCCTATCGCAAATCAACTGTCTGTTCCAAATCAACACCCTGTCGCAAATGAACACCTTGTCGCAAACGAACACCCTGTATCAAATCAACACCCTGTCGTAAATCAATACCCTGTCGCAAATTTACACATGTCGCAAATCAACACCTTGTCGCAAATCAAGACCTTGTCGTAATTCAACACCTTGTTGCAGATCAACATCCTATTGCAAATCAACACTCCGTCGCAAATTAACCCTATATCGCAAATCAACACCCAGTCGCAAATCAATGGTCTGTTGCAAATCAACACCCTTTCGCCTATGAACACCCTGTTGCAAATCAACACCCTGTCGCAAATCAACACCCTATCGCAAATCAACACCTCGTCGCAAATCAACACCCTGTCGCAAATCAACACCCTGTTGCAAATCAACACCCTGTTGCAAATTAACACCCTGTCACAAATCAACACCCTGTCATAAATGAACACCCTGTTGCAAATCAACACCATGTCGCAAATCAACACCCTATTGCAAATCAACATCCTATCGTAAATCAACAATCAGTCGCAAATCAACACCCTGTCGCAAATCAACACCTTGTCGCAAATCAACACGTTGCAAATCACCACCCAATCGCAAATCAACACCATGTCGCAAATCAACACCTTGTTGCACATCAACACCCTGTTGCAAATCAACACCCCGTTGCAAATCAACACCCTGTCGCATATCTACACCCTGTCGCAAATCTACATCCTGTCAAACATGTACACCCTGTTGCTAATCAACACCCTGTCGCAAATCAACACCCTGTCGCAAATCAAGACCCTGTCACAAATCAACACCCTGTCACAAATCAACACCCTGTCGCAAATCAACACCCTATCGCAAATCAACACCATGTTGCAAATCAACACCCAGCTCCAAATGAACACCCTCTTGGAAATCAACACCCTCTCGCAACTCAACACATTGTCGCAAGTCAACACCTTGTTGCAAATCAACGCCTTGTCTGCACGTGCTTAGCGGCCAAGGTCGAGGCACAGCACTTCGGGGCTTACAGATCCAACCGCAAAAGTGTCTTCTAATTCAATAGTCGGAAGAGAGGGTCTCGTGAACACTAGTTGAGCTCCCATGTAGGCATGACGGGGTTTTGGTGCTGGACTACCCAGAAGGCTCTGAGTCCTTCCAGGTGTTGTGGGCATACCAGTGGCTTCAGGAGCAAGTGCATGGCTTGGCACTAATGGGTTGGATGGAGGAGGTGTAGGCAGCGATGACACTCCTCCGCTTCTGTGTGGTGCCGCGAGTAGACTTCTAGGTGCGTGCACTACAACCCGAGGCACACTAGCTTGCGGTGCTGCACCGGTTTGACATGGAGGTGTGGGAGCTAGTGCTCCAGCTCCTCCGGGTCATCAGGCACCTGCGGAGGGATCGACGAGCTTCGACCTGCAGATGCCAACGCGTGAACGGGTCCAGCTCCCATTCGCCTTTGGAGGGGTTGGACTGCTGGGTGCCAGGGACTTGGCCCCTCTGGCCTACGCTTGCGTGACGGGATCTGTGCTTCAGGCCCTTTCTATGGAATTTGGCCCCTTCCTCCCTACGGACCGTGGGCTTCAGTTCCTTGCTCCAATGTGGGCTGAGGTGGTGTCGGCACTGCCCAGGCTGGTGCGCAAGGCATTGCCTTTAGTCGAGAGGACTTCCGCCTTCATAGTCAGATTTGGCTCGAGTTGTCGGTGCCCCACCTTGTTCTGGCCAAGATGGATAGTTTGGACCCAGCTGCTGTCACCCGACGGCAGCGTTAGGGTGGCGCGACAAAGCACGTCCACCATTCCATTTACGACGAGCTTGTTGACACATGTAGGGAGCACCGGCTGCCAGTGTAGGTGGAACATGAGGGGATCATGCCGTTGCCGGGGGGCGTGGGGGAGCTGTGGTCTGACCTGTCACCGGAGGATCGGAAGACTGGCGCATTTTGTGTGCTCGACGTCACAACAGTGGAGGTGCACCGACCGAGGGCCACGGAACCTGAAATGCGAAGGAGGCGGCTGAGGCGGCGAAGTGCGCCAAGTATGGCGAGACTCCACGCTGTGGGTACTTTATGCGCCCCCTGGCGTGGGAAACTCTGGGCGGCCTGGGGGGATCGGTCTTAAGTCTTCCTCGCTCGGCTGGCTAGAATTTGCCCGGCTCAGGGCCCACGCCGGTGCTCGGCCGAGGTGCAAGACAGCTGGGCCTAACGGGCGGTAGCTGTGTTGGCACAGAAGGTGTCCACAGTGGGCATCTGCAGCCAGTGTGCGGTCATGCGGCTCTTCAGCTTTTCGCACGGGGAGGCTTGGGAGTTACGTCCGCAGCAAGGGCGCAACTAGGGCGCAACTAGGACGCAAGTAGGGGGCAAGTAGGATGCAAGTAGGAAGCAACTAGGGTGCAACTAGGGCTTAACTAGGGTGCAAGTAGGGCGCACGTAGGGTTCAAGTAGGGCGCAACTAGAACGCTACTTGGGCGCAACTAGGACGCAAGTAGGGCACAAGTGGGGCGCAACTAGGGTGCAACTAGGGCGCAACTAGGGCTCAAGTAGGGCGCAAGTAGGACGCAAGTAGGGCGCAACTAGAACGCTACTTGGGCGCAACTAGGACGCAAGTAGGGCACAAGTGGGGCGCAACTAGGGTGCAACTAGGGCGCAACTAGGGCTCAAGTAGGGCGCAAGTAGGACGCAACTATGATGTAACTAGGGCGCAACTAGGGAACAACTAGCGCGCAACTATGGCATAGCTAGTGCCGAACTGAGACGGAACCAGGACGCAACTTGGGCGCAACTAGGGCGCAAGTAGGGCGCAACTAGGGCACAAGTAGGGCGCAAGTAGGGCACAATTAGGCACAGCTAGGGTGCAACTAGGGCGCAACTAGGGTGTACATAGTGCCCAGCTGCGATGCAAATAGGGCGCAACTAGGGCGCAAGTAGGGCACATCTAGGGCGCAAGTAGGGCGCAACTAGGGAGCAATAGGGCGCAAGTAGGACGCAAGTAGGGCATAACGAAGGCACAACTAGGGCGCAACTAGGACGCAAGTAGGGCGCAAGTAGGGCGCAACTAGGGAGCAATAGGGCGCAAGTAGGACGCAAGTAGGGCATAACGAAGGCACAACTAGGGCGCAACTAGGACGCAAGTAGGGCGCAAGTAGGGCCGAAGTGGGGCGGAACTAGGGCGCAAGTAGGGTGCAAGTAGGGCACAAATAGGATGCAACCAGGGCACAAGTAGGGCACAAGTAGGACGCAAGTATGGTGCAACTAGGGCGCAATTATGACGCAAGTAGGGTGCAAGTAGGGCACAAATAGGATGCAACCAGGGCACAAGTAGGGCACAAGTAGGACGCAAGTATGGTGCAACTAGGGCGCAATTATGACGCAAGTAGGGTGCAAGCAGGGCGCAACTAGGGTGCAACTAGGGTGCAACCAGGGCGCAAGTAGGGCACAACTAAGGCGCAACTGGGACACAACAAGGACGCAACTAGGGTGCAACTAGAGCGTCGCTACTGCCCAATTGAGGCGCAACTCGGACGTAACTAGGGTGCAAGTCCGGTGCAACTAGGGTGCAAGTAGGGTGCAAGTAGGGCGCATGTAGGGCACAAGTAGGGCACAAGTAGGGCGGAAGTGAGGCGCAACCAGGGTGCAACTAGGGCGCAGCTACAGCGTAGCTAGTGCCCAATTGAGGCACAACTATGGCGCAACTATGGCGCAAGTAGGGCGTAAATAGGGCGCAAGTAGGGCGCAACTATGGCGCAAGTAGGGCGTAAATAGGGTGCAACTAGGGCACAATGAGGGCGCAACTAGAGCGCAAGTAGGACGCAAGTAGGGCGCAAGTAGGACGCAAGTAGAGCGCATGTAGGGCGCAAGTCTATTTTGCTCTCGACTCTCGACCCTACGTGCTGGGTCGAGGGTGGGCGTGTCGACCTCGACCCGGTGTCGAGGTCGGCCGATGCATCCCCCCCCCCCCCCCCCCCCCGCCAATACTTAGCAAATTTGTCTGTCGCGCGTTCTTCTGTAGCGGACTTCAAAACCCATTTTTTTGATGTTCCTAAGGCCCTGCGAACTGCAAACGGTTCGCCGGTAAACCTGGTATGTCATCCCCTCCCTTTTTTCTTTTCGTCTGTCAACCGCTAAATGGTGGACGCTTGATGGTAGAGGATGGACGGAAGAGGATGGACGGTAGATGATGAACGATAGAGGTTGGACTGCTGACCTTGGACAGTAGACGCGCTAGACGCTGGAGAATAGATGCGCTAGACGCTGGACAGTAGACGCGCTATATGCTAGACAACAGACGCGCTAGACGCTCGACAGCGGACACGACGATAATGGACAGTAGACGCGGTGACGGTGGACAAAAAATGGTGGACAAAAGGTGCTGAACATGAGCGGAATTTTTTTTTGTGTCACATGTGGCGGCAGGGAGCCTGTCGTGACATATCCCCTTTTTTCGGGGTTGGGGACTGGCACCGAAGCAAGATAGGCTATGGACCTGGGAAAGAGTGCAATCAACAGATTAAAGACTGTGATGTTGTAAGTTACCTGAGGAGTGAGTGGAAACGAAAGCTGTGGGTGGATTTCAATCAAGAACATGAAACCTGACATGAATGTTAAGTTCCGGGTCAACTAGGTCGCAACTAGGGCGCAAGTAGGGCACAAGTAGGACACAACTAGGGTGAAACTATGGTACAACCAGGGCGTGCCTAGTGCCCAACTGAGGCACAATTAGGGCGCAAGTAGGGTGCAAGGAGGGCGCAAGTAGGGTGCAAGTAGTGCGCAACTAGGGCGCAACTAGGGCGGAACTAGGGTGCAATTAGGGCGTAACTAGGGCGCAACTAGGGTGCAGTGTTGACCGTGGCACCACATACAACGGCACATTGATGTCCACAACGAGCATCGATGTAGTCCATTTGAGGCACATCGATGCTCATGTACTTAAAAGTACTAATGAATGGCAGACTCAAGACAATTAACCATAAGTTTGACTTTTTTTAGAGAACCATTTTTGCCTTTTTTCAGCATAGCATTTTTCTGATACATGAACACTGAGATTAACACATTTTTTATCACCATTGTGAAATGAAGAGCATCTATAGAACACTCAGCAACTTCATGTTAGCCATGTATCCACTAACATATGCACTATGTGATGTATTGCAACTAGAAAGGAAGTGAATGACACCAGATCATAATACTTCTCAAGTACTGAGAATAGCAGTCCATGGAAGGATGCCAAAGTTGCATTCATGACAGGTAATACATGTAGGAAGTTAGAATGAATACGAAGTTAAGGGCATGGAAATCTGAAGTACATTGATGTTTATCCTACTTCTTAGCACGCCGACGCTTATATGGCTTTTCTGCTGTAGCAGGACGTTTTGTGCCTGATGCACGGGTGGATGTGTTATCTCGTCCAACTGCATCAGTCTGCTCTTGAGCATGGCTGTTGTTGAAACTGTCCTCTGGACCTGGGTCTCTCGGTGCAGGCTCAGTTGTGTCATCTGCACCTCCCTCTTTGTCTGGGGTTGTTACATCTGCTGCTGTTTATGTTGCAAGAGTTGTTGGAGTGGCATGAGTTGTAGGTGTTATAAGACTTGTAGCGCTTTCAGGTGTTGCAGATTTTACAACAGTGGCAGCAGCTGCAGGAGTTGTAGAGGTTCCAGGAGTTGCTACCAGGGTTGCTGCATCTGCTCCTGTTGAATTCACACGTGTCTGGTTGCGATTGCTCTGCCTGTTGGTAGGGGTAGAGACCACTGAGGGGGTCTCCTGCAGCATGCGGACACGATGAGCATGTGGCAGCATGGGTGTATCTACCAGCATCCGGGTGTTTGCTTGTATCTCCACCACATCATCATCCTCCTCTGCTCCAACTGCTTCCTCTTCTTCATCCTCCCCCTCACCACTGTCGTTGCTCCCATCATCAGCACCATTGAGCAACTCCACCTCCTCTCCCTCCTCCACAATCTCCCCATCGTCTTCACTGACTTCTCCCTCATCTGCTGCTGATTCTGCTTTTGCTGCCGCCAGTAGCTACCTGGCTGCTCGCCCGCCGCTCTTGCCATACACCTTGCGCAATCGGACGTTGCAGCAGACGAGGAGCTTGAGCGTTGAGACCAGGAGACGGTTCCTACGTGTAGTGTGCACCAACTCGTGCGTGGAGAACACACGTTCACATTCAGAGGAAGAACATGGTTGAGAGAGCACCTTCAGCGCAAGATCACACAAGCTAGGCATGTAGTGCATGTAGTTCACATGCCATTCAATAGCGGTCATGCTCCTCATTTGTACTTTAGCCACTGCAGCCACCGCCTTGGCATTCTTTGCTGCAGTTACTGTGGGAATAGAGTTCACCATGACCTGGCCCCTCTGGAAGGCTGATATCTCAAGCAGGAGATCATCATGCTTGTCTGCTAGAACTAAAGCATCCAAAACAGATTGTCATGCCTGCATGGTTGCTGAGTCAAGTGAGAGATCATTCCCAAGGTGTTCGGGGTGCATCCTGCGTGCAGCAGCACACAGGGGCAGGCCATGTTTGTTCCAGCAACAATTGAGACGTCCAAGCACAAACTACACGTGAGACATGGCAACCTTTGCTGGCTTCCTGCCCTTATTCTCGGCCACCACCTTCAGCTCTTCTGCACAATCAAGCAGGCCCTCGTAAATCTCACCTGCAGAGCCACCTTTCCTGTCAGCCACCCGCAAGGCACTCACCAGAGGCTCCAACTGGTGCCGGAGCTGGCGTACCTATACCCAAAAGACCCTGCGGCATACGGTACTGTTAATCCGTGTACATATCCTGCTTTTGTGTGGATGTGAGTGCGCAGGGCATGCCGACCATGAGACTGGAGACGACGCATGATGAGCTCGTGCTTCACACGCATCAGGCGCAGCACCCTCCATATGCTGCCACTCATGACTCACGTACCTCGGCTCCAGCTCAGTCGCATGCCCATGCTCCACTTATTCACATGGGTACTAGGTGTTACCAAACCTATATTAGGTTTGGACTCAGTAGGGATATACTTGATGTTTTTGCAAAGAGACCTAGACTAGTCCTACCATCTTGCATGACACAGGTTAGAAAAGCCCGTTTGGGCACTCGACCGAGAATTCGGTCTAGGGGCGAGATTCGCCCTCGACTAGCGACAGCGAGCTTGCTCGGCCGGCAGGCCTCGCTTCCCGGCCAAGCGAGGAGCGAAGCACGTAATTCGTGCTTCGCTCCCTGCCCCTCGTTCCTGTCGACTTCCGACACTTGGTGTCGAAGTCGTTCTAGATCTAGTCATGACAGATTAGTTTTCATTCATTCTAACTCCACACTTCATCGTTTTTAGTGATTCAACTTGCATTGTGAAGCTCTTCTAATTCTCATGGTATCAGAGCAGGTCCGTCGGCCTGCGGTTAAGGGAGCGAAGGGGAATTTTCGAATTGTCCCAAACGGCCGCAAGAGGCAAAAACGCGTTTTTGGCAATTTGGCAAGTTAGGGACGGCCGAGATCGGAACAGGGCAGGTTGCAAGACTAGGAAGGAGGAGGAGAAGGCGCCTAGGGCCTGCGAGGCCAAAGGAAGGTGCAAAGAAAAGGAAACCGCAGCAAGGGTGGACACCACGGGCCACGTGGCCATCGGTGGTCCCCGTAGGAAGCCGCGCACAGTCTAGGGCAAGGAGGCGCATACGCCTTGCGTACTAAGCTAAGAAGAGTAGGCAGGACCAAGGTCACCATGAGTGGTGAAGGGTTCGCGAGGTGGAGTAACGGGGTTGGCGGGAGTGCAAACACGGCTACCTCGGCAGCGGCTGTCACATGGAGTGACCTAAACAATATTGCACTTCACAAGGATCTGACGCTCCCACCTTTAGGAACACGCGATTTCCTTGCATGGAAAGACGTGTTCCTTGCGTGGGCGGCCGAGCATGGACTCGAGGAACTATACCTCAACTCACCGGCGGAGGATGTAGACGATCGTACCCTCCTCCGTGCCTTCAATGCCTTGACGCGCGCTCTTCTCGACGACCAGTCTTATGCCGTTCGTCACTTTCGGTATGGCGGGCGATGAGAGGATCCAACTAATCCTCGCATTGGAGCTCCCCGTCCTTCCGAGGCGTGGCAGCACCTAGTAACGCACAAGGAGGACCAAGGAATGGCGCTGGTTATCACGCTGCGTGACAAGCTTCGTCGCCTTTACCCAAAGCCCGATGCGCCTATTGCCGAGTACTGGGATGCGGCGATGGACATCAGGCACCGCATTCTTGGACTGGGTGCTTCTTGCACCATCCTGGAGTGGCTCGATCCATTGCTACTCCACCTTGGTGAGCCATACAAGGAGTTTCGCCGCGACCTGCTGCGACGCCTTCGCGTTGCAGACATTGAGAGCACTGACCTGTCAACGGTGTTTGAAGAATTAAGGAACTACGAGGACATCTTCCGATGTGAGGATCGAGAGGCAGGCACTTCCACTGCCACTGCCTTCACACATCAGACGCATGGGGCTCTTCATGCCACAACCGGGCAGGGAGGTTACAGTGGTGGAGGCGGACGTGGTGGCCAGAGCGGTAGAGGCCGCGGACGTGGACGAGACACTGGCAACCGTACCTGCAACTACTGTCGTCAGCCCGGTCACTACTGGCGTGCTTGTCCCGTGCTGCAGCGCATCATGAACCCACAGCAGCAGCAGTATCAGCAGCCTTACCAGCAGTAGTTGCGTCCACCTAGCATGGGACCACTGTCCCCTCCCACATGGGGAGAACCCGGTCACCTTGGGCCACGTGCGCCGACACCGACGGCTGCAGCCACATTTGGACCACCTCAGCTCCAGCCGACTATGCAGCCGATGATGCAGCCAATGATGCAGCCCATGATGCAGCCAGTGATGCAGCCGATGATGCAGCCGATGATGCAGCACGTAGTGCAGCCTTCTATCATGCCTCCCGCATACTTCATGCCACTGCAGTCTATAGTGGCAGCTCCCGCACCTGAGTGGGCGCAGCGCGTGTATGCCGATATGGCAATGACACAGGAGCCATCTCCACCACCTCAATATGCTGGATGGGTCCCAAGCACAGAGATGCAGCCACCCGAACTGACAGCAGCACCTCAGGGAGCAGGTCAGCGGCTCGGACACACGCATATCACTACATCCCATGCACTGCCCATGCACGAGTGGTTGTATGACACAACATCCTCCCATCACATGTCACCTCATCGCCGGTTGTTTACGTCATTGTATGCCACACATGATATTGAAGGGGTGAAAACTGGGTCGGGAGAGGTACTTGCTGTTGAAGGTGTAGGGACTATGGCTCTTCAGGCGCCTGGGGGGGTACTGTGGCTGACTGGTGTGTTGNATGTTCCCAAGCTGAAAGTGAATCTGTTGTCGGGACGACAGCTAGACAGGCAATCGAATGTGTCCACGATAACTCAAAAGCAACGATGCATGCTTTTTGATGCCTCTGGGTCCTTGCTGGCTGATGGACCCTTACACGATGACATGCTGTACAGCATCACTCTTTTTCCTCCTCTGCCCACAGCCCGAGCACAAGCACATGTCACAACCACAGTTGACGCACAACACACTAATCTCATTCACCGTCGTCTTGTACACATCAACATGACATTGTTTGCTGACCTCATGAGGCACACTCCTGCACACGGACTCCTGCCCACAGACTGTCAGCATGGTCTGAAACCAGGAGCATGTCTTGAGTGTCATGAAGGAAAACCACACAGACAGACTTTCCCCACCTCGGAGAGGGAGAGCACTTCTCCTCTTGCGCTGGTGCACGCTGATGTCACTGGGCCCATGCCCATGCCATCCGTGTAGTATGGCTTAGTGTATGTTTTGACTCTGACTGACGATAACAGTTGTTTCCGCTGGGCCTTCATGTTGAAAACTAAAGCTGATGCTCAACGTGCGATTGTTGAATGGATAGCTCTAGCGGAACCCCAAACGAATCAAAGATTGCTGAAGTTGCGCAAGGACAGAGGCGGCAAATTCCTTGGATATCTTGCCTCTGAACTCAAGGCAAGAGGCATAGAGCATCAGACCACCGCTCCCTACACACCCCAACAAAATGGGGTTGCAGAGAGATGGCATTGGACCTTGGGAGATGCATTGCGTACCCTTCTTGGCGAGTCCGGTCTGTCCTTTTGGGTTTTGGGAAGAGGCTGTAAAATATGTAACATGGGTTTGGAACCGCATCCATCAGGGTCCACTGCCCAAATCAGTGACGCCCAGGGAGCGATGGGTTTCAAGAGAAGGCCGACTTGAGGCCGGCACGGGTCTGGGGAACCATGGCGTGTGTGTGGTTTGCTCACCCTCAAAGAAGTCACAAACTCAGTCCACGAGGCAGATGGTGTGTGTTTGTGGGAGTCTCGCATGCCTCCAAGGCATGGAGATTCTGGGACCCCACCAATCACAGTTTCATTGAAAGTCAAGATGCATCCTTCCTAGAGCACATGCCTTACAAGACGTTTCGTACTCTACGACATGCCCCGCAAATTCCATCTCCACACCACTACCCTGAATATGTGAGTGTCCCTGTCTTTGTACCACGTCCCGTGCGTCACACCTCACCTGTTGCTCAACAGTCACATGGCGCACCTGCGGCATCCCCAGTCACCACATATCTGTTGACACCAACTGACCTGGCTAGCACTGCATCACACACAACATCCTCACCACCTGGCTTGGCACCAGTCCCACCATTGGAAAGTGTGGTCGATGTTCGTCCAGCAGTCACTGAGTCTGTTTGTCGGTCTGCCCGCAACTTGGCACGTGTGGACTACAATCGGTTCTACCACATGGTGGGGCCTGCCCCTGTAGAAACCACAGCTGTAGAACCTCTCACATTGACATAAGCAAGGGATCGACCGGATGGAACTGAGTGCGAAAAGGCTATGGTGGCTGAGTTGAATGCACTGTTGGAACATGATGTGTACCAGCTCGTGCCATTGCCACCAGGACGAAAAGCAATTGATCTAAAGTGGGTGTTCAAACTCAACAGAAATTTGGCAGGCATGATTGAGAAATACAAGGCTCGTTTCGTTGCCAAAGGTTTTCATCAAATTCCCGGACAAGATTTTACAGACACGTACGGCCCAGTAGGCAAGTATGGCACAAGTCGTACCTTGCTAGCTGTAGCGGTACATGACGATTGGGAAATACATCAAATGGATGTGAAAAATGCTTTCCTGAATGGTCCTCTTGAGGAGGAACTGTATGTGAAACAACCAGAAGTGTTTGAGGATGGAACTGATCGTGTATGGTTGTTGTTGAAAGCACTGTATGGATTGAAGCAAGCTCCCAGGTATTGGAACAAAGATATCCGACGCACTCTGGAACGCGGCGGATTCTCCCAAAGCATCTCTGATCCCTCTCTGTTCCTGCGGTGGCAGGGTACAGAGCCTGTTGCATTGCTTGTCTATGTGGATGATCTGTTGATCCTTTCCCCTTCACTCCCGCTCATCTCACAAACGAAGTCACTGCTCACCTCACACTACGGCATGACTGACCTTGGCGAAGCGCACAGCTTCTTGGGCATGACCATCACACGAGACAGACCCGCACGCACACTGATTCTGCATCAAGGACGCTTTGCTGCCCATCTGACTGCACGCTTTCATCACCTCGTGCAACACTTGCCACGGCAACAGTCACCCATGAGCCCTGACGTCTATGCACATTTGCTTGACACACGCACCACAGATTACGGACCTAACAGTGACCCAACACTCTACCAACAGATCACAGGCAGTCTATCCTACTTGGCATCCACAACACGACTTGACATTGCATGTG